>VFFE01007505.1:7715-136763 GCA_008921705.1 Burhinus oedicnemus
GGGGGGGAGGGGGGGAGGGGAGGAGGAGTACTCGCCTGCCCCGCGCCAGGGACTCGGCTCCAAAGCGGGCGGACGCGCACACCGAGCGCTTCTACCAGCCAGCAATAAACCGCGCCCCGATTGGTGGAGAGGAGAACGACGCGGCCCTACTACTGGCTGCCGGGCGGAAAAGCGGAGAGGCGCGCGGGACCCAGCAGCGTTAGTGCTTTGCGCGAGGGATAGTAACGCAGTTTAAATTCGGCTCAGGCGGGAGAGGCGCGCGGGGCGGTGCTCGCGCGCGGGGGGCGGGGCGGGAGCTGCCTCAGGCGGTGGCTGCCGCCCCCTGCCTGCCCCCGCCCGCCGAGGCAGGCCCCTCGCAACAAGCGCTTCTCCCTCGAACCCTCCCGCCAGGGTGTTTCTGGGGTCTCCTCGCCGCCCTTCCTGGCGATAAGGAAGCGGCAGGCTCTTTTCCTCTGGCGGGAGAAGGGTTGGGAGCGCCCCGCTGGGGTGGCGGTTCAGGCCCGACGTCGCGCCTGGGGGTGAGGGGCGGGAGCGGCGGTTCAGGAGCTCCCTGTAACCTGCTGTGATCCCCGTGACCCGCCGTGACACCTGCCGCCGGCTCCGTGCCCGCCGCTGCTTCTCGGGCACCGGCTTCCCTGGCGCGATCAGCTCGCAGAGCTCGCCGCTGGCTTTTCTTCGGTTTGCTGAAGCGACGGCCGCGCAAATACAGGAGTTTTCTCCCAGGGTAACCGAACTTGCTGCTGTCGCCAGCCAAGTGCTAAACTTTACGAAATATGTTATCAGGCTTGAGAAGAAACCCAACTAAACTGGTAGCTAATCTGTTAGTGTAACTGCTGCTGTTGCATAACTTATGTGCCAAAAAGAAGAAAAAAAAGAATTTAATTTCTTCTGTAGTATTGCAAAATTTGAAGGGTGTGTAGTCATTTTATTGAGCTGACTTCAAAAATTTCACAAGTGAGTCCCTGCTGGAGAAGTAGGACCGAGTTTAAGACTGCACGATCTTTAAACAAGCAAGTTAAATCTTTCTGTGTTTACACACTGCTTGCGGGGAATGCATACTGCTATAAGTTTTCCTGTATTTTATGATGGCAACAGTTTAATATATAGATCTGACTATATATCCTATGCTTTTGATACATTGCAGTATGAGAGGTAAGAATTGAAATATGAATATTTTAATTTGCCCTTTAGTCATGGGCATGAAACAGGACTGTTAGTGTTTGCGCCCACTCCTCTTTATGTTCCAAAAAGAGTTTTAAATTGCTGTTGAGGAAAAGAATTTCCTCCGTTTTGATTTGCTCCATCACTAAGTACAGTGGCTGTCGTTCCTGTTTACCTAGCCATTACCACAGTATCAGCTAGATGAAGGTGCTGAGGGTTATTTTTGCAGAACGTAATTTCAAGGCAAATCAAGGACCCACCCTCAGGAAGCCTCATGCTTCCAAATGAGGAATTGGTGTGGTGTAACAAAGTAATTAATACAAGGGAGAAGCTTAGCTTGGGGAATTTAATTTACCTTGTAGTGCAAGTAGTGATATGAGGTGGCCATCATTTGTGGTTCATTATAATTTATATCTGAAAGTATTTGGCTCTTGGTGTTGTATATACTTTACCTGTTGGGTTTGTTGGACAGTGAGACTGAACGGTGGGTAGAAACATCTTCCTTCCGTTGATAGCACATACATACAAAGCAAATATTCATATACCAATGTGGATTGACTACCGCTTGGAAGCCCAAATAGAACAAATTAGATGGTTCTGTTTATTTTTCAGCATATCTTACCCAAAGTTCTTCCTGGAACACAGGTATCACATGCCAAATGTTTTGGAAATGCTTAAAGGAAATGTAATTCCTCTCCAAATTTGATAGTAATAATTTAAAATGTAGAAAGTATGTTTCACCTTGAAAAGCCTCTAGGAGCCTTGGAAAACAGATCCTTCCCCCATGTTTAAGAATTTGCATGTTATTCAGATATGAAACCAGCTGCAGAGAGACACAGCATACTCCAGAAAGGCAGCAGCAGAGAGATTCTTCAGCTATCATACTAATGTAAAAACTAACAACCTCCATTTGTATCAAGTAAAAAATGTTTTAAAGCACTGTACAGGGGAACTGGGCCTGGGAAATCTTAACCAAAGTTAACAGTGGAAATGCAATCTAAAATATTATTGCAGACACCATCTGACATCCCCACAGACAATAATGACACTACAGGCCTGAAGCTTGTTTCCTGACACTGCTTCTTAGAGGAGCGCAGCTGCCATTTGCAATTCATTGTACTGTTTGGAATATGCAATACAGTTGGTGCTCACTTTTCTTGTAAGTGACCCTTAGGGGTGGAAGGAACAAAAACTGTTGAGCCTGAAGTCAGTTTACACCTTTCAGTCTAAGTACATTGGTAAGTCTGGTTTTAATGCATTGTGTGGCATAAAAGATGCAACAGCAATAAGGTATGAAGTAGTAAATCACTACAAAGTTACACTCCCAGTTCAGCCTTGGTCATAACAAATGGTTGGGTTAACTGGCTTTATGTTGGATCTGTATTTTTTGTCTTTTTGCCATCAGGCAGAAATTCAGCATCATATGTTTTGGCTAATAGTTAAAGTTGTGGAACCACAGCCTCAGATTAACATTACTTATAGTTCATATTTACAGTTCATTTATGTTTTGAAAGTTATTTCCCCAATTATAGAAACAGGTATCATCTTTTGTGACTTATTTTCTCAGTTACATGGTTACACTGACATAACTCCCTTGCATGCACATTGGACTCTCTTATTGGCTTACCTTTAGCTGCTTCCAAAGTGACAAAAGCTAAAAAAACCAACCATGAGGTAGTCCATATGCCTATTAGACAGCTTGCATCTTAAAGGCTGGAGTACAAAACTGTTGTTTTGCCGTGCCTTCTGTGAAGCATTCCAGTACTTAAACATTTATCCCTAACAGCAAGTTCTGGTTTTCAAAGACCAGAATACCTGCCTCTACCTGAGAAACAGGTAGTCACCTCTTGCCAGTATAAATGGTGACGAAAAGAAAGTTTAGGAAAAAAGTGCAAATAGTGTGAGACTATGGCCATTTTCAGTGGTTGAAAAACTGCTGTAAACTTGCCTAAAAATGTGAAATATGCTGAAAGTAGAAGCCAAAAATCCTTCCTTTGCAGGACCCTCCCAAATGTCTGGAATTTGTTAGCTTTCCTGAGCATGAGAAAGAGATTTTCAGTCATACAGTCATCTTTGACGTGAAAACACTGAATGCCTTCTCACTTATCTCAGATTTCTGGCTTTGAGTTTCCCCAACTTCCCCTAACTTCTAATGCCACCCATAAAAATGAGACAGGTAGTTTATGTTGCTGAAAAAATTAATTTTCTGTATCTGTGTGTTCAAAAATTCAGTGGAGGGTTTGGATAACATTTAATCCATAAGGAAGTATAGATGTATAATTTGCATTCACATGTAATATTTGCCTCATAATACATAATAAAATTGTGAAGGCTATAAACTGATTCATGGCAAAGGCATTTAAGGAAGTACTACAGACATGCCCTTGTCTTAGACTGAGCTGATATGGAAATCTTCTTAGCTAAAGGAAATGTAAAAAACCTATATGAAGTATTAATTCAGTCTTTGTGCACAGTGAGTTTCACAATGAAAATACTCCGAGAAAGGCAACAGAAACTGGAAAGCATTACTATAAATAAAATAAGCAGTTGCCTAATCATTATGGCACAATGTAACTATACTTTCTAGAATCACGCATTTCTTCTCCATGTTCTTGATTAATTTAGAAAAACTAGGTGGCTTTTTAACAGCTCTAGCTTTCTTATCAGAAACATCTTTTTAAGCATAACCCAAGTAGAAGTGGCAAAGTAATAAGAACAAAGCATGCCTTACTATAATGGAGCATATTGCTTCTAGACCAATTCTCTTGTAGAAAAAGTTGTGCCTCCTGCTGGATTTGCCAGTGGATGTAGTTTTACCGGGGAGACAGGCCAGGTGACTGCACTGTCCCTGGCACCCGATGGGGAATGCTGCCTTGTGTGTGCCGCCCGACGTGGCAAATGGATGGGTGGTCGCCCTGGCTGTGAATGCAGGGGTGCCCAGCGCTGCGGGTGGTCGGTGCGACTGTCCCAGGCAGGGAAAGAAGTGTGTAAAACTGAGTGGTGTAGCTGTGTCAGAACTTCTTACTGCTGACACTGTGATCGACAAAGGCCTGTACCAACATGGACTGATAACAGAAGTATCCGCTCCTACTTAAGTACGCTGACAGGAATGAAGTGAAAGGACAGTTTACAGGGCAGTTTCCCACACTGAATCACTTCCAAACAAGCATTATTCGGATATCTATTTTTATCATATATGGACAGAGATAGTGCAGAAGCTATATTTACTATATGTAAGCTATCACTTCAGCTCCAAGATTTTTGAACCTTATGTGGATTTAAGTTATTGTCTATATTTAGCTAGTAATAATTTAATAAGAAAAAAAACCTGTGTTCAGAGATCAGTCAGGTTACAAAATAAAGTATTTAAAAGTTAGAAAGGAACAAAAGCACAGGAGCACATGTACTGTAGGAATGCTGGTGAGAAACAAACACCCACCAGCTTACTTGAGTGCCTCAGAATTAATGGAGTCAACTCAACAAAAAATCTGCAAGATTAAAGAGAATAATTATCCCCATTTTACTGATAGGAAATTTCGCGGGCGAGTTTGCACATAGCTAAGGCACATTTATTATTTCATTTAATTTTGAAACATCACTAGATTATTTTGATCTAAGCTCTCTCTCCAAAGAACAACTGACAAAAAATTTAACCGAATCATTGGTAGTTGTGGTGGTTGTTGAAAGGGTTGATCCTGCTCTCTATCCCATCCCAGGCCGTGCTGTCCTGATGCTTTCCTTGTGTTGGATCTCGTAGTTGTGCTGCCAGATCTGCGTGCTGAGCCAGCAGCTGCTGCTGCACAATTGCAAGACGTGATCCAAGTGGAAAGGGGGAAACACGCAGGCAGGGATGGACAGGGCAGAGCGAGACCGACCGTTTTGTGAGACCCTGCACTCACGTTGCGTTAGGTATGGTGTGAAACCACACTCTGAAAACTTCAACTCCTATAAACAGATCTTTTGTCTTGTCATTAGATGAACTGCAGCCAGAGATATTATCTGGCAACAGTCTGGAATGCTTAGAGCAGTGCACCTGCTTTGGCAGCGGTACAGGAGTGCAAGCAGATTGCCACCACTTCTTCATCCAGCTCTCTGAGGGATGGTAAAGCAGAGACATAAGACATTTTGTGGGACCAGGGGAACATCTAACGGATCGTGCATCCAAAAAAAAATGCATCCATCTAACAGGTTATGCATAAAAAAAAAAAAAGGACTAACCAGGTAAATGGAAGTCCACTCAGCACAGCATGTGAGGCAGTCCTCCTCTTCTATTCAGACCTGGTAAAATCCGAGTCAGCTGAAATACTGTGACCAGTTCTGGGCACTTAAAAGTGCAACTCATTTGGAAAGGCTCCAGAGGCAAGCAATGCAAATAATCAGAGGCCCAGCAAACACAGTCTGTTACTCAAGAGCAGCTATGGCGAGGCATAATGAATTTCAAATATGTAAGACATAGCTATAAAAAGGAAGGGAATAAACTGTTCTCCAGTGCAGTAGCACAAGGGCTGGATTTAAGTTATGGTAAAAGAGACGTCAGGTTTAAACTACACGTAGTCACTTCATAACAGTAAGAATAGCAAAGCACTGGAACAGAGCATTTAAGGAAGATGCAGAATTTCTGTATTTGAAGGGTTTTAAGGGTATATGGAACAACTATTAGCCCATAAATACAATAGTATTTATCTTAAAAACCCCACATCTTTTGATGACTCTGCTGAGTCTGGTTTCTAAGACTTCTGTATTATCTTCATTTTCTGCCATGGCTTACAACACTAATAATCAGTTCTTACAAATTTAGAATCTTTGGCACGTTTCTCGTTGTCCCTCAAATTCAGGCCCTTGACCAACTATTCTGTTTCCCTCCTACTGAAATTTCATTAAGTGCCATAAGCTTTAGGGAAAAAAAAAAAAAAGAGTTCATGTCTCTCCGTTTCCTCCGAGGGGAAGCCGCCCAAAGGCTGAAGAAAGAAAGGAAGAAAGAAAGCAGATGAGGGTAGAGAGGGGGGAAAAAAAAAGAGGCAAATGACCCCGACGTGATTCGAACACGCAGCCTTCTGATCTGGAGTCAGACGCGCTACCGTTGCGCCACGAGGTCCTGCTGAGCACCCGCATGCCGGCTGTTAGAACTCGCCCACCACGGGCCGCCGCCCGCGCTGCCCCCCGCCCGGGAGGGACAGGACCGGGGGGGGCCTCGGGTTCCAGCTGGGGCAAGGACCCGACTCACCCGCTATGGCAACCGCAGCCCCCCGCGCCGGCCCTTCTCCGCCGCCACTGCTTCGTTTCCCGCCTTCTCGCGCAAGTGCCTTAACTCTCCCCACACACCCACTACCGGCCCCCAGCAGCAAGAGCCTCCCGACCCCCCGGTGGTGCCGAGCCCGCCTCCCGCGGCACTGCCGCCGCACGCAGGCCCGTGGGTCCCGGTTCCCGCGGCCCGGAGATCGCCCCTCCTGCCCCTCTGCCGAAGCCCTTCCGTTAGCTACGCACCGGCGGGGGTGTGGCGTGTGGCTTTCCACATAAATGCAAACCCGCGAGGCTAGTTGTTAAGGCAGCTCCTCGTTAGTATAGTGGTGAGTATCCCCGCCTGTCACGCGGGAGACCGGGGTTCGATTCCCCGACGGGGAGGCTATGTAAGTTTTTTTCCCTCCCCCAGACGCCGGGGGGCGGCAGGGCGCGGCTCCCTTCCTCGGCGCCTTTTGCCGCCCACGGGGGCCAACGGCCGGGCCTCGCGCCGGGGAAGGCGGGGAAAACGAAACAAAACAAAAAAAGGCGCGCGCCTCTCCCCGTCGGGGAATCGAACCCCGGTCTCCCGCGTGACAGGCGGGGATACTCACCACTATACTAACGAGGAGCCGCGGGGCACCGTGGCCCCCGCTCAGCCGCTCCGCGGGGAGGGGAGGTGGGGTAGCGCGGGGCGGCCGCCTCACTGTGCCCCTGCGCTGCCCGGAGCCCCCCCCACCGCCTTCCCTTCCTCCCCCTGGCCTCGGTAAGGCCGCGGCTGGGCAGGAGCGCTCGGGCGAGCCCAGTGGAAGCCTAACGCCGTGTGTGGGGAGGGGAGGGGACGGCAGGCCCTGCAGCCCGTCCAGCGCGGGGAGAGGGAGCGTAGGGGCTTCCAGACGGCTCGTGGTTGTGTGGGTTCTTTTGGACCTCGCCTGCTGGCGTGGGGTGGAAAGGCTACCGTGTCCTCCCGCCCGCCCCACAGCGGGGCGATCGGGGGACCTGGGTGCACCGATCCCTGAAAATCGGGGTGCAAGGAGACTGCCCGACTCGGGGCGGTGAGGAGCAAGGCGGCGGCTCGGATGTCGCCGTATTTTTGCACCTCCTTCGCGCAGGCAGTTTCTTTTTACGGGAACCTGAGAAGCCCTGGAGTCAGCAGTCGTTGGGGTGAGGGGACTCCAGCACCTGCTTCTTACCTACCTAAAAAGGGAACGAGAGAAATGGAAACCAATTACTTTGAGATTTGAGAGTAAAAGGCAGAAGGACACATACTGACCATATGGCTTGATGCTGACTCGGTCAGCAGCGACATGGTTGTAGGTTTGCATCACGGTGGCGTTAGGCAGGAAACTATATTTAATTTACTAGCTTGTTAGGTGAAGAATTAACACCAAACATAAATGGGCGATTGGAACAACTGGTGTTCTCTTTTGAGATACTTCTTTGGATAAAAGGACCCCAGCTTAGCTTTTCCAAACAAGCATAGCTAAAGAACAAACAGCAATCTATATGTAGACATCTAAATACAAGTGACCTGTAAACAAAGCATTTCTAAAAACTGGCCTGCTCATTTAAGCATTTGAATATAAACATGTTTCTCAGTGGATGCAACAGATTCAGTGGATGTAACAGATTCAAATTTTGTCCAGACAAGTGAAAAATAACAACTAAAGTCTCACAATAATTTCATTACTTTAGAGGTAGTGAAATGAGATGAACTGGTAGGGCTGTGATCAGGTGATAGGCTTTAAACCTCCCAGAGCCGCATCAAAACCAGTGTTGCCAGGCTGATACAAACTTGCTGCACAGGTTCAAATTTTATTCGAAAGATGTTGCTGGTTAACTTTAAGCTGAGAGACTTTCCAGTGGATCAAACATTCCTGTTTGCATTTTGTGGGACCACTCACACTTAAGTAGTTTAGACCTTTTTGCCAGTCACTTCTCAGTTCCTTCTGTTCCTTGATCCCTGCAGTCAGGTAGCTGAGATGTGACCACTTGGGGTGCTTGCTGCAGTCACACCTTCCTTACCTGCTGCTCTTTGCCTCAGAGCTGGTTTTGCCTCAGGTTCCTGCGCAGACCTCTCCTCGGGCTGTCTCTCTTAGAACAGGACTTCTGCTATCTCCCTAGCATCTCTTGCAAATTTTTGGCATTGCTAAGCACTTTCAGAGTACTGAAGCCAGGCTCACAAGTTGTGCAGACATTTTGTTGTGTTCTTCACTTTGTCCATGAGGGCAAAACCGGATCTGACTGGGCGTTCTAGACCTGCTGGAAATATGGGGAAGGGCTATGGTGTGACAATCTCATGAAGCACCATGTAGGTACTTCGACAGAGGTACAGGAGGACTCTGCAGAGCCAAAGCCAAGGCTCTGAATCATGGAATCATAAAATGGTTTGGGAGGATCATCTAGTTATCCCCTCCTGCCATGGGCAGGGACATCTTCCACTAGATCAGGTTGCTCAAAGCCCCATCCAACCTGGCCTTGAACACTTCCAGGGATGAGGCATCCACAACTCCTCTGAGCAACCTGTTCCAGTGTCTCACCACCCTCATCGTAAAGAATTTCTTCCTAATATTCAGTCTAAATCTACTCTCTTTCAGTTTAAACTCTTGCCTCTTGTCCTGTCACTACAGGCCTTTGTAAAGGTCTCTCTCCATCTTTCTTATAAGCCCCTTTTATATATCAAAAGGCTGTATAAGGTCTCCCTGGAGCCTTCTTTTCTCCGAGCTGAACAACCCCAACTCTCTCAGCCTTTCTGCATAGGAGAGGTGTTCCAGCCCTCTGATCATCTTCGTGGCCCTCCTCTGAAATCGCTCCAAACCAGTCCGTGTACTTCTTATGCCGGGGGCCCCAGAGCCAAATTCAGTACTCCAGGTGGTGTCTCACCAGAGCAGAGTAGAGGGGCAGAATTACCTCCCTTGACCTGCTGGCCATGCTTCTCTTGATGCAGCCCAGGACAGGATTTGCTTTCTGGGCTGCAAGTGCATGTTGCTGGCTCATGTCCAATTTTTCCTCCACCAGTATACTCAAGTCCTTCTCCGCAGGGCTTCTAATCATTTCATTACTGAGTCTGTACTGATGATGGGAACTGCCCTGACCCAGGTTCAGGACCTTGCACTTGGCCTTGTTGAACTTCATGAGGTTCACATGGGCCCAATCCTCAAGTGTGTTCAGGTCCCTCTGGATGGCATCCCTTCACTCTAGTGTATCAGCTGCACCACTTAGCTCGGGTCATCTGCAAACTTGCTGAGTGTGCACTCAGTCCCACTATCTATGTCTTTAATGAAGGTATTACATAGTATTGGTGCCAGTACGAACCCCTGAGGGACACCACTTGTTACTGGTTTTCATTTGGACATTGAACCATTGACTTAACTCTTTGGGTGTGGCCATCCAGCCAATTCCTTATCCAGGAGGTAAGGAATTGAGGTAAGAATGTTGTGGGGGACTGTAGAGACCCTCTTTTAGACCAAAGAGAGTCTAGAAGAAGAACAAGTGGCCTAATGGCCACTCCAGTCCAAGAAGGAAGCATCTTGCAATATTATGAGGAGCCTGAGTGAGGTTGCTAATAGTTTTCATGGCACTGGCGATTCTGTAGCAGAGCAGTAATACCTGTTCTGCAATTCTCTATTTTAGGGAAACGCTAAGATGAACATAAGCATGATATCTACTCTGCGTCAACGGAGGAACTCTGCAAGACGAAAAGCACGACTATTGACAGCCAGGACAGCCTTTTCATTTCCCAGGTATCCTCTTCAAGGCCCCAGGATCAAATGACATGAAGTTTGTAACAGCTTACTTAAGATGTTCTCTCCTTGTATTTTGTTTTTGTTTTGTTTTCCCCCATTTTCAATAGCTCGGTACATTGCTAAGGGTGTTTTTATCAGAAAACAGCTAGTTTAGTAATGAGAGTCCTTGGTCATGCCTCAACTGACTGCTTGCTTCTGCACACCCACTCCAGTTTTGGGATAGCTACTGCTGACTGCATCAGCCATCTTGCACATTCTCCACACCTTCTTCCAACCAGGGCAACCCTGAACCAAAAGTACCAGTCAACATGCTGGCTTATGCTCTTGCACAACCTCCTCCTGCTCCCCATTTGGCAGGGAGAGCAAGCATACCTACTAAAAATACCTACTATGACCTGAGCTGGTGATGGCAATTCTTAAATAGCCCTAAAGAAGGGTTAACCAACTGTCCTGCTATGGTGAAAACAATGACCACCTTTGTTTTCTCAGTGAAGCCTATATGCACTTCCAAAGCCAGACTTTCAAAGGCGTACTCCGATCAAGATGACTTGTCTGCAGCTGCCTAAGAAAGGGAGCAAGAAGAGCCATTGAGGTATGAGTCAGCAAAGCAAAAGTGCTGTTTTGAAGTAGATGGACTATTACAATGCTGCAATGACTCTCAGTTACAGAGCAAATGCATTCACTGTTGATTGGTCACAGAGACATTGCAAGTGCAAAGCAGAACAGGTACTAGAAACTAGTATCAATATTCCAAGGTCTGTGAAGTGTCTGCCTTCTCTTCAGGACCTGCATACAGTTCTTCCATATGTCCAACAACCTTGTTCCATGCTTTCCTCATCATTGCACCAGCTTTGTGCTCAGCAATCACTAGAGACCTGCTCTCTGGAGCAACAGCCACCTGCAAGAGGCCCTTTATGACCATAAGCAGGAAGGAGTAGGGCTGGGATCTAGCGCATCGTTGTAACTGGAAGCTAGTTACCTCCCCTTCAGCTTGCAACTTGTCCAGTTGAGTTTTGAATATCATCATGGATGGGAGATTCCACAAAATGAATACAACAGGTTGTCCACCCTCATTGCAAATAATTTTTTTTTTCCTTATATCTACTTGGAATTTGCCATGTTGCAACTTGATCAGTTGCCTCCTGTCATTTTGTTGTGCACCTGCAAAAAGAGTCTGGCTCCATCTTCTCTATTCCCTCCCACTGGGTAGCTGAAGACAACAATTAGACCGTCCAGTAGCCTTCTCTTCTTCAGGCTGAACAAACCCAGCTCTCTCAGTGTCTTCTTGCCTGTTACATGGTCCAGCTCCCTATTCATTTGGTGACCCTCTGTTAAGCTTATTGCAGTTTGTCAATATCTTTCTTGTATTGCAGTGCCCCAGACTGTGCGCAGTACTCCATAGGCGGTCTTACAAGTGCCAGATAGAGGTGAGAGCAGCAATCATTTGCCTTGATCTGCTGGCTATGCTGTTACTCATGTAGCCTGGTATATGATTACCTTTCATTGCTACAAGAGCACGTTGCTCACTCGTGTCCATCCTTGTTGTTCCCTGGGACCTCCAGGACTTTTTCCGCAAAGCTGCTGTTTACCCGGTCAGCTCCTGGCTGTTGTGTGGGGTTATTCTATCCAAGGCGCACGACTTTACGTTTGCCTTTGTTGAATTTGAAGACTTTTGTGTTGGCCCATTTCTCCAGCCTGTCAAAGTCCCGCTGAATGACAGCCCTACCCTTGAGTGTATCCGTTATGCCCCTCGATTTGATGTCATCCACCCATGTCACCTGCTGATATTTATCTGCCTTGACAAGGAACATATATTGTTAGTGGCATGTTGAGGTTCAGCACAGCTGATACCATCCTTGCCAGTGTGATCTGGGATGGATCCATGCTGTTGCAGCTGCTTGTACTTCTGCCACATAGAATTGCCCCTGCTTCTGGCACTATGGTTGCCCAGGTGCGACACTGAGACCATGGTTTCCTTTTGCAGCTCTGAGACACAATCTGCAAAGTGCAGCAGTGCTTCCTTGGAGGCATTGCCTGGTCCCCCAGACAGAAGGCTGGGCTGCACAAAATATCCTCACAGTATAGCTGCGAAGGCATCCCAGAGTCCAGAAGCAGTGGATGCTTGTGGGTAACTTTGGTATCAAGTCAAGCTGCTATCTCTAATTTCAAGTAGCCACTTAAAATTTGGCCATGTAGTTGTGTCTTGAACTAGATCAAGCCTCTTATATCAGGGCATCTCTCAGTTTAAACTGCTTGTTGAACCACACTCTGAAAATGATGCCTTCTTATTAAATATGCTAAGCTTTCTTTTTCACATAAACAACTGGACCGATGACCATATTTTATACAAATAGGAAGCCGTTTGATATTGTGATTACTTTCTGTTTTCTTGAGATACCTTTTGGATAGCTTAAAATACATTCATACTTAAAAATATATCTGCTTCAGATTAGTCAAGGTGAGTACTGAATGACACCTGCTCTGCGTCACCTTTAACACACTACAGCCTTCTGGAGAACTGCTCTGATACACATGAGTTATCTTCTAGGTTTCTCAAACCAGAGTCCATGAAGGAAGCTAGGAAAAGCAAGCTAATCGTCATTGGGTTTAGATTTGTTTACAAGGGTCTATAACCCCATTAGAAAAATGTTAGAGATCCAAACTGAGAAAAACAAAAAAAGCTACAGAAGACCGCTTCTGTTGCCTCTTCTGCAGTTTATGGAGTGATCTGGCAAGTGTCATCAGGGGGAATATGCTAAGTGTAGGACAAAATGTTGTTAGGGCAGCTCCTTCCGTCAGCAGTTCCCTCCTAGCTGTAGTTGCCACAATGATCCGGGTGGCCTGAAGAAATGAGGTCAGTCCTCGGAACCAGCAGTTGCTGACAGCTAAGTTTTCTGAGCAGTAAGTCAGGGCCTCATCTCCTTGCCAGACTGTAAAATGGCACGAGTAATTTCAGCCCAATGACTGTAAGTTTACAGTCAGCTGGGGGGGAGGAAGAGCCTTTTATACCTGCAGAAATTAACGCTTCTAAATGAATGTAAAAACACATACCCTAGATGAGAAGTGAAGCCCTTCACTGGTGTGGTCTTTAGGATACCCCAGTCCAGAAGAGCTGCTGCAAATTGAATACATTTGATTCTGATTACTCTTCATAGCTGTTTTATACACTCTTATTGCTGCCCATTCACACATATCCAACACTCCATCTGCTCTTTGTGTTCTATTTTCCATTTACTTTTTGTCTCTACCCTCACCCTGTGAAGTCTGCAGCACAGGATTTAATGAGCTTTTCAGTAAGAATGTATGAGTTATCAAATGGCATATTAGGTTACAGCGCCTCTTTCTGTATAGTTTTTTGCCTTATACAATTTCTGTCCAGTGTAATGAATTTGTTGTGCGGTCTGTATGACTTAGTGATCTCTTTCTGTGCTGATGTATTTTGATCAAGCTAAAACAAAGTTTTAGAAGTTGTAAGAAAAATCAATATTCATCACTTAAGGGAATGATTGATCAGACATCCCGTGTAAAATCAACAGCTGAAGGGCTGAAGAAACTCAAGGTAAAGGGGACTGTGACATTGTATGTCAGCACCCGCTGGATTAGTGGGAGGAGGGGCTTAAGAGGCCTTCCCCTATTAGCATGCCTACTATAGTTTATACAGTACTAAATGCAGCCGCACAGCTGGGCAGCTTCCTCTGCTTGTTGCATCATGTGAACTGTCTAATAAATGGAGCCTTTTAAAAACTTGTTGGAGGAATTTCAGGGCTTGAAAATTTATGTCCTCAGAATTCTGAAATAAAATAGACAAGAAGTGCCCGTGCAGAACCGCATTTTCTCTTTAGGTAAAAAGCACTCTGAAAGAAAAGTTGAATAGTTGGATCTAGCCATTTCTATTCCTATAGCATGGTTTAAATCCAATGGATACTCCCAATAAGAGTAAACTTCTTCTCAGAAGAAATCTGCATTCTGATCACTTTTCCCCTCAAAAGGGATTGCCAAGCAAATGTACTGAAAAGATACTGTAAAAAAATGGAAAATTCAAAGCAGGAAAAGTGGAGGCTGGCTGGTTTTAATGAATAATTTCAACTTCAGAATAGCAAAAACTGAGAGATGTCCTGCTTAGAAATCAGAGGATAGGACTCAGTAATTAAAAGGAAAAAGATCGATCAAGTTTGTAAGCAAAATACACCTCTTCTGGTGTATGAGATGTAGTTTCAGAGTGATTTCAAAAGAGTGTTTATGCAGCAAAGCCTTTAGAGACATATCAGGACATTCCAAAACCTGAATAGATTGTGTACTAATGTAAGTATTCCTGTGTACTGCAGTTCTGGATACTAGAATGTGCCTGCCATATAACTACAAGAATAGTCATAGCTTTCTAGCTGTGATGAAAGACTGCAATGGACCCAAACAACTTTACCATTGGTCTGACTTGGTCTGAAATATGGCATTTCTTAGAATCTTGAAATTGTCAATAATTTCCTTCAAAGTAGACCAATCATGTAGTGCTCAAGAAGGAAAATTCTAGAGACAAACATGAAAAAAATCAAATACTGTCATATACAGCTATAACTATCAAGTCTGACTCTCGCGTCATACGACTTCTAGGAGTAAACATCTGTCATTAAAAAAAAGGCATCATGAATCTAATAAAGCAAAATGAAGTCTAGAGGCAGGAAAAACATGGGATAGCAAAACCCACAGAAAATAATACAGGAAAAAGCACCATAGACTGAAGTTATGTATCCAAAAGAAAGATGTCATGAGATAGAGGCATCACATAAAGAAATTAATTATATTATAAAGAGCATGGGGAGATATTTAAAGGTATTGGTCTTACAAAACTATAAATGAGGGAATATGCAATGAATTTAACTTTATCTTAGAAAGCTGATCATCACAAACTTCTTCTATGCATTCCGATGCTCAGTCTATATAGATATCATTGACAAGTGCAGGCCAAGTAATTACGATGATGAAACTGGACATCAAAACCAAAGATGAGCATAGGGAAGAAGTGTTATTAAAACCAAAACCTCTGTTCTTGCTTAAGGTATGAAATCAGAAATACACAAAAGATCCTGCAGAAGATTTGAAAAAAAAATTGTATGCTCCCACATCAGAACTCACTAATGCCCCAGACCTTGAATAGTGCTCGCCGTTTCCTAAGTTTAACAAATTTTACTGCTGTCACACTGAAAAATCTGTGGGTAAAAAAAAAAGTGTGCTGAGCCAAGAATGAATAGAAGTCAGTTTAGTTTTTATCTAGTAGTTAACACAAGAGAAACTGACCTCACCTTGAAAACACTATCAGAATGTGTTATGGAAGTATAAAGGGAAATTTATGTATGTTTTGCTGCTTTTGTGAAGGTTTTGAGAAGTTTCAGCATGACAGACAGATATGCATCACTGAAAAATGTACTCACAAAATCCAGAGTTCAGAAAACACTGTAGCTGAGAGAGAAAGCAGCATTGTGAGCAGATATTGAAACACCACAGTGCATCATCAAGGTACATTTTGTCTGTGAAAGCATCTGGTATTAAGTAGAAAGCATAACAAATCACACTTTGGAATCTTCTAAATGGCATCTGAGTTAATGGAGCTTATATGAACAATATAATGTCTGTTAGAAATCTTTCTCTAAGAGTTTGATTAGAGAAGACCTTCAGAGCTTGATGAATGTTTTGAAAAAAATTGATAAATGTTAAAAAAACAAAAGTGCTAAGAATAGTCTCAGCAAAAGACAAAGGTGACAACTCATTTATTTTGACAGCCAAGCACTAGATCAAAGCTACCAGCACTCTAGCAATTTGTTGCAGTGCTGGCGTCATGCATTCCTCGTCCTCCAGTCGCCACCATTTACTACTTCATTGTGTTGTGCATGGGGAACAGAAGAATAGCTCCCTTTCTGGACAAAACTATGGCTCAATGGGGTAATAGTTTCCTCCTTTCTCCTTTCCTTAGGATACAAGAGCCACGTGGCATGGAAACCACATTCTTATTTTTGTTCATCAGGGGTGTACTCCAATGAGTCCATGTGCCCAGGGAAACCTTGAGAAGCCCCAAGCAGTCCTTATGACTAACAAAACCCAGTAAGGCTTAATTCTCATTTCAGTAGTTGGCTTTTATCTTTGCCATGTGTTGTACTATTAATTCTGCTTCTGCCTTCTCCACTCTGCAGTCTTTTTGTCTTCTTTTTCAGTATTCTTACTCTCCCCCTCCCCTTTTTTTGTTTTACTCTTTCTCCTTAATAAAAAACAAGATGCCCCATGTCTTGTCCAAGTCATGGGAGTGCAAAAGAACAACCTGAAGGCTGGAGGAAACTGCTGGTCCTGTTCAGCCGTACCAGGAGAAGATCATGGGATTGGCTTCCTTTGCCTCTGACACAATTTTCAGTGGGTGGACGAGCAATAGAAGGGAAGTGGATAGGCTTTTAGATTTAGCAGATGGAAGAAGGAAGATGGTATAAAATAAAAAATTAAAAAGCCCTCACATAAATTAATTGCCATTTCCAATGTTATTCATTGGAAAAGCAAATGTGCACATTCACCAGAGATTGTTCAACATCTGATGGATGGTTAACCATTTTGCTCAATTGTAAAAACCTGACACTTAAAAAAAGATGCAGAAATGAATCACAATGCACTTTAAATTTGAAACAAGAGATGAATATTTAAAGTCAGTTGAATAGCCAAAACCACAAGTGAGGAACTGTTGAGAACGATGTGCTTAGAGCACAGCTGCTTGAAGTAAGAGCTTAACACTACTGTGTATCTGCAGTATATTGCCTGACAATCACCAAATTACTCTTAATTTTACAAAATCAAAGAAAAAGCAGGAAAAGAAAAAATATCAGATGCATTGCTAGATAGAGTCAGATTCAGAGAACACAGGACATTTTACAGCTTTCTCACAGCTGGTAAGGATGGGAGATGGTGATCTGCATCACTGGTTTGGAGATGTCAGTTTGAAGAGGTGAGAAAAAGGCTGAGGAAATAGTGTGGGGCAAAATGTGAAGGGAGATATTGTCAAGGTGACAATAAACAATTAAAATAAGGGATTATTAAAGTGTGGTGCAATGCAAAATAACGCATCCTATTCCTGGGAAAAAACGTAAGCAAGTTGTTTTTTCCATTTACATTAGTGTTCCTCATTATGTGTCATTAGAATGTAGAGATTTTTACTTCAAAAGGCACAAACACTGTGCTTCAGAACAATAATCTTTATTTCTTTGCTGTCTGCTATTTTGCAGGATAATGATCTTTCCGTAAGTGGGGTTTTTTTTTTTGCAAAAGAACTATATTTCAAGTTTGCAATTGCATTGGCTCCCTCTGGTGGCATTCTGAAATGCTCTACTTTATAGTCCAGTAAAACTACCGTTTCAAAATTACTTTGATAGCAGATATTTGAGGTTACTGTTTTATGTAACTGTTACATTAAAAATAGGAGAAAAAAAATTGTATCTCTTAAATCCAATTCAGCTCATAAGCTGAAATTCTAGCAATCTGGGTCAAAATGGCTGGAGAAAACATCATTCATTTCCCCTCCCTCACATTCTCTTAACTGAATTCATGGGTAGTATTTTGCTAGTATGTGTTTGGAAAGGAGAGGAGTTACAACAGTGTCCTAACTATGGGACTGGCCTGTTTCACTTGGCAGCAAAAATCAATTAGTGTCTTACAGAAAGTTTTAGCAGGAGAATTTCCATTTTGAAATTGAGGCACTTGGCAGCTGTTGCCACTTGCATCCTGAGACTTCTTGCCAGAGCTGAACCAGATGTGCAGTTAATGCCCATTTTTGTCCATTTGTTATTAATAACGAATACAGAAATGAGAGGAAAGAAAGGATAAAGAGGAGCAGGAAATAGGGAAGCTGTTAGATCATTTTCCCTAGTTATGCCTGTGGGAAGGACCCACGTTTGGGGGATTTTGCAAAAGATGAAACTAACCCTTTTGCCTAGAGTTGGGTAACTGCAGTTGCCCATTCTCAGCATAGCAAGACTGACTGAGAGGAAGAAAATTATTAAAGTTGCATCCCAGTCCCCTATCCCTGCAGCTAAGTTCTCATCACCAAACATGGTAGGTTTCCCAAATGAATGAATGCTCCTGCCCCTTCTTTTAGTTAATAATAACTGAGAGTTCAAGGACTATTGCCTGGAACCAGAGAGGGAGAAGATTTTTTGGTCAGTTTGACTCTGCTGTATGAACGTTCTCAGGTTGATACACTGATATACTTCAAATTATATCACTTTAGAAACTATGAAAAGAAGAAGACAGGAAAAAGTCAATTTTTTCTGTAGATTAAATACTCATATTGGAAGAAATGATGTAGGCTTTTCTGTTTAAATGGATGAAGGGAGCACAGTCTTTTCTGACACAGTTTAAGAAAAGTAAAAAGGGAAATATTAAAGATATTTTTTAGAACCATTGTTTTCTAAATGGCATGAAGACTAAGCTTTGTGAAAGGACTTCAGTGCTAAATACCAATAATATTTTGCATTTTTGACAAAATTCAGCTGAAGATACCAAATTTTTGCCAGGTCTGACACGGGCAAAATCCCAATCCTACAAACTCTTCTGCTTAAGCAAAAGAAGTTAAACAAACTTACTAGATAACTTTTTAATGAAGTTATTGGGCTACTGAGTCTGAAATGTTTCAGAATTATTTCAGACAGGTTATTTCAGGTTTTCAAAAAAACCCCACCAACAACAATACTATGAGTAAGAGCTGTACATGTGTGAATAGTATATATATATATTTGTCTACCACAGAATGAAGAATTCTCTATGATTTACTTACTAGTATATGTAAGCATAATAGCTTGGCATTCTTAAGGCCTATTTACATAATTCTGCACACCTGCAAGTTCTTGGAACATTTCTTGGAACATTTCTTTGACCTGTAAGACACATACCATCAGATAAGCAATATATTGTGTGTGTCAGCATGTTATTCTAAAACATTTAATATGAATGTTAGTATTTCTAAATCTTTTTTCTTCATATGAGGAAGTCCTGTATTATTCAGCAGGTTCTTTACCTAACATTTCCACAATGTGTGTTTGTTTTACATCTGCAAAACCCACTAGTTTTGGACAACCCCTTTTTGTTTTTAAAATCAATTGAACCAGTAATAAGTTACCAATTTTTAAATAAAGCTAGCTTCTGAGCCAAGAAAGAATATAAGAAATTTCAGCCATGTTTAAAAGGCAAAAATGATAGAACTATGCATTAAGAATGGAAAGTCATTCATAACTCTACATCATATGATTAAAAGCTGAGCTTTACTATTTATAGCTAAGCACTGTCAAGAGCAATATGTGTTGATGAGAGAACCTGACTGTTAGTACATTCCTAGATTAGGTGCATGTTAATAAGGCCTGTACTGTGCAAGAAAAGGGATGAAGAGTGAAGATAATATTTAGAAGCCGGAAAACATGTTTAAATTGCTTAGATACACAAAATACAAAATCAAAGGCAAAAGGAGCTGAAGTAGGTAAAATTTTCACTTTCTAACTATTTGTAAAGCAACACTGCTTTGTATAGAGATGTAAAAATGTAGACTCATAATGCTTAAAAAATTTACTTCTAACACATAATTATAATTAGTATTTTATAATAGTAATTAATTACTAATAATAAATAAAACCCCCTGTTAAGTAAATAATGATGAATGCATTTAGAGTGTATATTTTCCTGAAGGCATTTTTTTAAACAAAGGCAAGAAAGTAAACACTTTTCAGAGGGGCTCAGTTCCAATACAGTGCTGAAACCAAGATTTTTAGGTTTGCTTCTATCTTAATCTGTCCTACATTAAGGATAATTTCAGGATAATTGGCAAGCACCAAGGCATTTGACTCTTAAGGGTGTGTCAATCCTTAAACCTAGGTACAGAATCACTTTTATGGTGCCCATCATCTGGTACAATTCCCCAGAAGATTTGAAAGTTGATGGGATGCAGCTTTGCAGTACTATTTAGCGCTGGGAATCTGACCAAAAGATGTATTTTCAGGGCTGAAGATAGAAGCTAGATCAATGGATCAATCAATCAATCTTCTGGTCATCGCTTTCATTCAGAAAAAAATCCTTAGTATGCAGAGAATTCCTAAATTCTGACCGTCCCTGTGGAATAACTTTGTATTTTCATAGGATGAAAGATTAAAATACCAAAATGATACTTTTTTTTTTTTTAGATACATGGATTGTGGATATCCTACTACAACATGCATTCTTATCATACGCTACCTCCTCTAACTGCAGAGTGCAGCAATCTTTTTTCCCTAAATTTGGAAGTGAAAGAACAACTGTATTCAAAAACGGGCACTACAGGGCCAATGAATAATATCCCTGTTCTCTTAACTAGAGACATGCTTGTGTGTAAAGTTTAGATCTAGACCTGAGTTTGCCTACAATTTAGGGAGGGACAGAAGTGCACTGCAGTTCTGCAGACCGGATGCAGAACTTCAGCTGAGATATTTGGGAGAAGGATGTTTTGGATAGATACGTATCTCAGATTCGAATACCTTTGTGTTTCAGGATGCATTCAGAATTTGGGTGTTGCCCTGTGCTAGGTCCATATTTAAACTTCCTCTGTGGTAAAACAATGACTTAGTTTGAGATTTTGGTGAGTGAAATAAAGAGAATTCACGGCTTTTGAAAAAGACAAGGTAGTGAAAACCGTATTTATAGAGAGGAAAACATGCACAGAACTCATGGAAAGAGGATATGAAATTCGGAAAGCTGCGACTACAGTTTCTGCAGCCCATAAACCAAAACATTTCCTTCATGTGTTCAAATGATACAGCCAAGAGACGGTCATTGTACAGCGTGCTCTCTCCCTGTGCTAGGTCACTTTCTGAAAGTGAAAGCAGCATGAAGCTACGCATCAAGAATGGCAGTTTCATGGCTGGTCCTAAATGCTTGGATATAGTACAAAGAAAGGATGGACACGGGTGATGGTATCAGGGCAGTCCAACAACAGCAGGTGTGCCATGCACATTGTCAAAAGTTTACTGGTCAGAGATCTGAGCAGCTCAGCAGGCTCTTGTGCCTACGTTCATCTTCTCACTCCGTGCACATAACATCAATGTCCAAATTGCAATCACTTATCTCCTAGCTCCTAACTGCAACACTTAATAACCACACTGTGAACACTCCCTCCCTATACAATCAGTAGAGAGGCAGAATTTCAGTATTAGGCCAGTAGAGTGTTATTTCGGGCTGCCTACAGTGTCCGCAGTCAGATGGGATAAAGGTAAGCTTCTTTGACAAGGAAATTGTTATTCCTGCTTGTTTCATATACCCCTCCTTGTCGCAAGAAGTTACTTCCTGAATTTTTTCATTATTTCAGCAACACAGAAATATTATCTACCCTGATCCATTTTTTTCTTTCATTAAGTTTGTCTACAGGAAGATGGTCATACACAAAAGCTTTAATTTATATTCTTGGTATTTTGTTACTAAAGAGATGGTTACACTGGGAATGAAGATTGTTTTATATTGAAATGTGTTTCATTAGGTAATTTAATTGATAGGTTTGGTGCTACCACAAGACAACTCCCAAGAAAAGCGAATATTTTAACTTAATATACTATGTATAAACATCTTCCAAGCCTGTATGGTAATTGTTCATCATTATGTCTGAAGCAATGGTCTTTTGGCAGAATCTTAATGACTGTTATTCCACTGGGCAAGCAAAGGCTCTGGTATTCACTTACTGAGTTATTGTCTTAATTCTTTGTGTCTGGATGATCACAGGGAACATTATTAATAATAGATCGGAAATGAAGAATAAGAGGATATATTCATCAAAAACCTTATCCAAAGGACATATGAACTAGCTTGCTGGACTGATTGTTTTATGCAAGTGATAGTGCCATTTGTACAGCAGATGCTAATAGCAGCCGCTGAAGAATCACTGACTGCATTGTTCTCAGAAAGATGTATGCATTGTACCATCTTTGCAAACTGTAAAAATAAATTTATAGAGTACAAATACATTTTCATAGATGAGACTGCTTTCAAGCAACTAAAAATGTGATATGATTTAATTTCATTACATGGCTATTCCTTGCTTTCTAAATGCAGATGAACTGGAATAGAGAAAAAGTTTGTAGCAGAAGATAGCATAAGAAAGACTCTAAAAGGTTTTGGAAGTATTTGTATTACAAGGAGTTCTTCTGTCATGCATCTAATTGACATAGCTGTGGCTCCTAGATTTTTCTGATTTTTCATCCTCTTTTGAAGTGCCTTAAAATAGTTGACCTTTTATATAGCCGCTATTTGCTTTTCTGCAGCCTGCAGTGGGAGAGGATTTTTTTGTTGTTGTTGTTCTGCAAACAGCATTATTTTCTCCTAGATATAGCCATTTACGAGGAACTCACAGGAGCAGTACATCTTACAGGAGGAGGGGTTTGGAGAAGGTATGGAAAAGTCAGACAGCTGGAATACTGCAAAAGTACCCCATTTACAACTTTTATTTAAGTTGTGCTATAAACAATTTCTCATTTTCCTGGACAATGTGTTAAACTCCATGTTGGGGTGGGACGGGATACAGAAAGTGGCGTGTGATGGAGAGCTCAGTGATGTAAGCCCATGGGGCATGTACTGGGTGTATTGGTCACGTTACAGAGAAGAGCTGAGGTGCTGCAGTTGCCACTGCTTGTCAGGGCCTAATTTCAATGAAGAGACAAAGAAGGTAAGGGCTACAATGCAATACCATTTCATCCTTTTCTTTCCAGGACCCCAGGCCTGAGTTACAGCTCCTACAGAGATCACCAAGGAACTGCATTTGCCTACATGACTGCAGAAGGTCAGAGAAGTTGTAGTGCTGTATTGCCAGTGAAATCCAGGAGCTAAGGTAAGATCTACCAAATAAGCAAACCTCACACTAATATTTAACAGTTCTACAGTTCAGTTTTAAAAGCCTTTAGTTTTAAGACCCTCCTCATTATTAGTTTACCCAGAGGGCATCAGCCACTGGGACTGAACTATCTTGTGAAGCCAGCAGCAAGGAGGAGAACAGTAAAGCAGTATTTACTAACAGAGCAGAGGAGGGCAGCGTGGTGTGACTCAGATCACCAGCAGTGTTGGATTTACAGCAGCATGTGGCATGAGCAGCAGTTGACTTTGTATTTGGAGATGGTCATGGAGAATTAAGATGAGAAGATGACAGTAAATACATTTTACTATTTTTCATGGTATTTGCAGTGGCTGAGGCAGTATATACTTACATTGAACCTGCAACTTCCATCAAATGGGAAATTTGTATCCAAAGACTTAATGTGCAGAACAGGAACTCAGTCATTCAGTCAGCAGGGTTGTGGATTTCATGGAATACAGACTAGCAATATAGACTAGCAGCTGTATTTGACCGGATATAGATACATAGATAATATAAGTAAGAAGCTGTGTTTCACTGGATATTGTCCTTGCACCCCAAGGACAGGTGGCTTCTTGGGGCCGGGTTGCTGGGGGCTCCCTGTGGGGGTTGGGGGGGTGGCAGGACAGGGCTTGGCAGCCTAGGCCTGTCCCACCACCCCCTTCAGGAGGAGGGCAGCCGGGGGGGCATCAGAGCAGCCCCGGCCTTGGGCACTGGGCACCTCTATGGGGATGGGCCGAGGCTGTGCTGGGATGTCAGCCAACAGATGTGGGTCAGGATCAAGCCTGATGAGGATCTCTGGGGTCAGACGCACCCCTGGGATGGCTGGCCAGGGCCTCTCCATGGTGATGTCTGGGGGCCTCTCCCCATGGACACCAGCGGGAAGGGGCTGCACTGGCTCTGTCTTGGCCCCGAGCCCTGCTGCCAGATCCCCAGGACAGGGGAGGATGCACTCAGGAGCCTTAGAGATATATTCAATAAAGACACTACAAAACAAGTGAGGAAACACAGTGTCAGTAGGAAACACAGAGTTTATCACAGTATTTATAATAATTGACAGGTAGGAACCATACCCTATGGCAGGGTCGTGAAGGCTGTAAGAGAGCTGCAGAGCAGGTGAAGAGACATTGTCAGCTGGGCCCATTGCTCTAGCACAATGTAAAGACGTGCTTCTAGGTCATGAGCATGTCCCTGTAACTCGTCCCTCCCTCTCTGCAGCTAAAACATCTGAAACAGAGAGTTTCTGTTAGCCCTGTTTCAGCCACTGAAAGAAAAAACACCAAGACTGAAAAGAAGCAGAATCTTCTACTAGCACAGCGTTAGTCAATGGTTAATAGTAGGCAAAAAGTTCAGAGAAACCAAGGACATCAGGACGAGGTCTAACATACACTGCTACTCAAACTATCTAGCCACTCCCCTTGGGTGAATACTGCTGGATCTGAATGATTATGTGATTTTCTGATGTTGATTCCTGGTCTTCAGGTGTAACTGATGACATTCTTTTCAGAGGAGAGAGACAGATTAAGAAAGGAGTGATTTAAGAACTTGACAGCAAGCTTCAATTATTTCTAAGCAGCGTTATTGCAGAACTTGAGACAGGGACTGAGGAGATCTGAGGCCCGAGTGTCAGAAGTCAAAGATGTGAATGAAATACACTCAACTAGTCATTAAATATGAATACCTCCATCAGGCAACAACAGGGGGTCTTCTGCCAACACCATTTCAGACCGAAAGAAAGGCTTATGTTGTCTGAAAATGTCTCAGTCTTTTTCCAGCTATATGAAAGCGGAAAAGTGGCTGAAGGAATTAGGATTGTTTAGTCTGGAGAAGAGAAGGCTGAGGGGAGACCTTATTGCTCTCTACAACTACCTGAAAGGAGGTTGTAGTGAGATGGGAGCTGATCTCTTCTCCCAAGTAACAAGCAATAGGACAAGAGGAAATGGGTTCAAGTTGCGCCAGGCGAGGTTTAGGCTGGACATCAGGAAAAAATCTTTCACTGAAAGAGTTATCAAACATTGGAAGAGGCTGCCCAGGGAGGTGGTTGAGTCACCATCCCTAGATGTGTTTAAAAGTCGTGTAGATGTGGTGCTTAGAGACATGGTTTAGTGGCAGACCTGGTAGAGTAGGGTCAATGGTTGGACTAGATCCTAAAGGTCTTTTCCAACCCAAACGATTCTATGATACGATTCTATTCTATGAATTGCAAAACCAAAAGATGTTATCTGTCATTACAAACCATGACATCTTGAGGCCTCATAAGAAAATTCTCCATAACTGAAATATTGGTTAAGTACATTTTGTGAAATTTATTCTGTTGCTAGCCATTGATTTTTAATTGTATTTCCACAGTACTTCTGAAATGAAAATATTAGAGAGATAGTTCTCTGCAAATATGAATTTCAGCTCCCCAAATCTTCTGCATCATCTTCCTGACATACTTGGGAGAGGCTAAGCTGATGGTTAATGAGAAGAAAGAGGTGTATGAACCATATTGGCAAAAATAATTGACAAATGGTCTCTAGTCAGAGCTTCTGAGCAGTCACTGCCAAGTTGAAGTGTTAGTCCATCATACTGAAATAAACATCACAAGACTGAAGTGATGAGAAAATAGTCTTGCTTGTTTCCTTAAGAACAATGAGCTCAGTGTCTCCTCAAGTGATTTTACTGATTTCTTGAGACAAAGTAGTTCTTGGTGCAGGACTCCACCTACTATAATGCTATAAATCTGCAGAAGAACATAGCAAAATATGTCAGTCCTCAGAAAAACAGTTGCATCATGCTGCCATGCCCCCCTGTACACATAACCATTAGATGTCCCAAAGGTAACAATTAGATATTAGTATCTCCAAGTCTAAACTCTTCTCTCAGTCCCATGGCTTTTTTTTACAACTTTCCCAGAGTATCTTTCCATATCTTTTTTTCAGCTGCATCCTCATTGCATTTCTAGAGTTGTAGAGGAAACAGACAACATGCTCATCAAGTTTGTGGATCACACCAGACCAAGGGGGCTGTTCGATACACTGGAGGGCTGGGCTGCTGTTCTGACAGGCTGGAGGGATGGGCCAACAGGAACCTTATGAAACTCATGAAGGACAAATGCAAAGTCCTACACCTGGCAAGGACAAACCACTGGAAATGATACAAGCTGGGGACTCACAGGCTGCAAGGAGCTCTGTGCAGAAGAACCTGAAGGTACTGGCAGTCAGAAAACTGAACGTGAGCCAGTGGTGTGCCCTGGCAGCAGAGAAAGCATCCTGAGCTGTATTAACAGGAGCACAGCTTGTAGACTGGAGAAAGTGTTTATCTCCCTCTACCAGCATTTGTTAGATCACACCTATATAGTACATGTTTTGGGCTCCTCAAAACAAAAGACATTGATAAACTTGAGCAAGTTCAGCAAAATATCACCATGGCAGTCAGACTGGAGGACCTGACCTGTGAGCGGAAGCTGAAGGAATGGGGCTTGTTCAGCCTGGAGAAGAGATGGCTTCAGGGGACCTAAGAGCAGGCTTCCCATACAGGGCAGGTGATTGAGGAGGTGGAGCCAGGATCTTCATAGCAGTGGATGGTGGGAAGCCAGGAGACAAGAGATATCAATTGAAACAAGAGAGGCTCAGACTGGATATAAGGAAAGCCATTTTCTCCGTGAAGACAGCCAAGAAGTGGGACAGGAGCCCAGAGAGGCTGTGCAGTCATCATCCTTGAAGGTTTCCAAGATCTGACTGAATAAACCCCTGAGCAACCTCATCTGATCTCATAGCTGACCCTTGTTTGCTCAAGGGGTTGGACTAGAGAGCTCCCGAAGGTCCCTTCCAACCTGCATTATCTTCTGATCCTATGAAATTATTTCTGAAAACTTTCCTCTTCCCTCCCCTCATTGGGTGACTTGAAGAGGATTTAAGGAGGGTGAGAAGAGAGGTATGGCACAGGAAGAAACTAATGTTTTATTTCAGTAAATTACATTAAGATCTTATGATTAGGAAAAGGGAAGTGGAAGTAGCAGAAATCACAGGAAGAGAAAGCATGGGGTGAAGTATTTTGAAACAGAGTCTGTAAACAGTTATTCATGTCAGCAAGGACTGATAGACAGCCCTGATTAGCGTACAATTGTAATGGAACTTCACGCTTTATAAGATCAAAATAGTAAAGTGCTCCATTATGGCAATTATGTATCGAAGGGTGAAAGCACAATAGCTGAAGTTACTAGATTACTTCTGTGTTCATTAGACTCATTATGTTGCAAATGTGTTATAGGGCACTATATGCTAAAGCTGTACCTGACAAACAGAAAATGTTAATGGAAATGATAGAAAGACAAATTATAAGGAAGCCAACCCATGCTCAGCCATTACAAATCCAAGTACATGATCAGCCTACAAATACTTATTGGTCGGTCTGTGGTCAACTTCCAAAACCCTTTCATCTGATCCAGGTTATGAGGGGATTGAGGTCATGCAGCCTCTTTCTCATGACATGATAGATCAATAATATTCTACTCAAAGCCAAGACTGAACGATTTTGATTTTTAACTTAGGGAAACAGACAGCTCTTCATTTGACCTTGAAGTTTATTGGAAGGCAAATAAAAGATCAAGCATTATCAAGCATTCTTTGGTGAAAAGCTCTTTGTAATCAAGATTTGTAAACTGAAAGACCTGAATAACTTGGATTGAACTAATGAACTGCAGCATTTTAACACAGAAACTTAATAATATCACCTATGTACAGGGATGTGGGTCCCTGCTTTCTATCATAAATATGTCTTAAGGTTTTGCATGCAATTATTTTATATATATTACATTTTTTATATAAAATTTTATTAAAGTAATTACTTTTGGTTCTGGTTGGGGAAAAGCCTTTAACTCAACAGCTGCGCGTGTATTCAGACATGTTTTAAGAATTTCACCATTGCCCTGTGTGGCTGAGTCAGGATTTCAATATTCACCCATGTGTCTGGGGAGAACAGAAGGTATGTATAGATCTTTACCAGTGTGGAATATATTCCCTCCATAGTGGTACTACTTAATAAGCTATAGGGAGGAAGGACTATTCCCCAGCTCTTTCGCAAATCCTTGCAGGCAACTCCTTCCAGAGCTCTAGAGTCCTTCAACACCTACATTCAGAAGATATAAGGGTTCTAACTATAACCACTTCTTCACCACTGACATAGATGATGAGGAGGAGAAAATGAGATCTCAGTGTGTTTCTTCTGTTTTTTATTCACCTGCAGTGAGTGTCAGAGAGATAACTGGCTTCTATTGATTGCATATGGCACCACTGTCTCGGGATACTAGGAAAAAGTTATATGAATGGCTGATTTGTGTAACTGATTTGTTCTAAATTTGGTGAGCATTTCTAGATTAAAGCCTCAGAACACAGATCTGCATGTGCAAACTCTCTGGAGTTATTACATTTATGTCAAGAATTAAGCCTGTGTAATGTTGTTGCTCAGGAAAAATTACACACTAGCTGGAGAGGAATAAAAACACAACAGGACAGAAGTGCATAATAACAGGAAAAAAATGAAGATGCAAAAAGAAATTGGTTGTTTGTGAGGGTAGGGGAATGGAGCTCTATGGCTAAACCCAGCTGGCCTGGGGGAAGAGAAAAATAGGATAAATAAAAATATGTAGGAAAGAAGCATTGCCCATTAAGTTTTAATATGATTTGGGCAAGAAAGTAGCAATGTTTAATAAGAATCTAATTAAACTTGAGTGTATTAACTGGCAGGGGCAAAGATATGTAAGGGGCGAGTTCTTAAATAACTAGCACATATATTTGTTGTTCTCAACAATGTATTTTCTCCAAGGAGAATTTCAAAATATGACACTGTAATTCCAACAGTCTTCCCATTTCCTGGACCAGATTTTCTTTCCTTTTCTGAATCTCTGCATGCTTTAATAGCTTCAAAAATGTTGCAGAGGGATAGTTAAATTGTTCAGTAGTTACACTTGCAGACAGTAGTTAGGAGAGATTTGCAATCTAGGAGAAAGAAAAACAAAAAGTTCTGAATAAAGAAAGAAAAAATAGCAACAGAGATCAAAGTATGCTTCAGGCAAGCTGTTCTTTATGATTGCAGCAGGTGCAGCAACATCTTTGCTGTGCAACGAGGATAAGACAGGCTACTGTGCATAGTCCCAAAGGGCCTTGGCATACAATTGTCACCTAAGCAGCACGTGCTGCCTTGCCATAGCTTACAGGGGCTGGAAGAAGATAGTCTTGTGACAAACTTGAGGATGATGGGAGCCAGAGAGGCTTATCAAATTGCTTTGACATTCTTCTAAAGAAATAATGTCACCAAAGTAACTACTCTTGCCTTTAGACCACTGCAGCTTCTGTGGGCCAGCTGAACTACAGGATGCTTTGGGACAGAAAATTTTTCCTTCTTTCCTTTCTCTAGTGTTTAGCTGGGAAATTGCTCATTAGTGAGTACTAACACTGGCTTAAGCTTCCAAATTTCTCAGAATTCATTCCCTCTGTCCAGAATGTCCAAATGTGATTACTGAGCCTTGGGCAGCTCATTAGCTATTGAAGCGGAGTTACTCTGCTGATACTATGTTACATTGTGAGTTATGGGGTAGCACTGGCAGTGAGTGTGCAGTGATCGGAACCCTCAGCCACTGAGCAACGTGGTGGGACAGGTAATCCTGGGCCACACAAGGATTCAGCTGTCTGTCTAACCCAGCCTCAAATGGGAGAAGGAGGTGGTGGGGCCTTGTTGATCTACTGTAACCACTTGATCTGAGGACCAGCGCTGGATGTCCTTTCTCTTCAGCTGCCATGGGGGTTGCTCTTTGCAATATGGAAATTTTGATATGCTGCTTGTAGGCTCTGAAAGATTATAGACATTGAATAATGTATATAGTAGATGTTGCATTTGATTAAAAAAACCTCATATAATATTGCCAAATTCAATTTTAATTGCATTTATTTTGAAATTAAAAATAATTGACAATATTGGAAGATTAGGATGCACTTTGTAGACTTCTGCGTATTATCCAAACAGAAAATGCCAGCGCTTGGACATGTAGCCAGTTAGTTGCACAACTCACAGTTATGAGATCAGGGCACTTCACAGAAATCTTTCAGAGTTTATAAATCTATATTCCCACCATTGCCGTAGTAGCACTCTCTCTATGTTCACAGTCATAGGACCATATATGCCTAACCTACACTTGTGAGCCGATATGATGCCAGTGCAGTTTCACGTGCTCTCAACATTGGTGTCTGTTGGAGCCAAGGGCTGCAGTGGCTTTGACTGTGCTCCCGTTCTGTGCAGGGCTGCATAAAACTGGGGGGAAATCAGGGTCAGATATTCAGCTGCTCTTGATGCATTTTCCCTACCTTACATTCATAATCATAAGAATATAATCCACATGGTGGCCAGGTGGCATGAACTTTAAACCTTCCAGGTGTCCTTTTAACTGTTTCTACGACAAATAGCTTGTCACTGTTTCCCATGAAAACTGCAAGAAGGCATACAAAGAAACCATTTTAGTTGAAACGGGAGAGGAAGATAGCTATGAATTTTAGAGTTCACTGTTAGGGGTCAAAATATTGTGATAAAAGCATTTAGAATGTAATTTGTGAAGTGAACCCAAGCCAAAGCACGTTCTTTGGGAAACAAAAGAAAACATTGCTCTAGCTTGTTACTCAGGACAGATTGCTAAATGTTTTTAGTGTGACTGTAACAGATCCTTTGTCATTAGCAGACACACGTGCAGAGTACAAACACCTCAACCTAGGAGATAATTAACAGAAACAGAAAACAACATGGCCAAAAGCTGGTTCCTCTCTGCTGTATTGTATCATCCCTTCTGGGAGGCATAGGATGCAGTAATATCAACAAGTATTAAGCTAGGGCTTAATCTCAAGCCTCAGGCTCTGCCAGTTTCTGCATTGCTCTATAAATCATCCTCCCTTCTTAGCACAGCTTGGATGAGTATTAAGGGTGTGTTTATATCTAAGCTTCAAAGTCAGCACTCGCTGATACAATTAACTGATCTACATCTCTCAAAGCTGAAGCTAGTTGTTTATTTTTAGGTAGAACTATTTTTCATCTGAAAGTGCTGATTTGTCAAAACTGAAGTGTTTTGTGGGGGGATGTTTTAGCAAAAATTGAATAGAGCTGTCTTCTGAGGAGGCATGTGTGAGAACCTGCTAGTTTGACTAAGCAAAGGGCAATGGCAAGTAGAGAGCATGCACCCCTCGAGCCAGGCATGTGGCTCCTTGCAAGCTCAGATTCTCTGTTTTCAGTTTTTAAGTGTCTCATTTCAGGGCTGCCAGGAGCCAGCAATGGGGAAATCCTCAGTGTCCAGCCCTGAGCTGCCTAGCCACCTCAAACATTGGTGTAGCAAGGCTTGGGGAACATGAGGGAACTTTGTGGAAAGGTAAAAACACAAAGAGATCTGGACTTTTGAAAACTGTGATTTTGGAATTTCTTTGCTGTCACAACTTGAGTTTTTAGTCTGAAAGAGAAGAGGCTTTTCTACATTCTCTCGGTGGAAAAATTCCTGTCTCTAGACAATAATACCTGCAAATGTATGTATACAGCATTAGCTTCCCATTTCCTGTCTGTCTCTACAGGGCTTCTTAAACCCTACCTGTTTCAAACATGGAAATACAGGTTCTGAGACACACAGCAGCAGCTAATATGGGAAAATGCTAAGACAGCAGCATGGTATGAAGTAGCCAAATAGAAATCCCACATTGAAGTTACACCACTTTAAGAAAGGAGTCTAAGAATGCATGCATTAGTAGATGTCATTCTCAGGAATTTGGGGGTACATACACTCCCCTGTCCCACTCTCTCCAGCTCTGGGTTGCTGCATTTAGGACTTGCAGTTGCACCTCGTATTTGCCTTTGGAGAAAGCACAAAGAGAGCATCTGCTCTGTTCCCCTGAACAGTGACTCTAAAGATCTAGGGTCAGAAGCTGTGAAATAACTACTCTCAATTCCCTGAACAAGCTTGCTATTGAACTGACTTCTTTGTTCTTACCCAGGGAGAGTACTCATCTCCCTAATTTCCTTGGCAGCCAAACCACAACCTCCTACTATTCAACATACTCTGAACCTATAAAGCATTGGTTTGAATAGCGTTTTATATATAAAAGAAGAGAGACACTGATAAAGGCAACCTAAGTACTTGTCTACATAATTACACTAGTATAATTATACTGCTAAGATAATACTTGTATAACTCACTCAGGATGAGTGTTTTTGTTTTTTTTTTTTTCCCTGTAGCTCTGTATCTCTTTTAAAGAAACATGATGATGTAAGTCTTGGCTAAACTACAGTATTGTGTTTGCTAGGACTTGAAACTTTCAGTACTCTGATCAGTAAAGAATGACAATTTGATTGTACAGGATGGATCAGTGCCTCCTCTCAGACTTGTCCTCCTGTGTCTACAAGCACTTTCCATAGCGTTCAGCTCAGTCTACTGTCATGGTGTCTATACTCAAGATGCTTCAGGACGTGGCCGCAGTTTATCTAAAACATCCTATAAAGTGCCAGGATGAAGACTGCAGTGGGTAGCCTCAGCAGGGGAACAAAAATTATCAGAAGGGGGCTGCTCACTTTCCTGAGGCTGCTGGCCATTGGTTTACTCTAACCTCATATTGCTTTCCCAGTCATCACACAGTCAGACTGAAAAGCCTGCCATGATTATCAGTCATTCCTTGAAGTATTCTGAGAAACAACATACAAATTTTCATTCTTGATTGGCCAAAATATGCTGGTTTGTACAGTGGAAAATTGGGAATGAATGTGATAAAAGTGCACATGAAGAACTGTAGTTCCCAGCACACAGTCCTGGCTTCTGATAATCTGAAGTTTATGAATGTCTAAAGACAGAGTTTGTGTGGTATTGGTATTTAAAATGAGCAGTATTCCTGTCTTTTTATGAACCTAGAAGCCTGTTTGGAGAAGCAGAAGAGTATATAGGGGTTCTTCACCTTTGGTCTAGATTTTGCTTATTTAATAGGAATCAAAATTTCCATAGTCTATGTCAGGTCATGAGGTTCTTCTCTCAACCAGGATTTTGGAAAGCACTTATTCAGGCAATATTTTATGGTCCTTAAAAGTTAATTATATATGGAATTTAATACTGGCATAGCAGGAGCTAGAATGAACCTCTTTAAAGTTCAAAGGTGAATTTTAGATTGTATAACTCCTCTTTCTATCATTCTAGTAATTAAATGATTCATTTTCATACCGCCCAGGATACTCTTACATCTGTGTAAGTGTTGTTACCACTGGGCTTTCACAGCTGAAATATTATCAGTTGTATTCAAATTTGTGTTTAAATTTGGGATAATGAAACCACGTTTCTGCATTTTCCTCAATAGTGAAAGATATTTGACTCCCAAATTATAAAACAGCTGGACATATTTTACTATTTTAGTATCACCTGTATTCCCTTTTCTATCCTTGAATGCAAATAAGTTTTTTAAAGAAAGCCAACGCCGTGAATGTCATGTAACAACATGTGAACTTTGCACTGCAGCTAAATCTAATGTGACAGCATTTCCATAGCTGTGGGAGAGTCATCTAAAATGGTTGGGCAGAACTACCTTTTTTTTTTTTGTTTGAATACATAAAATCGGTTTGTTCACAGTCAGTGGACGTCACCCATTTTGGGCTTGGACTCACTGGACCATATCCAAAAATCACTGACGTAGTTTCCTCTACGTACTTGTATCTGCCTGCAGGGACAGAAAAGTCTGGCTGCTGAATAGACCAGCCAAGCAGTGTTAACTTAAAACTGGAATTTAAAACAGATGGGGGCCTACATTGACGCTGACCATCAGCACACTCTCATTATTCTTCTTGTCACCCTTACGCAGTGGTTGTGACATGACCCAATGTACAGAACGGTTGCCTTCCTGTGTTTCACGCTGTCCCCCCTGCCTGTCACATGTTGTCTCTGGTTTTGTACTGGAATTTTCATCTCTCTGGCTAGGGCCGGCACTGTTGGTCAGCATGGAGGAGCAGGGAGACGGCGTGCATGTTGCCTACCAGCCTCATCGGCGAAGTCCGGGTATGAATGGAAATCAGAGTTCATTAATAACACGATTAACATTTTGCCAAAATGTTAGTGCTGCAAATACACTATTTGCTCTCTATCTGTTTATTATTTTTAGTATAAGGTCTTTCTTTTATCCGATTCCATGTTCGAAGCCATGCCGCACAGTTTAGGCGAGCGACAGCCCCTGAGGTACACGGGGAGCATGCGGTCCCAGCGACCGGCCCTGCAGCCCTTCAGCTAGAGGCTGCCCCTGTTTTCAGCGTACAAAAACCCAAACTGGACAACAGTAGGCGGAAAAAAAAAATCATCACAAATATTAAACTGAAGAGTTAATCTCTAAGACAATTTTGAGAGCTCCCCGCCTCTGCGTGAAAGCCACAGTTCCGGCTGGCGTTTTGGCGCGGCGCTGCAGCGCGTGTGTCGGGGTAGGGAGGACATCTTGTGGCCAGCCTGCAAAACTCGCCCTCTCCCAGCAGGCTGGCGGCCCTCGGCTTCCTCCGGGGAGGCGAGCACTCGCCGGGGCCCCGCCTGGCAATTTTGAAATACCCCCCCGCAAATGTGCTCAGCCGCCTTTGACGGAGGGGAGCGGCCACCCGCGACCTGGCGCTGCCGTCCGCTTGGTGAAGCGAGGCCGGCTGGGGAGGGAGCTGGCAATGCCTGTTCCCAGCGGAGGTTGGGGAGCTGTGGGCGCCCAGGGCTTCTGAAAATCGTTGACAGGGATTTATTCTCTCCTTAAGATACACCTGGGCGCCACAGCCATCAGCCTGGACAGTCTTTCCATGCGGGGGATGTTTTGTGTGGGGAGCGAAGCAGACGGTCCTGCAGCTCGCTTCAGGACACAGGGATAAAAACCTGCCTTGGAAATGTAACCGAGACAGGGGAGCGGGACAAAGCCTCTGAAGCCAGACGCTCTTAGCACTCATTAATCAGAGTCTGATTAGTGGGATTATGACTGTGAACTGAGCATGGGGCTTACAGCATGGTCCTGCAGGCCTTACCCAGGCTGGCCTTGCAGGGCACAGAGCAGAATCGGGGGGGCCAGGCCGAAAGGCGACCAGGCCAAACAGGCCCGTTCACATGCCCTAGGAGTAACGGGGGGCAGGAGGCAGCTGGCATGCACTGAAAGCGGTGCCATTTGATAGCCTAGCTGAGGAGGGCTGTAATCATAGAATCGTAGAATGGTTAGAGTTGGAAGGGACCTTGAAGATCATCTAGTTCCAACCCCCCCTGCCATGGGCAGGGACACCTCCCACTAGACCAGGTTGCTCAAAGCCCCATCCAACCTGATCTTCAACACTTCCAGGGATGGGGCATCCACAACTTCTCTGGGCAACCTATTCCAGTGCCTCACCACCCTCACAGTAAAGAATTTCTTCCTAATATCAAATCTAAATCTACCCTCTTTCAGTTTAAAACCATTACCCCTTGTGCTATCACTACACTCCCTGATAATGAGTCCCTCCCCATCTTTCCTGTAGGCCCCTTTCAGATACTGGAAGGCTGCTATAAGGTCTCCACAGAGCTTTCTCTTCTCTGAGCTGAACAACCCCAACTCTCTCAGCCTGTCTTCATAGCAGAGGTGCTCCAGCCCTCTGATCATCTTCATGGCCCTCCTCTGGACTCACTCCAACAGGTCCATGTCCTTCTTTTGGGGGCCCCAGAGCTGGACGCAGTGCTCCAGGTGAGGTCTCACAAGAGTCAATTAGAGAGGTAGAGTCACCTCCCTCGACCTGCTGGCCATGCTAATGCAGCATGCCCAAGGAGGGCTGAGCCGCGAGGCCCCAGGGCTGCCTTCCTGCAAAGCAGGATTGGAACTAATGGTATCAGCAGTCTTCTGTGTTCATCCTGCTGTCCTCACACTGTCCTGCGTCGGACACTTCTCGGCATCAGGAACAGGAAGAAAAAAGCAATAATTTATCAGGGATGGGACTGTCATGTGTCTGCCTGGGATGTCCTCAGCAGAAAGATGTTTGCAGGTGCTGTTACTACTCATGTCAGACATGCTGAACATGTGCTGCACAGACATTGCACAGGGACCTGCACAGTACACTCATACTGTGGGAAATCACCAAGATTTCCACTCACAGCTTTCCTTTTGCACCATGTGCAACAGTGTGCCACCAATTCTGTCTACCCAGACGCATGGAAATCCCAAACAAACACAGCAAATCCTCAAATCCACCAGGTAGATGTGTCCAGAGGGAAAAGGAGAATCTGAGGAAACACAGATGTCTGTCAGTTTTAATCAGGGCTACAGAAGGATGGAGGAAAAGAGCAAAATGGAGGGACAGCAGTGAAAAGCATGCTGGGCTTTTCTGGGGGCAGGTAATAGAAAGCCCTGCTCTGTGCTTCAAAACGTATTAGCTAAACCTGCACTTAACTGTCTGTATGCTTTCTCCCCATTCTTCATATGCCCTTTTGGGTCAAGGACTATCTGCATTGTGTTTGTACTAAGTCTACCAGAATAAGGCTGATTTTCATCTGTTTCTAAAAACAGATTAAGAATGATCAGCTGCCACATTTTGACATGGTAGTGTAGAAAGGTGAGATCAGCCACATACGTGAAGGACATGCTGACTGAACTTGGTAAAGCCTGCTTTTTATGGTGCTGACAAAAACAAACATGGAAAAAATGTAAAGTCTTGTGATTTATCTCAATTTAATTCTGTATATGGGATAAACAGATGCACACTTGACTGTTTTAATCACTGCAGTGAAACATTTATTTTGATGTATCAGCTCACTACAATAGAGGTAAATCTGTTGGGATGATGCTACATTAGGTCATTTGTTGTCCAAAGGTATTTTGTTTAAACTTCTACCCCACAATCCTGTCTGAAGTTCTTTGTGGCAAATCTCAAAACTGGGCAGATATCCACTGTACTGTACACACTTTTTATTTCAGTGAGTACTACCATCAAACTGTTGCCTTGCACCCTGTGCCACTGCCTGTATTAACATGATGTAAATACCTGACTATCTAAGTTTCATATTCTTATACAATACCTAACGCAATGAGGTCCTGAGGCTACAGGCACTGCCACAGTAGGGAAGAAGTAATTACAGTAACACCAGTAATATACTCACTGGCTGTGAGTTTTGCTGACATGATGTACCCTTAGCAGCACGTCCAGCGCCTGCTGCATTCTGCAGCTGAAAATTGTGAACAGAAATTGGAAGCCAGTCTTCTAATGGAGACTTCTGCTGCCTAAGAGACTACCTTGAAATCTACATCCTTGCAGCTTAAAATAACTTGAACATTTCCTTAGAATTCTGTACAGATATAGCTCAGCTGCTGAAGAAGTAGGAGCTGTTATTAATCTGTCTGGAAAAATATGCACAATAATACTAATGAAAAGAAAATTTCTGCTCAACCTACTTCCATCCAGGATTCAGTTTCAGTAAATAGAACTAGCTTAAGGGAGACAAACAAGATTTGCTTCTAATACTGGTATGCATACAGGAACATGGGCAATTTTGGTTTATGACTGCAGTTTCTTCTATTTCCTGTTTCAGTTCCTTTTTTTTATTATACCCATTTTCTATTGCTAGAACTCCTCGTATGACACTGAAATGCAACATTTTCTTGTTTGTCTTTGATCTTTGAATAGTAAGTTTTGAGTTGGGTTTTTAAAATCAGAATCTTTTTGTTTATTTTGCAGGTAGAAAGACTGTCCCACTAACAAGCCCTTTGGCCTTATTTCAGTTCTAGTCCTCTGTATTTATCATTCAGTAGGCTCCCAAAAACCATGTGTGTTTTTCTCCGTGATCAGAAACAATTTAAATTCCAGGACTGTTTTTAGTTTCTTCTTCTGGTGTCTGTATTTTAAACCATTTTGTTTCAACCTGCACAGTTTTTTCTTCTTCTAGAGCAGGTTGTATACATTTCTTTCCTCAGAGTGATATATCATAGATTTCATAATGAGACAAAACAAGAGTAATCCACAAGTGATCTTTAGCCAAGGCAAGAAGGGCAAGCCATAGGAGCTAGAAAAGCAAATGTGAAAACAGAACCAAACTGCAAGGAAACATTTTCCAGTTGCAGAGAACAGTAATTTGTCTGATAGTCTATTATTGCTGATTTACTAACATACAGGGCATATCTATCAATATCTACATATTTAACACGTCTAATCACATTTGCAACAGAAAATAGACTTATTTTACACAGTCATGGCCCAAATGTATCTTTAGATACATCTGATATCCCACTAAGTTCAGGAATGGCTTTTTTTGCATCTTGCACAATTACACTAAAAGAAATGCATGAAATTTGACAGTTCTGTCACAAGTATTGTATCACATATTCTGTGTATTTTTTTACATATATGGCCTGTGGATCAAACCTAGACAGCATTCAAATGTCTGCAGTGTACAATGGTAAGTAGTTTGAGTCTATGTGCTTTCACAGGAAAAATGGTGTTTCATATTATGCTGCTAATCCCCCACAGACAGGGAACTAACTACACTGATTTAGCTCACCTTTAATCTGACTTCCGTTATATCCATCCTGCAGCTTTTGCCACCCCTTACCACCAAGCACAAGAGTCTAAAGCATGAAGTGATATCTGTGCCATGGCAGACGTAGCTGTTGCAGTTGTTTCGGAAGCATCGCCTGGGGCTGTCTGTGTTGCCCATACAATGTGGGAGCTGCTATAGCCATAGCATGAGTGGGCACAGTGTAGCTTAGGATATGGTATGTTATGGCTTCCCAGTTGACATGGTTCATAGCCCAATATGTCAGTTTGCACAGTTTCAGTGAAAAGGTAGGAACAGTTTAAGATCCTATACCAGAGTCTGAAGTGCAGTGGCTGAGAGCCGGCAGGCAGCTGCTTCTGTTGTCTCACCCGTGGGCAAGAATGTCCCAGAAAGTTATGGGACAGAGATCTGTGAGACTGAAACTCCCCATATATTGTGAATCAGAGCCCTTTGGTATATTTTAATCTGCACAATGATTTTTCAGAAAATGTTTGCTGCCACTGCTGGTCCCAGAGTACTGTCTGCATGGGTACTGGTGGCTGGAGTGGACCGCTGACCAGGCTCTTCTCTCATCCATCGGTGGTGCTAATGATGTGTCATCAGAACTGTCTGAGACTGTTTTGTAACAAGCCACTGCACTTTAATACATTTGTTTTATTTCTCTGTACAAAAAAAATTGATTTTTGAAATTAAAGCTTGCAGCCTATTCCCCCATAATGTAAATGAATCACTTTGGTATTCCTTTTTAGATGAATCCAGTAGTTGTGATAATGACATTTTTGAAAGTGGCTGCTGCCTAATGCTGTGTAATTATTTTTAATAACGATTGATCCATAAAATAAAATTCATACCATTCTTAATACACATTCTAACTAGAGGCAGTGATGGTGTGTGTGCAGAGCATGCATATCAAGAAGTGTCTGAGTCCTTGTTTCATGGGGCATATCGAGCCCCTGGCTAGTGCAAAAGTAGGTATTCTCCTTTGGCTACACTGGAACTCAGTTGCTATCAGCTGCAGAGAGTTCAGTCTATGATCCAAACAAGAGTCAGGCTCCAAAGTATGTTATAGAAAATTAAAAGTACAACAGTACTATCTATGGATCCTTTACTGTCTATCCTAGACAGTGAATGAAAGGAAGTTATGAGGAACAGAGGTAGTGTTGGAAATCCCCTGCTTATACCAGGGATGTTCTCTGTGATAAAGTAAAATGCAGTTCTGGGTAGTTTTTCAGTTGTAAGATCTTAGGCCAGTGTAACAGTGTAACACAGTCCAAAAAGACTAATTTGTGCCATATTTTATAAATGAAAGGAAACATATGCATAACTTTTTATTTATAAATTGTCTTCAAAAATGAATACCTACTTGATCAAACACACTTGGCTCAAGTACTTATGTACAGGACATGCCTGAAGGTAGTTATTATTAAAGACAATACAAGGAGGTTTGGATGAGTCAGAAGAGGAAAAAGGCTTCTCTTTAGTCTTGAGTGAGCATAGTTCAAATGTATTAAGTACGTAAGTAAGCAGTATCTTTTTATGCTATGAGGTGGAGACAGAGAACGTTCCTTTCAGCGCTGCAAAATATTCTTGTCATCTGCTGTGACATGGTATCTATGCAGGCATTTTATTAAGCAGCATCACTTGGCCACTGGGACAGTAATCTAGGCTGATTCCTGCCTAGTACTGTAATACTATTCAACTTGTGTCTTTTCACAATATCTTTTCTCTGTTGTTGCCCTTTGATGGAAGCTCCATTCTCCTAGAACCCAAAGATCTGCTGAGTATAGACATCGGTGTTATTTTTAATTTATGCATCTGCCTGTCTATACGCTTTTAAAAGGCATTGTACATTAGCTCTAATTTGGTATCTACATTTCTTAACAACAGTCGTATTTTAAAAGCAACCTGTTCAACTCATAAGTACAATAAAGTGTGCTTTCAAGAGCTGATTAGTGCATCGAGTTACAAAGACTTTCCTGGACTATGACATTCTCTTGCATTAGCGTGTGAACTGCTTTCAGAAGGCTGCCAGTTAAAAGGGATCAGTTCAGCTGTGAATTACGGAGCGTGCCCTATGTTTTCAGGCAGATACTAATATCTGAAATATCGAAGCACTTGAGGGACATTACCAGCAGAAGAAAGAAGGTGGGGTTTGTGGGTTTTTTTACTGTTAGAGGTACAACGAAAGGAAGCTAATACAGTGATAGAAAGTGGTGTATCTCTAACATTACTGCTATTTCTCCTCTGCATGCTTCTGGGGGACCTTCCATAATGAAGGACGCTAATCCTGGAAAGTTCCACTCCAGCCTTGGTCCTGCTTTGCTGGGACACTTGCTGACCAGTGGAGTTTCTACAGGTAAAAACAGTGCCTGCAACTGTAACTGGTGGGTTTGTACCAACTGGAGAACCAGCCTGAGTGGAGAAACTCAGGATCTAAAGTCAACAAAGTGAAGCTTAGTTGAAGTAAACACAGAAGATGATAATAAGGTGAAATCAAGCACAAAATGGCTGATGTCTGGCAAGATAGCAGAGCTGCAGAACAGGGTCTGGGGCCTATACTGGATCACAAACTGAAAAAAAAATCAGTAAGATGCTGTTGCATAGAGAATCAATCTCCCTCTGGGATGTATTGGCAAGAGTGTCATTGAACTGAGAATCTACTCTTTGCAGTGCCGGTGTGACAACATTTGGAGAGGTCAAAGCACCACATACTAAAAGACAGACATACCCAAAAAGAGCAGTGAGAATAGTCAGAGGCATGTAAAAAACATTATCTGTGAGAAATGAAAGAGGAAAGTATTTGTTGCTTTCAGAAAAGAGGTTAACTGTGACTGGGGAGAGGTAATGCTGATAACCTTTCAACTCTCTAAAATCTAAAAGATTAGTATAAAGAGGACAGTGATCAATCGTTCTTTCTGCTTATCCGCACAGACCAAGGAAATTAGCAGCTGAAGTTTCAGCAAACACTACTTTGGCTAAGTATTAGGAAAAAAATCCAGCTATAAAGGCGTTAATGTTCTGGAACAGGCTATTGAGTGATGTTATGTCTTGTACCAAAATTTTTCAAAGTAGGCTGTATAAATGCGTGCCTCTTCATAACAGGAGGCTGTATTGAATGTCATCAGATCCTTTCTAAGCCTACAGTAGGAATGCCAGTAAGAACTGCAAGGTTACGTCTGCTACAAAAGCCTCTTCAAACTGTGAACCTGCACCAGTGCATGGTGTTATCAGGTTCTCATCTTGATATGGGCTACTGTACTGTATGCAGGAATACCTTCGTGCTATCAAGTTTTAATAACCTTGGCGGTAGTGAAGGTTTTTCAAACTACCGGGTCAGTTCCCACAATAAGCACAACTAATAAAGAGCTGTTTGTGTGACACCCCGCTTCTCTCTGAGACACAGCAATAGTCCCCTGTATCCTCTTCCACAGGATCAGGACATGGACTTGCAGGATCTGGAACAAACCTGTGAAAATTAGGACTCCAGTGAATGTAACCATGTTTCCCCAGTTTGTCTGTGGCCTGACTCCTTTTTGAAAGCCTGCATCTTTTTTCCTACCTCCTGGGCTGTGTCTGAAGTAAATAGAGATGAACTGAAGGACTTAATGCTGGCAGCCTGGAAGGCAAATAATTCTGTGCCTGGGACTGTAACCGGGCAGCTAGCCAATATCAACTTTAGTAAATCAGTAACACTGCTCTCAGCAAAAATCACTTCTTTCTCTAAAAGAGCACATTCTTGGAAATCTACACTTAAAAACCCACTTAGGAACTTTCCAGACAATTAATTTACATCTCTCTGGCTTTTAACCTCCTCCCCGACAAGTGGTTACAAAATTTGGGCTGCTCAAAAGACTTCTGTAGCAATTGCAGCAGGAAAACTCAACACCACTAGAAATCTGTGCATAGCTCTTTTTGAATTAATACACTCTTTTTTTTTTTTTTTTTTTTGAGGTGGGGACAGAAGAATATGCAGCATTGTTTTGATGGGACATAATATATATGGGAATAATTTGTATGTAGTGACAAACAGGCTCTCAAATCTATTATTACTCCTGTTTCTTTGGCCGGCATAAAAGCATGCGGGGTACTGTACAAGCAAGGAAGAGGTTCAGACACATATTCTAAATAGTGTGTTGGAAATGGCAGGAAAGTCTTGGTGCTGCAGGGTCTCTGTGCAGGTGAAGATGACTTTTAAAAAGTCACTGTCCACACTTCTGCTGTCACCTGCGGATCCCAGGGCAAGTAAACTCTGTAATCTTTGACTGACTCTTTGAAAGATAACACTAGAAACTGAAACACTATTTCATGCAAGAAAGGTTTCCTACATTTTGGATTTAGAGAGTCTGATTGCTGAAATACTGCTTTCATACAGCCTTCTCTTCTAAAAATTGGTTTTCCCAAAATGATCCCAAACTTTCTGAAATAACCGAACAAATCCTAATTCCTGTAGAACTTTTTTTCTCATTTTTGGTGTTATCATTGGTAAACATACCTCTAGGCTGGTATTAAGTGGCAGACTTTTGACATACTTTTAATAACTTTAACACCTGCCTTTTTTTCACAGCAGAGTGAATCCTGCTGAAAAATATTTATAGCGATCATCATTTCAGATGCCTTTACAGTAAGTCCAGAGGACTTAAGAAAAAATGTTGATCTTTTCTGTGGGCCTCTATAACTGCAGTGAGTCTGACTGCAATAAGTCACAGCTCCCAAAGGGGCTTTGATTATATAGATTCAAATGCAGAAAGAGCAAAGATAAGCCTAGGAGCTAAAAAGCACTGAATCCTGCCTTAAAATTAACAATCACAAAAGCTGTATCTATTTAGAGCTTTGATTTGACTAAGTCTCTCAAAGCACAGATCAATCACAGGCACGGTAACGAAGCCAATCACCATAATGTCTAAGTGAGGATGGTTATCCCAGTCTCATTGTTCCCTGCATTAGTCTAGAGATACGGTAGGATCAAGCTCTCTTGTTAGACTCTCAGCCATTCCTCCCTTTGTATCCACAAATGACAGACAAGGGACAGAAACAGATACGTCTTGCAGTCCACAACAGCATATCAATATCCCAATCTGCATAGCACACAACAGGGGTCACCTTGCAGATGGATTAGTGTGCCAGCTCCCTGTTGCAGCTAGGTAATACAATGAGTTACATAAAAGTTAATTAGCAAAGCAAAGAAAGCAGAGAGCCTAGAAAGGCTCTGATGATTTCTTTAAATACTATAATCCTCTGATGTTCTGCAGGTTTACAGTGAGGCTCATGGATTCTTCTTTATGGCAGAACGTAAGGGATGGGTAACTGCTTGGTGAATTTGAGTCTTTAGATGCATAGCTGAATAATCTATAAAACATACTTTAAGAGAAGGTAATGCTTCATGAATCAGTCCCAGAGCTACCTGTTGTTTAGTGTCCTTTTGATTTATTCTGTGAGGATAACATTTAATAGGACTGTCAGACTGCTCCGGAGTTTGGCTAGCCAGGGCAGATCTCCAAAAGGAAAAACTTGAAACAGTTTGGGAGTACAGACCTATTTCAAAGCTTTTAATTTCTTTGTTTTACTTACCTGAGTACTGCAATCCTATAGTTATTTTTAACAAAATGAACTACATTTTTGTACTAACACTTTTATCTTCAGTAATAAGTGTGACCTTTAACTTAGCTGCCATATACAGTCCAGCCTGATACCACAGACAGAGCAAATATTTACCCTCAAAGGTCTTGTGTCCTTTGGGATGTGTACCATCCAGTCCAAATGCTGCAACTCTATAGAGCTGAGGAACAAGCTTTAATCTTAAGCTACAAGGACTGCTTTGCAGCTTGGTGAGATGATGGCTGTACTTGTGGGCATCAGTTTCCCTTAATGGGGATCAGGACTTCATTGTCATGGGATTCCAGACATAGCAACATGATAGCTGTCTGCGTAGGATGAGAAAACAGATCTACACAACCTGGTGGAGATCAGATGAATGTGGTGATAAGAAGAAAGTAGAACCAGGTAGTTTATGGACCTGGGAGAGGAGCAGCGCTTCTTAATTTCCACCCAACGTGGGCCATGAGTCAAAGGAACTGAGTCATAGTAATAACTAATACAGCTATTCTCAATCTTATTTCCTGTGGATTAGCATTTCCATTACAAAGATGTGACTACTGCTGCTGATGCTTTTATTAACAACCAGCAGTATTCTCCACAGAAATTAAGCCCTCAGCTGAATTTCTCCAGCTGTGCCCCTAACTCCCTCTGGCTATCTGAAAATTGCAAGGTAGCTCCACAGATGGACAGAGGACTTACTAGAGACAAAGACCAAATGTGGTCCCCCCAGATCAGTTCTGAGTGTGGGTGACATGGTGGCAGAAGGAATTCACCTTGGTAAAGCAGAAAAGTTAGTTCCCAGGGGTGGCATGTGGGAGCTTTTAAAAGTTTCAATTCCCTGTAAGAGGGAAAAATCAGCGGTGGAGCTATCAGGAAGGAGGAAACTCCAGAAGACCCAAGGCACAGGACTGGCAGGATGGGATAAGAGGGAGAGAGCAATGACATTCAGCCAGAAAAATGGGTTTTCGTTATGATTTCAGGATCTGGGCTGCATGGCCTTTGGCTGGCCACTTCACTCCTTTGGGCTTTCACGCCTCAGTTGCAAACTCCTCTTTCGAGGGATACACCGTAGATGCAGAAGTGAAATTTTTTTTCTGAGACCTAAATGTCAGTACAATGCATTGCTATAAGAAACAAATGTTTACTTAAAAAGTGCACAACTTGAAAGAACTGCAGACCCTCGGTATTTGAACTTTCTGTCTAGAATTGTGGTGCTATTGCAGAGACCACTGTGGTTTCATAAAAGAGAGGAGGACGAATGCCATAATCTGTAACGTTTTTCCCTTCCACAAATGTTTTTGTGGTAGGGCTGGAAATTGTACAAGCAGCCACTGGATGGCAATGTTTCACACATAATTCCAGTCACATCAGTTTAATAAGACTTGGAGTGCAGGTGCTCATCTGATTAAAACTTTCATCCAAATCCTAGTCTAACACTTATTTCAATTCCATGTTTATATCGCTGACAAAAATTGAACTGACAGTTGTATTATGGAGAGGCTACTGGCTCTGCATAGCTAAGGTCGAAACTTGTTTTCCATTACAAACTCAATCTTGGCCTCACCTCTGAAATTCTCAGTAAAGACCATTCCTCTTTCACATATTGGGCCCACAATGAGTAGCAAAGAGAGGTGTTTTCTTCACACTTCAGATAAGTTAGGCAAGGTATCCATTTGATTCAGGTCTATGGACACCCAGGTGTTAAAATATGCTTTAACTTTTTTTTTGCCACAATTTGCAGTGTCTCCTCTGTGAAACTTCCTATGAAATTCAAGACATCACATGCTGGGGCTGAAAGGCTCACTAGGTAAAATGGGAAGTGAAGTTCCTCCAGCTGAATTCACCCTTCTTTCCTTATGTTTGCCTGCAGTGGAAATTCACCTAACATTTCTGAACATTTTCCGAAAATGAAAATCTAGTGACAAGTAACACAGTGACAGGTGCAGGTATTCGCAGGAAGCAATTTTTTACACTCATCTGTCAGTATTCATGCTGGGAGCACTCACACCTGGATTCAGCTAGGAAACAAGCACAGTGCAAATCGGGTGACTTGGCTGGCAAATTACAGCTGACCAACATGGCTCAAAAAGAAAATGCGGAAAGCTTAGAGAACTAAGGTGGCATATCCATCCACTTTTTTCCCCCCTCTCTTTTAAAAGGAAAAATGTTAACACTTTGGGAGACAATATGAAATAAGAAATTTGAAGAATCCTGATCATTAGAAGTGTTTATTATGAAAACGCAAGACACTAAAAATCACTGATGATATTAGTTACTTTGCTTCGCTTACCAAAAGCCTCCTTTCTCTCTATACACCTGCTCTTGTTATCTATTGCTGACCAGCACATACCTGGCAGGTATGCCATATGCCAGGCAAGAAAACAGAAAGTCACTGTTCAAAGAAAATTATTCAGAAATCTTTGTTTCTTGTTTCAGTGCAGGCTTCAGTAGTAATTGTGGGAATCATGCTTACAGTACATTCCTTCCTGTCTGGGCCAATTTAATATGGTGTTTACTGGGGGAAACCAACTCGTTTGGAGGAGAATTGTCTCTTGAGATATTTCTTCGTGCTGCAGTCATCCAGGAATGGATACACCTTCTACTCTGCCGCTGGTTTTGAGCAACAAGCTTTTCATACCTGCCCTGAGAGAATTTGGAATTGCTCTGTATGGGAAAAGTCCAATCTCATTCCTATATTGGCACAGCCTTTGAATCCTCTGCTTTACTTCTAAAGATCATAGAGAATGCTCCTAGCAGGTTTTGTATAACAGATAAAAAGGTACATGGAGGACTGAAAGCCTGGTATTGCTGTGGAAGAGAGCTAAGGTTAGAACTACACCTGAAGATCATTTCCACTTTCAAGCATTCTCAGTTTAGTCTTACAATGTGTTCCCTAACTTTGTAATGGCTCTCTCAGAGAATTAAAGTGCTCTTAGCTTTTACTTCTCTGATACTGACAGGCACTCTCATGTTGTACACAAGCTTGTATCTGGGAAGTACATCACTTCTTTTTCTTTGCTGCTGTGTAGAGCTAAATTCAGAAGGTGAATCTGTGTTTGATCAAGCCATTCCAAACTTTGTACTTCCACCTTTTTTGATCATAAACAATGACATGCCACAAAAGTACATAAACTGTTATAACACAAAACTGAGGTGTAGCCAGGCAGTAAGGCAGAAAATAAATTAGACAAGACCTTGGTGAGAAAATGATGTAACCCAGTCCTGGCAGTAGCATAGTGATACCATTTGCATCACTGAAATTCATTAATAAGGCCACCATTTCTCTAAGGAACTATTGCTTCAGGTGTTAGTAATCTGAGTGTAAATATTTGTTTTGACAGGACTTTCATCAGTTTGCATATATTTAAGTCAATTATTTAGAAAGGGAAAACTTTTAAATATAATTATAAGTTTTCATGCAATTCAAGTGGATTGTTAAACCCCTGAACACTCTACTCAAATATATTTTACAGGGTATATCATACAGGAGTTTTTGTTAACAAGCATCTGTTGACGGCCTAAGAGCTCAGGTTCTTGGCTGATGCAGTAGGTCAGGCATACAGAAAGGGTAAGTCTCAACAGCACTCAACAGCCGTTTGCATAACCTGCTCAAAATACCCAGAGCCTGACTTTTTTAAGTGTATGATTTTATTGAAATGAGTGAGTTCAAGCCATAGGTCTAAGATACAGCTGCAGATCTGGCCCCAGGAATTCATTTTACACATTCTGTATATGGGGAACATGCAAATAGTGACCACCTGTTAACATTTAAGTCTAAATGCCCTGACTAAAATCAGATGGGGCCTCTTTGGCAGGGACAAGGGAATACTCTCTGCTACTAAAATAACAAAAGATTTAGGTAACTTTTTTTCTTTTTCAAAAACATCAAAGTTTGCCTCTCTGGCTCAAAATGGAATATTTTATTTTGGGACTTTAAATCAGGACAGACTGCATATCAACACACATGGGTATAAATCACAGTGAGAGTTGTCCTGGTGTATCCCTTCAAGTATTGAATAGTTCCTGAATTAACTATGCATATGCTTGAAGCTAATCATGCAGATTTAAGTTTTCAGCGTCAAGCTTGTATGTCAACACTGGAGTTCTTTCAGTATGTTGTGGTGGGCTCAGATTAGGCAGATTTCCAAAATATGGTACCTTCAATTTTACATTTTAGCAAACCTCTTACTAAAGTCGTCAGGACTTTTCCTGAACAAAGAATGTAAGATTTTCCCCACTATTTGTGGTAAGGCAAACAAACTAGTAATTTTCTCCTGTCATCAAAGAATACATTTCTAAAATGCCCTCCCTGCAGAAGCACATAATCAGCTCTCAGCAAGAAAATGAAATTAACGAAACGCAGAGAACAATGAAGAACAATACTTCCACAAGTAAAACTTGGGGGTGACTTTAGGACAGAAAGAAGGAGGGCACTTAAAATAACATGTCTGGAAAACATTGCTGCTCACTTATGAGAAGCTTTTGGATATGAGCACTGTATTTCCTATGGAATTATGTTGGGAAATTAATGTCCCAGTATAAATACTCTAAAAGGCAGTAGTCAGAATTTCTTAGAGGGAAACCTGTAGTACATCATCACCAAACACAGAAGTGGTCCAGAAACACTGTGAAACAGTATGTAAAACAAGACTGGAATTTTTCAATGTGGTAACTTTTATTGTGCTATGAAGTCAATTAGATGTGAGGGAGATAGACTGATTTGAAAATGCAGTGAAATGATCATATAAATTGTCACTACTAACATTTTTTGCCAACATTAATGACATCAAAGTGACTTGAGAGATTGCATTTATTTCCTATTGAATATGACAATATCCTGATACTTTCTCCACATTGGATTTGTCAATTTTCTGTACGCTGGCATGTGTTTAGGGATAACAGTTGTCAAATCTAAGAGCTCATCAAATAACGGGAAAAGGAGAAGGAAGGACAAGACTGCATGGGAGGACGTGGAAGACCTAGGATACTGTTTAGTGCTGTGTGCCTGTAGAGCTGGGTGGCCAGAAGGACTGCCAGGATCGAGACTCAACTTTCCAAGACCTGACAGCTACTCTGTGCCTGAGGCTTTGAGGGAAACTTCAAGAAATGTGATAATCAGGGAGCGATTGACCTTCTAGACAAATGTCTTCCTTTGCTTCATCAGCTGTTGGCTCATCAGCTCTGCACAAAGATTAAGGTTAGAAGACAGTTATCCTCTTTAATGCAGGACTGGGGTTTCCCCTCCAGGCTGCTTTAGGAAAATGGTGCTTTTCTCCTCGAAGTGTGACACCTCTAGGTGTTAGGGATGTTGATGCCAGTATCTTCTAGAAAGACCTTTTAATGGAAGAGCTGACTGAAGGGAAGTGTCACTGGCAAGTGCCAGCCCAGCCCCCTTGCTAAGCAGGGGCTGGAAGGCATGAACATGACTCCAGACGTATGGTCCTTCAAAACTGGGCAGCAGCTCCTCCGCTGGCCCCCCTGGCCTGCCCCACACCTTCATCCAATGCATGATGCCAACCCACCACAAGGCACTCTGTCCCATCCACCACTCAGTGTCAAACTGATGCAGACAGACAAGTGTTTCTGCAGCTTTTCTTCTCTTTGACCAGAAAGAGGAGACGTGGGCAATGAGAGCATGTCAGAAATATGTCCCTTCTCTGCCTTGTGACACCTGTGAGAGGAACAAAAGGACCACCTTGCAAGTAGATGGGGAGGACAAAAATCCTTGTGAACAGAGGAGCAAAAGAGGTGGAATGTGAAACCTTGTGCCCGCTGAGGTCAGAGGCAAATCTCCCGGGAAATCCCATGGGGCCAGTCCTTCTGCACCAAGAACAGGAGGCAGAGAGAGCCAGAAACTTGAAAGTGTTCACAAGGAAGCTGGCTTTTTGTTTTCTTAGTTGCACTGCAAATTAAACTCGGAAAATATCAAATATTTTATGCCTTGGCAGAAGCTTGTTTTTCCCCAGGGGAAAGAAAAAAGAGAAGGATTCCTTAGAAAACTTTTAAAATGGAGAGGATGTTTTTTGGTTTTGTAAGCCAAAGACCAAATGTCTTGAAGGCTGAAAGGGAATATTTTTGGATTTGGTTATTTTGTCAGCAGCAACCATGTGTTTTACTAGGAAAAAAAAGACTTCACAGTTATTTTATGCACCTTCATTTCCTAGCAAAATGTTTTCATCCATTTCTTTTCAAATCTTTGCAACAATCTCCATTAAACTTTGCTTTATTTCGCTGTTTCCTGCTTTTTATTATTTTGGTCCACACACGACTTTGCAAAATGGACCTACAGAAATATTTTTTTGCAGAGAACCTCTGTCAGGTTTATAAAGAGAAGGTGGTTCAAGCAGTTTCTCTCAAAAGTGTCACAGAATAAAATACTAAATGGTTGTGTCCCCTCTCTCACTGCTGCTCTCCTGCTTATATCTGTGATTTTGGATTTGCATCCAGTTTTCAGAGTAGACAAGATTTCTGGTTGCTATCTTATTTTGCTATAGTATATCTCCAGCAGTGGCATAATCTCTGGCTGTGATACCACTTAGCAGCTCATATTTTTTAAAGCAATCCCTTAAATTTTAATCCAATAAATGGCTTCTCTTAAACACCCCGTGGAACTGTACTGTTTCTTAGCTTTGTTTGACAACATCTTGAAAAAAACGTTAGCTGTAAATCTATAAAGAAAGCCTAATTTCCACCTTAATATATGGGAGAGACTTGAAGAAGGTAACCATTGCAGAGATCGATTCTGCAGCCTCAGCAACTTTGAAAGTAAGTAGGAGGTTTAAAATCACCAGCTTCAGCATTTTCAGAATCTAAAAAATTGTCATGAAAGTGAAAAACATCTTTCAGTCTGGAACTACAGGGAACAGCATCTGCTACATTATGACTTATGAACGATGATAAGAGAAGAAAGAACAAGCAAAGAGGTTCATACATTTAGGAAGGCTTTATTCTGGACCATATTTCTCCTATGAAAGAAGGGAAAATTACTATATCATGTCCAAGAAATGTGTTTGTTATAATAGACCTAGTTATTTTCGTAACAGAAGAGTCAGTATTTTGTTTTTTCTTAAACCAAAGAGGATACACTCTTTGGAGAACCTAGTGTTAGACATACTCAGTGTACACAATCACAGCCTGGTTGTGGATGCTTAAGTGGCAATGGTCTTTGAATTGATGCCCTGGGAGAACCAGAGGATAGTGCTCCAGTGCCTCCTGAAAGCTCTACCAGCAGGAATTTCGATCTTTTGGTTCTATTTTTCTTTTCTGTAAGGTGCCACATGCCTGTTGTGCTGCATAAACAAACAAAACACCTTCACTGATACAAACAGTGAGAGGTAAAAATGCATGTTGATAACATTGAAATGCTAGAATAATTTTTCTTTTGTATTACCAGCTTAACCTGTCTGAGGAGTGGTCTGAGGCAAAGCATTGAGAGGCAAAAGCTTCTTCTGATTAGTCCTACTCTGTGTAAGGAATTTGCATCTTGGTTCTTGATAGCAATTCAATCTTTTTGTACAAAGTTGTGCTGATGATAGATTTGCCAACAGGTCCGTTGAAGCCACTGGGGATTGCCTGGATAACTCTCTAGGGCAGCTCTGGTAATTGTACTTGTGGAGTTATGGGATTGTTAGGGAGATATAATTTAAAAAACAAGGTTATTCTAGGCAGGAAAAAGACAATCTTTTTCAGTGAGTCCAGATCTCTAGTATATCTTGCTTTTCCTATGTTTCTGAGTTTTCCATTCAAACTACACTGTTTATTGCCACCATTGCTTTTAGTGTTTGCTTAATTTGAATGCTGAAAACTGAAAAGGGGGATTAGTGGGTGTCTTATTGCCCCACTAAAATGTTGCCTTTATATCAGCTTGTCTGGAGTTTGGTGGGTCTGGGGAAGGTTGATCATCACACCTTTGCACTTCCTGTTAGCAGTTCTGTAAGAGCCTCACAGGAGAGGGAAATGGTTTTAAGGTATTTCTCATGAGAAAATTAAGATAACTGTGACTATAGTCACAGCTAAGGCGCTCCAAAGGCGGTTCACTCCTCAGACCAGCATGTGGTCGGTGCTGGCTTTGCAGGACAGCCCTTTGATGCCTGTAATTAATAACCCTCTTTTCCAGCAAAATGTTGGAGTGACATTCACCCATCAACACCGGAGTGAGGATAGGTGAAAACTACCTATACACAGCACCTTCTCCTTTGAGCAACTTTTTTGTTTGTTTGTTTTGTTCTGTTTTCTTCATTCAAAGCTACCAGCTGAAAGACAGCCATCCACTCTGGAGCCTGTTGGATTGCTTTGCCAGGGGACACTCTTGTTTGCATAATGGGACCAGCTGGTCATGGCAGGTTATGTGATGCCGGCAGCTGCCTCTTTTCAAACAGCTTTAGTGGCTCCTAGCCCCTGCCAATTGCAAGGTTGAGACACAGGGTCCTTTGGGAGCCGAGTCTTTATTAAGCAACATGGAGAAACCCTGTTGTTTTAAAAATTTGAAGCAAATTAGAAGGGTGATTGACTACTTCATGGCTAGCTCTACCAATGTTTCTGTTAATCTAGAGAAAGATCAGTGAACAAAAGGGAGTAAGTGGGGTCTACTTTTCCTATGTTTTTAATAATTAAGAATTTTTTCCTGAAATCTTTTCTGCATTGGACTAGCTCACAAAGAGGTGTAGCAAACATTTACTACTTTCCAGCCTGGTGTTAATTATGTAAGTCCCATGCATTGTTTCTGCTCTCTGATTGAGTGACTTAGGTAATCAGCCATCTCAATGAAAATTATAACAATCAAGCTTAAATGTGGGGGTTTTTTTTCTGAATATCTCAGAATTCAAAGGTGAAAGTCGATGTTTTGAACATCAGTAGAAGTGAAGCTTGACTGCATGAATATTTGCTGACAGCAAAGATGTCAGATTGGCAAATCATATGAATCAAATTTGGGTTTGCTTGTTATTATTGTTAATAATAACTAGTTGTGTGACAGTATTACTTAATACTCTTCCAGTGTTCAAAATATAGTGAAAGCATACAACAATGTGATAGTCTGAACTTCAAAGAAGTTACAATATAAGCATAAAACACAGGAGGGTTACTGGCTTTGGAACAAATGTTTGCAGAATTTCCCTCTTTTCTCCCTGTCTTCTGTCTCACACAAAAATACTCTTTTCCCAATTATAAGAACTACTATGAAAAAATTGATTTAATGTTACCACTATATATTCTCCAAGATAGGGCTGCATAAAGCTTTTAGTTTCTCTAACTTCTGCAAGTACTTTTTTTTAGATAGAAGAGAAGAATCAAATCACACTGATCACATTTCTGTGATGTCAAAAGATTCAGTTATATTTCTGATATGCTTCTATAATTCATTCTGCAGAGGGATCTGCTGCAAAAAAATGTCCTCTCTCTTAGAACAAGCATGGAAATCTATCATCTCTAATAGTGGGTTTGGTACTTTATATAGCTAATAGGGTTAGGTAAATATCCTTAAAACTTTTCTATGTATATTACAACTTTATAATTCAATTCTTTAGACTCTGTTTACAACTTTCGAGACGGAATAATCATTCAAACTTGAAACTTCAGCCACTGAACTTTCTGGCAAGGTTGCGTATTGAAAGCTCATATTTTAAGTCAATTTTCATAAAGTGACTAATAAATTCATAAGTAAAAAAAATACCGGATTTAAAAAATGTGAGCTTTAAAAGTAGAAATACTAGTCTAAAAATTATAATATGTAATCAGGGCATAAAAACATGCCAAGAAAACTATGTGTCCAATCCAAAGTTAGAAGATGACATTTCAAACAGTGAGTCCCTTCTATGGGTTACTCAAGCATGAACTGCAGACACAGAATTATTTTTGAGGAGGTATTTAATATGGTGTTTGAAATAATGCATACATTTGATAAATACATAGTCAAATAGTGACAAGGGAAAAAATTGTATGTATATTCTCCTCTTGCAAGAATTGTTTGGCACTAGGAGGTGGGATCAGCCTGAGAATTACCAGCAAAGTCAAAGAAAGCTTCAAGAGCCTTCACTAGCAGTGGCTAGCAAAATGCACACTCCTACATTACCTGATGTGGTTGCAGTACCCTCCATTTAAGCCAGGGTTGTTTCCATCCATGCAAGGATCAGTTTAAATTATTTTAAAATTTTATTTTTTATTTTTTAGCTAGTAGTTGAAGACTCTTACAACACAGGCATGCACTAACTGCAATGTTAGAAAAGAGTGAAGTTCATAACCCCTAGCAAGATTACAGTCATGAACCATATGAAATCAGAGTGAGAAGAGACAGATGATACAGAGCCTGGTCAAAAGCCAAAGGAAATCAATGGCAGATTATCTGCAGGCTTCAGTGTGGTGAGATTGAAACCAGGACATCTAATCTCAAGTCTGATCCTCACTTTGTCTGTGAATTTGGGCAAGTTATTTCTACTTTATAGCCTTTGTTTCTTTCTGGAATGGTTGTGAGGCTTCAGTTAGTGTTTCAGAAGAGTGTCAAAACCTTAAATGAAAATATGAACAATTCCAGAAATATGAACCAATACCAACAACACAAAAATATGGGCTTTTTATCTTAATTGAAAGCAAGTGGCAGCAAGATGATGATATGTATAAAGCATACTACAAATGCACTTAAACTTCCGACTTGCAGATTCAATTAGAAAGAGAGATATTGCAGGAGTATTGATGAAATATGTGAGACTACGGAAGAAAAGCAATAAAACAATGAAGCCACCTAAATGCCTGCCACATGAAAACTTTCCCCCATATCCACAGCAAACCCACAGGTACTGAATATATTGCCAAAACAAAAGCAGAAGCGTATTTCAAAGCAAGCAGGTGCTTGCAAAAATAAAACCATTCAGGGAATCTCAATGAATAATAATATGACTACTTATCACTTACATAATGAAGGAAACATTTTTGCCAAGGGCTAGTGCAACTTAGCAAAATTGTAACTGAAGAAAAAGAAGCATTGTCAACATGCATATCAAAAGGTTATTGGATTTCATTTTAGGATATTAAAAAATTCCCTTTCTGAGTCTGAATCATCCATATTTCTGGCTTCACAAGAGTGCTCTACTAGCAGCTAATTAATCCTTCCTGTTGTTCAAATATATATATAGAACTACACCTTTTTGCATAATTTTAGCCTTACCATTTTTGCAAATGAGGAATCATTTACGCAGATGAATTAAGGTAAAAGGACATTTTCATTGAATTGGGATGATTCTTAAAATGGTATTTTACAATTGTACTGATATTGGGCAAAGCATTGCTCTGCACTTAGAGAAAATTTTGTGTTATCCAGTACTGATCTCATATCCTGAAATGATAATTTTCTTTTAAGTTTTTCTATATTCCTGAACCGTCTCTTTTCAGGCATGTTTTTGGGTGCTCTCACTGTCTTTTATTTGCTACACACAAAAGATTCTTGGACCAGTAAGCACATTTTTCACAAGTGTATTTTTGCTAAGTATTTCCATGGAGGCAAAAGTACATGTCCTTTTGTCCACTAACTGCAGTACTGTAAAAATTCAAAGCTATTTTTATACAGATCAGTTCTCCCCATATATTAATAATTGATATTTAAAGAATTAATTAAAAATTAATTTTAAAAATAAAATTTTTATATATATATATATAAAAGGTATAATGGGAGATAGGTCTGTAAAGCTATACTGATGTGAGCTAAAGCCACTGTGGTACTTTACTAACATTCTCTGACAGCCACATAACAAAAAGTATATACAACAGTAACATTTAGTTTTTTAAAAGGGTGGAATTCTCTGTATGTTAATGAACTCCTGAAAAATGTAACTGATTTATTTGAATTTCACATGAAGAGAGGCTGGTTTATCCGTGATAATGTTGTATCACCCAAAAGGATCCCATCTGACAGCTGTTGAATAGCATATGTGAAAGATGGGATGTGGGAGCAGTCAAGTCCATTATAACCTATATTGATGCCCCCCTTTGGCAATTTTACTATAGAAATCAAGACTTAGTGCGCCTGAAAATAATTACCTTCTCCTCACTAGAGATAGTCCTTCTGTACTGGGATAATGCTATGTGGACAATGGCTACGGGACTGCTTTTGTCATGCTCCTCATGCAATCTGTATTTGACTGACAAACAAAGAATTTCAAGGGCAAAAGTTCAGGTTTTTACAAGTGCTAGATGTAAACCCACAAGGTAAAATCCTCTTCTCATACGTGTCAAGATACTCTGTTCTCCCTCATGTGTGAGCCATCTCAGAAGGTGGGTAGCAGAGAATAATGACTGTGAGAGCAGTGATGTGGCTTTGAGATGAGACTTTTGCTGTGAGAACACTCAGTTCATTTAAACAGAAAAGGACTCATTATCCTGCCGTCTGTGACAAAACTTTAAAGGCTAATTTCATTTTGGTCCTTTTGTCTGCCTGTGGAAAACTAACCGTTCTAATTCCTGTTTGCTCTCATTTGCCTGAACAGGGTAATTTCAGGCTCTCCATTTCCTGATTTTAACAACAATTAGACCTTTGGGCATTGCTGAAGCGGCTTGGATTTTTACAGCTAAACCTTCATACCTGAAGGGCTGCGGAAGCCTACAAAAATAAAAACTGTCCAACATCTTCCCCTGTGTGTGGGGTTGCTTAGCTTACTGCTGTAGCAACACTCCCTGCCCTGATGCACATGTTCTAGATCTGCCTTTTCTCCTTCTGAAAGGACGGGGTGTGAGACGAGTCGGTCAGGAAAACGTAGGACTCAGAAGCCCAGTACAGGATCGGGAGTCGCCTGCAGGCACACTCAGGCCAGGCTTTCTGCCTCCCCTGCGCTCTGTAAACCTTCTCCAATACTCTACAGCAAACTTCAGTAGAAAGAGCAGAAGCCTCAGAAGCTACTCGTTGCCCCAGAAAAGGAGCGGGTGCATCAGCACTGCCTTTCATTTTTCCAAAAAAAAGGAGTGTGTCAGGTGAGAATGTCTCAATGGTCCTGAAAGACATCTGTCCCCAGCGGTACCAAGGGAAGTGAAAAATAAAATACGTCGTGTTTTATATCTGCCACTTTGTCTCGCCCTGATTTCAGACTGACACACGCCCCTGATCTTTTCAAATGCTGAAATATTTTGGTAATCTCATCTGGCTCCCAATAGACACAACTGCACGTCTTAGCAGGCAGACTCGGGACTGAGCAACCAAAGACGGTGAACAGAGCTCTCACTGGGGAGAGGTGTGGGCGTTAGAGCTGATATCATGTTCTTGCTGGGGTGTGGGAGTGAGATCAGGTACAAGTTATGCTAGCTTAGAATCTCTGGCCTCAAGTCATATTCACTAGGGTCATATTTTTGGAAATGCTTAGCACCTGTCACTGGGACCTGGTTTTTAGATGTGCTTCCAGTTGAGCACTGAAATAAGCAGGTAAATTTCAAAAAAGCTCAAACTCTTGGGCTGAATTCTTCTGAAATTGTGGCTGCGTTTGTGGGTGGTGAGTATTTGCAGATCTTGCTCTGAGAGCTTTTGAAAAATGACTCTGACTCTTGCTGTAGAATAAGAATTACAGCTGAGTTTCATTTTTGCACATCTAAGGAACAGTACAGGCAGGTGCTGCCTGAAATCTTTCCTTTCTCATCCTATCGATGTCTTGACTCAAAAGTAATATGAAAGTTGGTCTACCCGTGGCTTATTTCATCCATTAAAGCAAGCCAGATCTAAGATGGTCTGCTCGGATAGGATCTGAAATGTTAGCTCAAAGCCTCTTGGGAACTTATATGCCATTTTTAGCCTGTTCTGTAAACACATGCATGAGAAGGCTCCTGGAGGACTAACTTGTTAGCTGCACATGAATTGTCATTTTGGTCTTGTCTGGGTCAATAAAAAACTTCTGAGAGATCTACTAATAGGCTGCAAAACCTGTTAGTGGAAGATAGTAATTCTGGAGTGTCCCCTCTGGGTACTCTTCTGGTTCCTGGAACGAAGGGAATCGTTCACACAGGAAGATATTAACAAAAATGAGAGACCAATAAATGCACCTGTCATTGTTCAGCAACAGCTAAAATTAATTCACAAATCCAAACAATCTGCAGAAAACTGAACACAATTATATAAGAAATTAAGTTATACAGTTGCCATGACCTTTAATCAATCATTCCAGCTGTTAATGTTAATTTTGTGATCTGAAAATCATAGTTCTATTTGCATTTTAATGGCTGTTAAATGAGAGTCATCAGGAAGAAATAGTAGCAGCTTGGCCTTTTGATACCAAGTTCTTCCTTCCTAATGTGATTTGGAAGATTTGGAATTCCTGTTCACAAGGGGGTTTGTTTCAAACTGCAGCAGGCATAGGGAGCCAATTTTGCAGAGGGAAAACAGGCAATTCAAAGCAAATCCCTTTTTAATCCAACTGTAGCAGCAAACAGATCATAAAAAAAACAGGTAAAAGCTATAATGGCAACTTCATTACCCTCATACTAACAAAAACTCTGGTGTCTTTTAAAACCCTTTTCACAGATACATGCTACTTCAATATTTTTTCCATCAGCGGCGTCTTTGTACTTAACTAACAGAAATTTTTGTCAAATGGAAAATGAAATAAACCCCAGCAAATACAATAAACCCACTAAATAACCAGGAATTTTAGGTTTAGTTCAGTTAGTTTATTTTGTATTTACTTGGCCGAAGTGTTGCATACAGGACTGTCTTGTAACATAACTACTACTCATTGGCTTATTTTGCAGATAATGACGTTAGTGGTATCGCATTAGATGAAAACTCTGATAAATCAGATTCCCACTCTGGAATAACTGTGAACTTGTTGATTGCTTTAATTTTTAATAAGATCTAAATGTCTGCCAGCCTCTTATGTTAGTATTTTCCATTTTAACATTAATACATTTTCTTATTAATAGAAAGACCTTCATTGTTACATGAAAATTTATTTGTATGCAAAGTGCATAAATCTGATTAAAATGTGATGTTCTGCTTAAATCTTCATCTAAATCTCCTAGGATACAGTCCCCAGGTGAATCTTCTTTGGTTAAAAAAGGAGGTCTTGGAACTACATGTTCAGAAAGGAAAGCAGTGAGCTGCAGACAGATTTCAGCAATTGGAAAGCAGAGTCAGTATTAACAATGAAAGAAGAAAATGGTTTAGCTCTATCCAAAGTCCTTTTTATTTAAAACAGGTAAATTGTAAGAGGAAGAAAGTTTCAGCAGATGTTTTCAGGCTGGGTTTCATAAAGGATTGAATAGCAATAGGAAAGAGGAACATTGATAAATGCCCTGCTTTTTATCACACAAGTAGGACTTCTGTCCATAAAGGCAGTCTAATTTGAATGCATTGAACAGCACACCCTCTTCTTTCCCCAAGCAGAGAACCTTTGCATTTTCTGCTTCTACATTACTTCTACAAATAAAACGTGTACAGGTGGTATGCATGCTAATGGGGCTGATCTCTGAAGTCAGAGCAGTGACTGATGCGGGAAACTGTCGCAGGGCAGAAGGACTCCCATCCTTACTGTGATAAGCCCTGCCCTGGGTTCTTATGCAGACATACTGTTGCCCTTCAAGCTTCCCATTTTAAAAGTTAACCAGGAAACAAGGCAGCTACTAGCTTTGGCTCAAACACAAACCAAAAGCAACAGTTTCAGGATGCCAATATTTTGGTTTTGATGGACTTCAGGAAATTTGCTGCCTTAGAAACCCAAGGATTTTTCTGTCTGGCCAGTAATGTTCCAATCTGTAGTACGGCTTTGTACAAAGTCAGTGCAGTCATGTGTGCCTGCGTGTGTGCATGCGTGTAAATGTAAGTAAGGGGCAGTATGCTGTGCATTAATGGTGATAGAGATCCCTAGTCTGAAATTCTGGCTCCACAGAATTCAGTGAGAGCTTTGCTGCCAGTTTTGGTGGAACCAGACACCCTGCAGTCTGAAGTCCTTTAGTCCAGACTAAGAATGGGTGAAGTACAGGGGTCTGAGGGCTTCTCCACACTGGACAGACTCAAGAATGCTTGGTGTGAGAAGTTAATTTCTTCTCCAAGATTAGTCAGATTCTAATGAACCTGCTCAGATAACTAAACATGATGTTTATTAGTATTAATTGTGGCCTTTTTTTTTCCTTGATACGTGTCTTTCCATTGCAGGTCTTGTCATATTTAAATAGGAATAGACAAATCTCCAAAGGTTTGGAGGTTGATTTGGCCAGGTGTTCAGAAGGTCTGTGGCTAATTCTAGTTCTCTTCTCTGGACCTCTTCAGTTAAGACATCAGTCCACAGATCTCCTGAGTACAAGATCTTTCATAGCATTCCTAGTCATTCCAATTCCGATCAGGTTAGAAATAGGAGCCTTTTTTTATTTCCCCAGGTACTTTAGGATTTCTGTGCACATCAAATAAATGGATATTAAACATTCTTCAAGGAGAATGGCATGTGGAAAAGATTCACCTAGATTTTCTGCTAAATAATCAGGCTTCTCCTTTTTTACCCAACCATACACATCTGTCCTGAATTTTCATTGCTGGATTAAAGGCATTAGAGAAATCCAAACTGACTGATATCTTAACTTATTATTTTCCACCTGTTGATAATCCTTGGCATTTAAAATGTCACTATTTTATTTTTGAGACAGAGCTTTCTCAGGAAACCCTCTACATGGTGTTTATCATGCAATACATATCATGTTCCTCAACAAACTCCAGGAATCAAGCCAGCAGATTAGCTCCAGGAGAACAGACAGATCTCAAAGGTACCTTTATAGCTCTATTGCAGGTCAGAAGCTCAATGCAAATGGGACCTATTTTGTTGCTCACAAATTGCTGAATTGCAGGAAATGTCTACATTAATGTCCTAAACAAATATATTCTTCCTGTTATTCTTGATCATATCTTATTTGTATTGCCTTTTTAAAATCTAGATAATTCAGCATTAAACTGAAATGGTTTTAACAAATCAGACCCTGGGGGGTACCGTAGGGTTCGTTTTCAGGTAGTCAGGGCTTTAATTCACTTCTGTTCTCTGATTTCATAATTTTTTCTGCACCCATCAGAATTGCTACCTGCCCCTTTCACACATATTAAAGCTTAGGAAAACGAAATGTTTTTCATTATATTTTTATCCTAATTTAAGACATTTATAATGCTTGATAGTCAGGTTTTTTTGATGATGATCGAGTCTGGGGACTAATGCACGATGTAGGGTAAAAAATCTTTATGCAAAAGTAAGCCCATTTCCAGTTTCCTTTCTGAAAGCGTACCAGAAGCAATGATAGATGGTGCACAGTCTGGGTGTCATGTACCTTCCTCCTCTTCATGAATATGCTCTTTTTTTCTTCAGAAAACTCCAACCAACCTTGTTCCATCTGATTGTACAGGTTTTTTAGAAGCTTTATATCATTAAAATGCACTGATAGGAGTTGTGAAAGGGAGTTTCATTTCTGTCCAGTTCCCCAGATTGTTGGCAGTAGTGCTAAAATACACACAAAGGCCATCTGGCCCACGGAAGATAGTTTCCATACAAATAGATTTATGCCAGAAGATTTATGTATGCAAAGATAAGTAAGAAGATTGTTGAGATTGAAGGAGAAGACTCTTCTTGGTAAAATACTGACTACTGTAGGTTTTATTGTGACAGCAGAACTGAGTTTCCTCATACGCCCTTCAGGTAGTCAGGCTGGTTGTAATCTTGATTCATTGGCGTTGTCCTAAAGGGAAAAGAGGAGAGATTTTGGGATGGGTGTCTTCCTGGTCAGGCAGGAACTGGAGAATGGTGATGGAAGAGAGTGAACAGAGCCTCCCGCTTGCACTCTTGCAACAAAGAGCAGAATCATGGTCAAACCCTGAGGGAAGCATTGCTGAGACAGCTGACCCTGCATCCAGAGGTGAGAGACAAGAACTGGCCTTTTGGCTGATGGGCAGCTGCCTCCAAAACTGGTATGGGAAAGCTCTGTTGCAGAATCTTTGCTGGATTCATTAGCCCTCAGCCTCTCACCCTCCTCACTTTGCCCAAGAAGTCCTCTTGGGCTCCCAGCAGTGATTATTTAAAAAGTTAGTAACTTCACCTGTTATGGTAATTATGAAAAATGGGTAAACAGTAGATGTTTAACCTGGATCATGCTATCGGTTCCCCCAAAGTGGAGGTAACCATTTCCTTAGCCACTTGATGGAAGAGTTTATCACATTTTGTTCAAGTGGTAAGTTTGGAATGGTTCTCAGTGTCCTGATTGAATGACTTTCCAGATCATAGGATTTCTCGTTTGCCTCAGGAACAAGTCTTTGAAGATGGATTTAGAATGCTAGGCTTTGCAGACCTAATGGTAGTAGAAAAAACTGAAAAACAGTGTAATAAAGTGAATGAACAACAAAGTAAATGACAGTCAAATATGTGAAATAAATCTCTGAAGAGAAATGGCGTATCAGCAGAGAACCAGATTTAATGGACAAAAAAAATTTATCGGGAACTTAAACAGAATCTGGAGGAAGGATGGTTAAAGTGAACTAATCAATAAACATTTAGAAAGTTGCCATTTCCCCAAGTCTCCTAACGCTCACAAAGTCCTAATCCCAGCTTCTTAAGCTGTATAGCACAGCTGAGGTTGCAGGACAAGATAGTATATCTGGTCTTGTGCTGGCAGACTTAAATGAAGTTCCCTATATTTTCTTCATCCCTGGGACCTACAGGTAGGCTAAGCTTATTTACCAGAGCTGAACTTCTGGCAGAATAGCCCCAGAGGCTATAAAACATGCTTGGACTTAGCATTGTTATTCAGAAAACTGCATTTAATAATTCAAGACACAGATGATTTCAGCTAGAGATATATTTGAAATAGCTTTCCTGATTTTACTTTTAGACTAATGGATAGGAGCGTATCACAGAATTGCAATAAATATAACTCTGCATTACATGAAGCACTATTAATAAGTTGCTTCTAGTGACAATGTTATTGCTCCTTATATGTGAGAACATAGTGCAGGCATCACAGGAAATTTCTGAAAAAAATTTTCAGAATATTTACTGATAATCCTGATAGGATTATTGTTTTGGATGGGAAAAATCAGGAATAGTCTACCTTCCGAATCTTATATGACTGATCATAAAGTGGTTAACAGAAATTCTCCATCACTGCAGAAATATTTACAGTGAGGTGCAGTTTTATCAGCACAAAAATAAGTACAATCCATTTTAAACTAGGCTAACATACAGCACTGTGTATGTGAGTATTCCTGCTTCAGAAACTTTTGCAGTATGATTACTCTCCTGTTACACAATCTGGAACATAAATTGACAGCATTAGGAGGAGCTTTTCATTCATTGGCATAATCGTTCAACGTGTTATGGAAATAACTTAGATTCATTTATATTCAAGGGCTTTGGAAGGACTTTTATGTAGAATGGTGCTCAAATGCAAATTTCCAACATATCCAAATTCACTTGACATATTTTTCTCTTAAAATGAATTATCAAACACTAGGATAATATTATGGGGAAAAATGCGTGTTTTAACCAGCAGCAGTCATCTTATTGTGGAGTAATATTCACATACATCCTATTACTGTGAAAATGTCAGATATTTTCTGTATTTATTTTGCATATACCCAAGGATATGTGTGTGTTTTGTTGTACATTCATTATTTAAAGCTTTAGTCCTGCAGCAGGGCAGTAACAAACAGCTCCACACTTAAGTCTGAGAGTAGCCTGTTAACAGCCAGCTTCTGAAAGTGATCTGAAATCCAAATGCTTACGTGGACCATCCTAAGAGCTGCTACATCTCATGAAGATGTGGGGCAGAATTTGGCATCCAAAGCAGAAGTCCTAAGAGGTTGCTTTTCTGGAAGATGAGTAGGTGCTAATTAACGTCCTCTGAATTTTCTTTATTATTGCCATTATCTGATGCCCAGAAAGGGAGGGTGACCAGCGGACAAAGACACTCAGATCAACAGATCCAGACTGTTGTCAGATGTAAAAATAAAGTGTAAAGTTGATTCCCTGTTTGACCCCTATGCTTCGCCTCCATCAGGAAGCAGCGGAGCCCAGGAGTCCCAGCTCTCTGTCTGTTGATAAAAAGCCATGCTTTCATCCATTCAGAAATCTTAGGATTCATTAACTGCTGAAGTTCTCTCAGCTCTTCCAAGTCAGAGACCATAGAAAACAACAGCTGAATAAATAAAACTGCCTGTAGAGAAGGCTAGGGCCTTCATTTGCTTCACTGGGAACCTTTCAAGAAGTATTGACACCTGCACCAAATGAAGATATCTTCTTCTCATAATAACAAGATTCTGGTCACCCAGAATGTCAGAAACTAAAACCATCATAGGATACAAAACAATTTGATGGTAGGCTGGAGGATTTACTACACCACCAACTGTAGCGCTTTCATCCATCATGGCCTTAAATCCACAGTTTGGATTATCCAAATCGGCCTCTTTGCTCATTTCTCTTGGAGATTTCTGAGGGGTTACTAGATATCATTGCTTGTGTATGTTCACAGAAGACTCCAGTGTTTCTGTGAAGCTAATTAAAGGCAAATGGAGCTCTATTTAAAGAAATGAAAAATGTAAATGTGAAGCCGGGGACCTGCTTCAGTCAAGTGACCACAGGGAAGAGGGGAGGGAAACATAATAAGGCTCTGAAAATCCCACTGCGGAAGAGCTGACTTACAGCCGGAACAGGGAAAATGGATGAATTCTGAATTTCTTTTTCCTGCGTGCTGAAATATTTTCAATGCGAGTCTAAAATAAATCTTTAAACTAAACTTTAAAATACCACTGAATAGTTCAAGGAAGTTTCTGTGAATATAATAGACCATATTGAGGATCCAAAGTGTCAAATTCAATCCGAGAGTCTGCTGTTACCACTGTAGCTCAAACAGTAATGTCCCTCAGGCATTAGCTGTGTCTTGGTCATAATCTGTCTATAGAGTACCAGCTACTAAAAGCCAATATATACATGGCCAAGGAAACAGACTTGGGTATCACTTTGAAGAATTACCTTTTTGAGGGCACAATAGTCTACCCAGGAACCTCCAAAACACCATTTTCTGGGGATCTCAGAAGGACTCAGATTCCTAAGAAGCCAAATAGACCTTGTTTACCCCAGCAGCACAGAAGCTGTGTGTAGAGACACCGAGTTGTCATCTGCCATGTTTATTCTTGCTCTGCTTGTGCTGCTCAGGCTAAATGTCACTCACCCTTTGGGATCCGCCAACTGGAAGATTTAATTGCCACTGGTTTGATGTGCCTCTGCTGAGGAGGCAGCCTTTCTGCTCTCTTCTGTGCAGGGAGCAGCAGAGGTGGCAAGGAGGGGAGGAAAGGAAAACCGTTTTCTTCCAAAAGGGGGCTGGTGGACTGAATCCCATGTTCTTCCCCATGGGTCTGTCCCACCATCTTTCCCTTCTCATGATTAGTCCCCGATCCCTCTTTACACAGCTGCCTTGAGGCTTCCTACAAGCTCCCCCATCGCCTGCTTATGCAGGATATAAGGCATTACACACTTTCCACAGTTTCTCAGGGGACCCCTCTAACCACAAGCAGTTTATAGTTGAACGTATATTTGCAAATTGATAATTTTGCATCATGTTGCAAGAAGCTGCTTAGCCCTGGGCAGTGCTGTATTAGGAATGGCATTAATTCCCCCATGGTCTCCTGAGCAGAAACTACAAAGACGGGAAGCAGAGCAGAGAGCTGGTGTTGGCGGTCTCAGAGGGAGCTGCTGACAGCCCGGAGTGGCAGAGCAGGACTCAGGGTCCTGGGGCACAATGCTGCAACCGACTGAGATGTTCCCTTTCTTCCCATGCACTGCCTAACGAAAGGAAAGAGTCTGACCTCTGGGACTGGAGCCTCCCCCGAGGATACAGATAGCTGCAGTGCAGCCTCACGGCTTTACTCTCAGTGGAGTAGCCCGGCATGCCATGTGTGCCACGCACAACATTCAGCCTCAGCAGGAAAGCACAGCTATTAGCTTTGCCCTGCGCTGACAAACAGAGTATTCACTAGCTTTGCTGTCGGATAACCTCCCAACACCTGCAAGCGGGGACCCAGGCAAAACTTCCCTGCCAGCTATAGAGCTCCTCTCCCATGGCAGCTATCATGCCTCAGGGCTGCAGTGCAACTCCCCCCTGCCCCCCGACAAGAAAATATAGCAAGAAAGGGGAAAGGGATAGGCTAATCAGGGAAGCAACTAGGAGGGTGTGAAAGATGAAGGATACTAGGAAGGAAAATATAGTTCAGTCTCAGGAAGTCACGTTTGTATTGAACAGTGCTGGAGCTGGCTGGGAAGGGAAGAAATTGAATAGTTCATGCGTTAATATGAGCTGGATAGTTATTGTGCAAAAGGACTCAGAAATTCTGGTTGATGAGAGGAGGTCTGATGTAACTGTCATTGCAGAGCGTTAACAGGGTGATTCACGTGAGTGAAATCTTTGAATCTCAGTGTAGTTCTTGTAGGTAGGACTGAGGGGGAGGGATGGCACCCTGCACTACCCCCTTTAAAGTGATCAGTAGCTGGAGGAGTGTGAAAACATGCAAATGATAAACTCCAGAAGGGATGCTGGGGGGACTGAGGGGGCATGAAGAGATGATGTCTGCTACAAAACACTGAATCAAACCAGAATGTAGGATGAACTACGCCTAAAGCATCTGCACTGTCGAGTGAAAATTGCATTATTATAGGGAACTTAAGTTTGGGAGATCTCATGCAGCTGGTAGTAAAACATGATGAGTTTCAGAGATTTAAGTCTTTTTTTTTTTCTTTTTTTTTTTCTCTCCACAAAAGGAGATTGCACTTGACAGCTGTCTATTTGGAGACTCATTCTAACAGATAATAATAGGTTAATTCTAGGTCTACAAGTTGTTGATTGCCTAAGGCTTATAGGGTCTAGTTACATTCATTATGAACAAAGGGCAGTCCTAACTAGTAATATTTATATTTGGAACTTCACGGAACTGAACTTCTCATCACTAAGGAATATTAAGAGAATTTGACCAGAAGGTGGATACAAGACAGAAAAAAATGCCTGAAAATCAGAAGCTGTTTAAGAAGTTTGCTAGATGGGCAAAAAGCCATGGCCTAGAGTCAAGAACAAGGACAGCTTTGGCAGAAGGCTCAGGACGGTTGAGAGAGGAAGCCCCTGATGACAGGTTTCTTAAGCACAAAGGGCTATAAAGGGGCAGCGAACTGTTGCATGGAGACAACCACAGCATATGGCTTCTAGCACAGCACATGAATGTCCTTGGATATTGGCAATTTTTCTACAGCCCATCAGGCCTTTTGGAGGGATCTGCTGCAGAAGTCCATCCTCTAGGAGGATGACCCTGGCTGAATGACAAGGGTAACCCATACAGCAGCAGTGTAGGGCTGGCCTCAAAAAGTTAACAGTTTCCTTCAGCCTGACATCCAAATTCTGACACTGGGAACAACAAGCATCTTCTTCGGTGTCCCTTGAGAAACTAAGCTTTCCCCTTTGCGAATGAAGAGCCTGTATTTGAAACAAAAACAATTGTAACAGGAGGAGGAAAGGAACATTAATTTAGGAAAAAAACCCAACACCAGCAGCAAATCAATTGTTCAGGCGTACAAATAACATGTGAAACATCTGCCAACAGAGTAACCTCCAGCAGTCTTTCATCTCCATCTTCTCAGCCGACTGATCGACCAACAAATGACTGCCCTTTCACAGGCCGCCTTCCTCCCACGCTTTGCTTTTTGGTGCCCCACTCTTGGTCTATCATCATCAGCTCACAAAGTCCATCATCTGGACTTTGGCAGGCTCATCTCCAGCCCTGAGGAGAAATGGTACTGTGTTTCTGTGACAGGGCTCCTATGCTGCATGTCCCTGGATGACGATTTTCCAGGTGACTATCACTGCAGAAGCCACCCTCTGACAGTCTGGTCCAGTCCTGTGCACCAACTGTGCTGCCTGTAGCAATGGGGATTGCAATACTCTATGTAGAGGGTAAAAAAGGGGGAGAAGACACAACAGTTCTGCGGGGCAGTGCTGCCTTCTGCAGCTTCACTGCCCTCATCAGCCCTGATTCTGTTTCCATCCCAACTCCAGAGGTGGGATGAGCTGCTCAGAACTCAACATGAACGAGTTATTAGGTTGCATGATGGGACCACAGTTTCCCCAAACCATCTCCACTCTGTAAAGACTCTGTGCATTTAACTTCTAGTCTGGCAAACATGCAACCGTGGTTAGTTATTAAATCACCTTTTGGAGTCAAGTTTGTGATGACCATACGAGGCTCTCATTGAGGAAAGAGCGATGTGGGACTATGCACTGCTGGCAGTTAAAACCCCGTTCGTTACCACAAACAGAAACCAGCAATGCAAGCAAAGCTATGAAGCCTAAAAAAAGCCGAAACAATTTGTTTCTGTGCAGTAGAAGAAAAGCCCAGAGGAGCTGAGAAGCTGTGGGACCTCAGCCCTCCTCAACTTCCCACGAGGAAGAGGCGTCTGTAAGGAAAAAGGGAACGGGCTGTGTTACATCCCTGACCTGTACCGGGTGCCGTGAGGGCCGGAGCCGGCGGGGCCGGGGAAGGGAGCGGGGCGGCAGCCGCCGCCGCCGCAGCAGCCGGGCGCGGCGGGGCCGTTGGGGCGCCAGAGGGCGCTGCCCGCCCGGTGCTGCCCGCAGCCGCCCGGCCGGAGCTGCGCCCCTGCCGTACCTCCGAAAAGGTGTCGGGGGGTGGAGGGTGGGGGAGTGTATGCGGGAGAAACGGTGAAGTAAAACCCCCACATAAATGAAACGTCCTGCCAATGTAATGCGACAGCCCTTATCCCCGTGAAACCCAACTCCTTTCCCGATCCTGGGCGGGCAACCTAGCGCATCCCTGGTTTTCTCCCTCTGGAGCTGGGGAGACGTAGGGGGAAGAGGCTCAGGTGGGATCTGCGTGGGATGTAGGGAGCAGGTTTTTTTACAGGGCCGGTTTGCAAGATGTTTCACTTCGCATCAGCTTGCGCTTGCATCAGCATCTCTCATGGGATTACTGCCAAGTTGGACTAAAACTTGCTGGTTTTACTGGGATATCAGCTATGTCCAGACCAGAGCCAGAATCCTCTCCCTCTCCTAGTTTAGGGTTTGATCAGACATTTAAGATACAGGTACTCTTCACACCTGACTCTCTGCCTTCTTGGGTGAAAACTGCTAGGTCTTGTTTATATGAACTTCTTTATGCTCTTGAATAATTCCCCTTATGAATGCTCTTCTTAAAGAGTTAAAGAGGAAAATGTTCTTCTCCATATAGGGGATTTTTTGAGACTAAGTCCAGGATTCTGAAGCCTTATAAGTGTGTACAATGATGTGCACAAGTTGTTGTTTCTTTTAGTAGAGGTGAAAAATTCAGCAAATTCCATTAGCATACATTTCTTTCGGATGTGCTTGCTCCCTTTTTTTTTTCCTTGTTTGAGTACTCTATGATACATATTAGCTAGCAAGAGTGATAGGTGAAACAAGTGACATTTTGAAAGATTACAAGAGAATTCTCATCGAAAGTAATTTTGGAATTAAAAAGCATCAGAGATGGCACTGGAAAACTCTCGCTATAAGAATGTCATCTAATCAGGGAACAGAAAACTATCATCTGATATGCGCTATCAATCAATATTAACCAACACAGCTCAACAAAGAATGTTGAATGCTGCTGTAAATTTCTCTTGAACAAACTATAAATCAGGAATATGTGCTTAAATTTTCTGACAAATAAATTCCAGCAGTGAATTACATTGAGGTGAAAAACTTCTATATTGTTTTCCAACAGTTCACAAAACAAGAGCTAAAGTCATGTAGTCACTGTGAAAAAGAAACCCAGTTCTAATTTTTTGTAAATAGTTTTGCAATGGCAATTACATTTTCTGAAACATAGTATCTATTTTTGCAGATAAGTAATTTTGATTCAATGAGATTCAAGCTAAAAGCCCTCTATTCTTTTAAAAATGATTGCTGTGTGCATGGTAATGTTGCAGCACTCAGATAACTGCTTCCTGGAATGCGTATTGCATGAATATTAATGTGACAATATATACTGATGGTCATGTGGGCCTAGAAATTATCACCTTCTCATATAGACAGGAAAAATGAAAGATAAAAATGTCATCCAGCATTTACTGAAGTTGAGAAAACTGTGAAAATGGACATAACATTGACAAGCTTTCAAAACACTAGAAAAAGTACTTCTTTTGCCAAAAGGCATGTTTGGGGATCACAGCCTTCTTCCTCATCACCTTGTAGCATCCTCAACATCAGTGTTAGACTCCCCATACAGCACATGCATAAAAGTGCTTGCCTTGAGATGGAGTCCAAGGAGCTGCTGTGCTGTGGGGAGATGAAGATAGGCAATAGCAAACACTACCAAATAGTGCACATGTCTAAATCCTGTTCCTTCCTTGGACCTGAGCATTCAGGAAGAGTCTTCTTTTCTGGAGACAGACTGTTGAGTCTCCCTTGTTTGTGAAAGCCACATTCAAGCTTCTGAATAGCAGGATGCTCTGGGTAGCTTGCTCCCAAGCTCTTCTTGGATAACGACTATTAAATACTTCATGACTAACTGGGACCACAGACCACATCTTTTTTCCTTTCAAAGGAGAGCTGAAGCACAAGAAGAGAGCATCCAGTGCTGCCTTTCCCTCTCCCATTTCCAACAAATATTTGATTATTCTGTGCAGAGCAAAATTTTCTCAGAGCAGAGTTAGTTCAAACCCAGCCTGGGAGACAGTCCAAACTGCCTGTGGTTAGGGCAGCCTTGGGGCTGTTGAGCAGTGCGATGGGTTAATCCCTTCTGGTACAGGTGAATGAGGCCAATATCCCTGCTGAAAGCCTGAAAAGTGGCGCTGGTGCTGGTAGAAAAAGCACCCCTGGGAACCTCCGTTGTGGCAAGGCCTGCAGAAAAACGCAGCCCCTAGTTTGGGGGTCCCAACTGCCCCCCTGTCTGAGATGGAGCTGGGCTGCTCACCAGGGCTGGAAGACAGGCTTCTCTGAGAAGAGGAGAGTCAGATATGGGACTAGAAAAAGATGATGTTCAAACCATAGAAGCTACGGCCTTCAGGTGCTTCTGGAGTAAAGGGAATGGGGCTTACAAAGACTAGAGTTTTGGAAGCAGCATTTCAATGCTTGTATGGAACTAGTCCTCTGCTTTCTGGAAAATAAAAGGATTTTTTGTTCAAATGCAGAGTTAACTTATTAATGGAAAGATGACATTGATCTTACAACTAAAAACAGGGAGAAGAAGCAAGGGTTTGATGGTTAGGAGTCTCATACTTGGGCCATTCCCACTCCGGGCAGAAGTTCCCACCTTCAGGCAAGATGAGAAAAGTGCATAGAGAACAGCCTAAACTCTTCTTACAGCCACTGAGTAAGTGAAAAGGTTTAACAGAGGGAGCTAGTCTGAGTACATTAAGTTCCTTGTGCAGTCCAGGTGTCCTAGTTTTATTCCCACAAAAGAAGTTACATATCAGTCAGAGATGCCTTGTCCTCCCCTCATCCCACTTCGGCTGAACTAAATTGCTTTAGGCTATATCAATGCTGTTGTTCATGATAGCTCAGCTGCAGTTACAGGTGCTTGCCATTAATACATACACTAATAAATACATGATGCTTTAGGTTTCTTTAGCTAAATGAAACAAACTTTTCACAGAAAAAAGCTTCTTCAAGGGTTTTTATCTTCATGACACTAAAAGAACCTATTTAAAAGTGTTTCAAAAACAGAACTAATAATTTAAAAGTGGTTTTGAGATAGCATGTTAAATGTTTTTCCTGCACAAGTCCTTTAATGAGCATACAAAGAGTGATGGGACAGGCCCTCAATATTTTATACAATAAAAATTCATATTGCAATTCATGGAAATTTTGGCCTGAGCAGTCAGAGGAAAAAAAAATACTGAAGGAATTTTAGCTTATACTGAGAAAGAAATAGGGTATCTCTTCCTCTGTTGTGTGGACCCCGCATATCAGGGTATCTCTTCCTCTGTGGGTTTCTCATATCACTGGCTGGAGGAGGAAGGCAGGGCAGCTCACTCATCAGGGCTCTGCACAGGGGCTGGGAAGAGAAGGGAATCCGCTCTGGAGTGCTGCTGCATGGTGGCTATCCCTGCTGGTCTGGCACGGGAAATCCTCTTCACTGGCTTCCAGGACTGGCCCAAGGTCTCTCTGCTTGAAGCAAAAGACAAAGAGGGAACTGAACTGAGGTTATCTGAGTCACAACATGACCCCTTGGCTGTTCCACATACCCAAGTCAAGACTTCAGCACCCTCAGAAGTGGGTAAATCCTCACCCTCCAGGCTCCAGAGAATTTGGATTTATCCAACGTTGCATGAATTACATAAAATGCAAATATAGCAGATAAAATAGAACCATAGATGTCTGGCTGGACCAATCTGTTTTTCTGTACACACACATGGCAAGTGCAGAGCTTTTAAACATATATGTGGTTAAAATGAGTGTTTTCAATGTATTTTAACTAGATTTGTACAAGAAGACATTTGCTGTTAAGACAACACAGGAAAGCTCAGTTGCTAGACACTGCCCTTCGCTTAACGAAGATATTATGACAGTTTCAATTCTGAAGTGAAATTCTGCCAATTTTAAAAGAGGTTTTAAAAAAGAAATGAAAGCCTTAACAGTAAGCAGCTATTAGCTCCTGAGACGAGGGCTTCAACACTGGCGATGTTTTATCTTTGCAAATGAAAACGACATCAACAAGTGCCAAGGGTGTGTTGGCGTGCACATTCATTTCTCCTTGGCTTTCTCCACACTTACTAAGAGAAGGAGCAGTGAAGTTTTCAAGAGCCTGGCAGTGTGCACCACAATGTCCGAGTGAACCCAGACAGTGCTGCTTATTTTAGGCACGGCAGTTTTCCATGCGCAAGTCATCACTGCGGTCATTCATGGCTCTTCTGTCATTAGACACATCATTAGGATGGGAGAGTCTCCTGCCCGACTGCTGGTGGATTTGCGTTAGACTTGTTAAATGTACAGGTCTCCCGTGTGATTATTCAGATGAGCAATCAGGTGATTCATTTCTTGTTTTAAGCATTTAGATACAGAGCAGAGCATCCGGACTATTGCTGTTATTTGCGTTTGCAGCTGCTTGTAATGGGCTCACTCATAACTGCCCATGCAGGGCCATTAGTGGGTAGACCGTATTACTGACACAAAGACACACTTGCCCTGAGGAGCCTACAGCCAAAAGCAGACACCTGGACAGTGAAGGCTACAAATATTCAAAAAGCGCAGGAATGAGAGAATGAGGGCTATAACACTGAAAGATTATGAGATATGCTTGTTATGTTCACCTTTTGCTAGCGCCTTGTTTTTTCAGTCTATGCTGACACCTAACCTGAACGATCTTGCAAAAGAATCATGTTCTGAATTCATATAGCTTCTTGTGATAAGCTGTTCATGTGCTAGTGGTATTTTTAAGACACAGAGGAGACGTGTCAGAGAAACGGGAGCCCGATTGCACTGCAGATACAATATTCTAATCAGCAAGCAGCTTATCAGCACACTTATGGGCAGCAAATGCTTCACAAATCCCGGGGAATGCCAGCTGAAAATCCCCATCATTACTGACATAACTTTCTCGATAAGCCTCCTCAACAATATGAGCTATTGTTTATATCAAGAAGCACTGCTGAGGTTCAGTGGAAAGGTGTGCAGAGCTTTTTCCCCCAAACAAATGAAGCGCTGGATTCATGGGTGAGAAGCAGACCTGCTGGCATTCACAGCTCTTATTCTATTCAATGGTCACAGCAAATGACACCCTTTCATTTTCCCTTCCTGCACTTCATAGTACAAAAGAAAAACTTAAACCTAAACCAGCTATTTTTATTTTTGATTAAATCTTTCTTTCCCCTCTCCAGATGGTACATGCAGGGGCACGACGTTAACCCGAAACAAAAATGAGCAACCAGAAGCAAGTGGGCCATTAGCTCAGCTCGGTGTCTGATGTGTTTATTTTCAGTGGATCTGTGAAGCAGGCTGACAAGCAGAATCTTTTGCTTCACATAGCACTTACAGAGCTCCACTGAGCAGGCACCATATGAAACAGCCAGTGAAAAAAGCTTCGGCAAGGCATGGCTGCGTTTTTTTTTCTTTTTAGGCACAGATACAGTCGATCAAAACCTCGATCAATGAAAGACACTCATCAGAGACAAAATTAAGATAATTGCATCATAACTACAAATTGTCATAAGAGACGTTTTATGACACAGTTTAGCTGAATTAGATACTGTTGACCTCAGAGTGGTTTATCAAGGCAGAAAAAATAAATTGAGAGATATGAGTACTCTGAATGCAAATGGTAAGCTGTATTTTTCAACTTCTTTTCAACTTCTTCGAGATCAGGTGGGATGCTTTAATTTACAGTCCCCAGAATGAAAGGTCGAGATTTTCAAGCTACTGTCATGCATGAGCACAGCAGAGCCAGAAGGTTCACGAAGTGACATTACATGGCTTTGTCTGCGCTACTAGAGCAGGCCAGGACATGGCTCTGTGTCTTGGCCTGGGATCATCCATACTGGAAGTTGCATAGCGAGGTCCCTGACGTGGTTTTGGGCAGTTAGCATTCCCCCAGGTTTCAGACACTAGCAAAGGCTAAGGACCTGCCCGACTGCAGGCCAGATGTGGCCCCCTGTTTTGAAAAGGAGTTTAGCCATAAGGATGAGAGTAATGCTGTGCCAGTGGACCTCAGGGCCGGAGAACGATCCTTATTTACTAATGTGGATGTTCCTTGCAATATCAGACAGAGAAGGGGCAACAAACTGTCTTCTGTACCAAAACCAACATTCCAGTAAATAACCCTGATAACTGGACTTCCTGGCTATTTCATGGTGACTATGTTAGAGTGCTCCACTCTGGTAAAGCATCTCAGCAGGCATGGCTAATTTGGAAGTACTGGCTTCCTTCAGGCTAGTTCCAGCACTGGACTTGCAGAAGGATGCGATGAACAGAGGGATGAATGCCCATCAGATGCGAGCCATCTTGCACCTGGCGGTGAGGTAGGTACGCCATGGTTCTGCAGCTCATGGGAAGAACCTTAGCTGGTAAATACTGACAGCATCCCTGCATGGAGGTTTTGGCTCAGGTCTCTGCTACCTGGGGGAAATGACCATGTGGTGCAGTGCCCTGCCAGCACATCCTTTCCCAGGCTTTCTGTGTCAGCTGGGAGGTGGTTTTTCTTAGGCTTTTGCACACTGCAGAGCACTGGTGTGAGAGGGGGTTGACCAAAGGGTTTAGCTGCTATTGAAGCTCAAGTAATACATAACAGCAGTCACTAACAATGAAAATTAACTAATTAATTAATTCATGAGCATCAATCAACGTGAAAGTTTAACTCACCTTGAGAAAAAATTAGTGCCTCAAAATGCAGGCAAAACTGAGATGTCCTCTGCCACCTATAATTTCATTAAACCTGTGAGGTTTTCCACTGAATGCACTTGGCAGACACACCATAAACCCTTACTGAGTTCTCCGCTGCTTTCAAAAAGTGGCATCTCTTGGGACCTGGAATCTGCTGACACAGATGTTATAAAAGACTTTTTGTAGGATTGACGGCAAATAAAATATTCTGCTGCTTATTGCAAGCCTTTTGACGGCATAATTATGGGTATCCTTGCTCCAGGCTTCCTGACTGATTCCCACCTGACAGACAGCCTCACAGATTTTATGCATTCAACAAATGCATTGGCACTCTCCCCCATATTTCAGCATAAATCCAGGAATGGAACAGCCATCAGGTGACTGTCTATTTTGAATCTGTTGTACAGCTTTTAACATTCCTGTCTTTTCTGTGTTGTTACAGAAAGTCTCACTCTTGCCTCTAAGCTTTCTGAAACAGAAGCAAAGGGCTGTATCACAAACGTTGGAAACAAAAGATAAGAATAATGGCTGAACCAGGGTGCTGTATGTGTACATTAGTGTGAACAATTCAACGTTACATTCTTATTAAAGATAGCTGAAAGGGGAGTTGAGAGAAACTAGAAAACCAGAGCCTTCTCTTCACAGGTGTTGAGCACCTGAAACTTCCATTAGCTTTCTAAAGGCCTCCATTTCTTTTAGGTTCAAGGTGCTCTGGGAACAAAAAGCACTTAAGAGAAACATGTGGCTTTTTAAATGGCAGTGGCCAATGACAGACAATAACAATTTGAGGAAGGACAAGGAGCGCTTTTCTGTAAAAAAGACAAGAGCACCTTTGAAAAAAACAGGACAACCTGATTTTTCTGTGCTTCTTTTAGCAGAATGCTCCAGAGCAGACCTATTAAAAATCTCCACTAAATCTTGTTCCTGTTGTGGATTGATATCATTTGTGATCAGGGACACCATCTTTAGCTTTGACGTGAAGCACTCTAAGCTACTTTTGCCTTATCCTTTGTAACTTTAATTGTGCAGTAAAGTATTCTTAGCCTCCTCATGTGGCACATTGCTAGGAGTCATCTTTCTACTCTCCATCTATCTTTTATCACATCTTCAGTTTATCTTCCTATAGCTACTGCATCTTGATACCACTCTCATTTGTCATAACCTCTAGCCTAGCTTTCAAAAATCCCTCTCTTTTCAAAATAAGCTTTATACCTTGTCTAATCGTCACTTCCTACAGATGGCTTTCGGAGCAAATGTGCAATGCTCAGCTTCCTGTTACACTTTTGTCAGCTGTTGAGATCTGAGGAAATTGTACTGGTGTAGCAAAGGTGAATTCAGCTCATGATATTTGCAGTCCCAAACCCCTCCTTGCTGTTTCTCTGAAGTGTGTATCCTCAGACATCTTTCTTGCTCCCACATGCCGTGGAGCCCCAGGGAGCGATGCCTTAGTGTGGATGCTGCTTAAAGTCAGCAGCTGAGAATGCAACGAAGAGTAGAGGCTTTTCTTCTTCCGATCTTGTCCCTAATACAGCTCATACCTCTGCATTTGTTGTTACTTTCTCCTGGGTAATGTAAAAGCCTGATAACTGAGCCTGGAGTCCTGAGACCTTCTAGTAGAAGGTTTCAAAAACAGTGCGGCTACACCAATGTTACTTTTAATGTAATTGGCATATAAAAAGCAAAATATTGTAATTTTGCATCCTAAGCCTGCAGAGAGCAGGGCTAGATCCCCTTAAATCATGCCAAAATTTGTAATATTACTGTAAAGGGGGTGGAAATATCCAGCTTAATTTTGACCTTTCAGAAACCAATGGATAAGCTGAAGAACTGCCTGAATACATGGCCTGGAGGTGACAGGTAACATGTAATTCATAGTTCCCGGTTTATTTCTTTCCACTGTACTGTGTGGTACTTGATAATGTAGCTGACAACTCTCTTCTCATAAAGAACATTACTTAGGAGAGGTGCTGTCTAAGCGTGGTTCAGAAAGCCCTGAACTCATGCCTCTCTACAGCTGTGGAAGAGGGCTTTACCCATGCTATTCCACCTACGTTTGTGCAAACGAGGGCAATAACAATTCCTCACCTTCATCATGAGGGAACACATCACTCCATGAAGACCAAAAGGGGTAAACTATTATTTGTAATTTCTTCTGTTATCCTTCATCTTCCACATTCTAATTTTTCTTCACCTTCCTAATTGTTAGAAAAGCGTTCTGTTTTTTTAAAGAAGGGAAATACACAGGTACAGTAAGAGGATATCTAAGAGAATTAAAGTGTTTCACTTGGCATAGGGCTTCCATAATTTTAATCTCCTATTCAGGACTTGGGCATAACAGTTCAGAGCTCTCGATGCCCACAACTGAAACCAGTTTAATCACAGTGCTCCCTGTGCCTTGCACTTCCTGTGACAACTCTGCTTTCCCAGGATCATGTTCCTGACTCTGAAAGGTCTGAAAGGAAACTTACATTTCTGCATTTCAAAGAAGACTGCAATACCACCATGGAAATAGCATTACCATGCAATAAGTAAAAGGTGGGGTGAAAGGATAATATCTCTGCTTCAAGGCTCTGATGTTTCTTTCAAGAGATGCAGTACATCAAACCCTTTATCCTATGTAAGCGTGTTAAGCTGAGGAGGACAGGTGAGCATTGACTGTGGAACATGCTGGACTTTACAGTGAATGAAGGAAGGACCAAAAGAGCAAAAGAAAAGTTAGTCACAGAGGACTAAGGTGCTTTACCAGGCTGTAGTTACCAGTAGTATGGCACTGAGTGGTAGTCCAGTAGGTAGAGCAAACATTGCAATTTTGCCAGCTATCACTGCCTGATATAATTCAATGAGGAACGATCACGAACTGTCATTTGAGAAGTGATACTGCTTCTAAGGCCAGCATTGCATGGTCTTTTAGGGCACCAAAGTACATTTGTACAATAGGGCTACAATGCAACATCTGACAAGAAGTGTCACCACAGGGCTTGTCAGAAGCAGGCTCCCTCACAGAGGGAGCACCTAGGTGCTGCGGTGAGAAAAAACCCAAATGAGTGACATCATTGTCTCCATGGGAGTCCTAAGCCTGGAAAGACTCCACTGCACAGGACCTCCGATGTGATGCCCCAGTGCTGCTGGCTGCCAGGCCCAGCAGGTGTCTGCCATGAACAGGAGTCTTGTGTGGACAGTCAGAATTAAAAGGCAAAACAAATATCTGCATGTCCAGCCTACCAGAAACATTGGCACTTCTCAAAACCGATGAGACAAGGAGGCAGTGGGGAAAAAAAGCGTAAATGAATTTCATTTTGGAGGGAAGCAGTAATGGCCAGAACACAGTGGCTAGCCCTGAACTCTTTCTTCAAAAGCGGAAAGACCTGCTGAAGAGCAAAATCACGAATGTTCAATCCCGTTAAGTGAGCTCACAGTAGGAGTAATTTTTAAAATGAAAAGCATGCCCACTGTTCAGAGATACAAGCGGGAGAATGGCAGGGGAATCTACAAAAGGAGAGAGGTGATGAAGAGAGACAGCAGGAAATCAAACTCCATTCAGAACAGCAACCTGCAAAGTTCCAGTGCAGTCCAGCCTGCAAAATAACAAATAAACTCTCCCCAAGATGAATAAACTGATAAATGCACTGGTAGAAAAAGAATGAGTTGTGCCTACAGGTGCCACATGGCCCTTTTAAACGGTAACAGTTAGAAGTCTGGATGTGAATACAACCCTCCTTTTCTTTCTCTAATTCACATTATACATGCTTTTGTAATAGCAACATATGGAATAAGGAGTTTGGCAACTCAGAAAAATCATTATATTTCAAATGACCTACATTACCAACAGAGTCTTTTCATTTTCTTCTGATCTATTAATCCTTTGCTGGAGGGGGTACCAATAATAGACCCAAATAACTAAATCAGATACCCTCACATTACATTTATACTTAGGTATAGTAGGTGAAGCCAGAAACTACTGTAATCTCTACCTTAATCAGAAGACGTCTGCTTAAGAAAATATTCTTGATTTGTAGGTGTTCTCACTGCCCACTTTCATTACTCAGGTGTAAAAATTGCTCCATTGTTTTAGCATGGAGTATTAGCTTTCTAATAAGGAATCTTCAATGAGTTGTCTATATATTACCTTTGAAATATCTGTGACATTCATATTAGGAATATCAAGAATTGTTTCAGGCAGATAAAGTAAGCAGATTTATTTTAGATGTTTTTTTTCAACTTTATTGCCTTCACGAAGTTCAGAGGTAGCTACTGCACCCTTTTTCAAAGTTTGAGATGGTCTAAACTCATTAGAGATAGGAGCTTTGACTGGTCAGGCGTCGTACATGGCCGTGAGGACTCAATTAGGAATTTAAAGCCACTGCTCAAAACTAGAAAGATGGGTTGATTTCATTAGTATTGACAGGCAGGTCATTGAGAAGTTCACCACAGGAAGAATTCATTTAGATAATAAATCCTCACTGGTGTTTACAAGGTAAGCTTCAATTCCTGTCCAAAAGAAAAAGGAAGGATTTCTTCTTTTTCCAATAATGAAGACAGCTTTAGGATTTAATGCAAACGTATTTGGATTATAGGATGGTCAGCAGTTTCACTGGGAAACTTTGGACAAACCTACCTAGGCAGTAATTTTCAGTAAGTACAGCACTGCCATGTCACTTCTGCTTCAAGTGCTAGATATCTCGGTGCTGGAGAGAACATCAGGATTGCAAGGCAGGTATGTGCTTGCTACAGGTATTTGTGAATTCTTCCTGACCAAAAGGCTTGACTTGATCCAATAGTAGAAAACTGCATTTAACTTAATGCCTCCAATTAACTTGTGCAAATTGCTTCGTCATCCTAAATCATTGAAATGTTCAAAATAATGACTTTGAATTTTTATTTTGGGCCATTTTCATTAATACCATTTCATTTACGGCCAGCTAGAGAATTCTGGTGAGGAAAAAATTGTGTTGGGATGGTGTTTTCTCGGTTCCCAGAGCTGTGGCACTTTAGGTTGGTGTATGCCTGTAGATGTGCTCTTCTACTGTGGGCAGCAGACCAAGGATGTCCCCATAGTGTTTGGGGTGGTCACTACTGAGATATTTCGCAGCACATTAACTGGGATGCTGCAGAGTTGGCAGAAGTGGGGTCAAGTCAACAATAAATCCTTCCTCTGCAACTTGTCAAACCCAGCAAAGCCACTGTGGCAGTGACTGTGAATAGCAAATGCTTTCCTGATTTTTAGTCAGTGGATCTACATATTTCAGGACCCCTGCAGGCACACTTGGACTCTTCCTTCAGACCGTCCCCCTTTGTGTTACTGCTGCCTTAGCTACAATAGCCAGCAATTTTCTGATGCAGATGGGTAATCTGCCACTGCTGCCCTGCAGCAAAACCTAGAGAAGAGTTGAATTTCTCACAAGACTGATTTTCCAAGTAGCTAAAACAAGCACCCCAATTTGGAGAATTTTCAGGAGGGTTGCAAACACGATCTATTGAGATTGTTTCAACTGAACAGGATGAACTGTCTCTACAGCTGAAAGTGGTTGTCCCGGTGGTCTTCAGTGTACTGAAATTAAAGATGTGCTGAACTTTGAAATTACTGGAATAAGCAACTGTGCACCCAAGGATATTCATGACAGTTGCACCAATTTAGTGTGTGATCAAGATTTTGAGATTGTTATGATAATCAGGTCGGTAAGTATATGCCCAGGCACGTAATATGTCTGGCTTTGGAAGTAGGCTGAACATGCAAATAAGCACTCTTGTTAATCCCTTACTTTGTTTAAAGCACTGGAGATCACTAGCTGTACTGTTCACTTTAATAGGTCGAGCAGTACCCTCTACTTCTTCCTTCCTTCCTTCCTTCCTTCCTTCCTTCCTTCCTTCCTTCCTTCCTTCCTTCCTTCCTTCCTTCCTTCCTTCCTTCCTTCCTTCCTTCCTTCCTTCCTTCCTTCCTTCCTCCTTCCCTCCCTTCCTCTTTCTTTCTTTTTCTTTCCTTCTTTGTGTCTGCCTGTCTGTCTGTCTCTCTCTCGTAGGAATAACTTGTAGGCAATATTTTTTTCCAGAATGAGGTGAAAGTGAAATCAGGGAAGTAAGCGCGCATACATACCAGTACCTGTACAAACCACAAAACCTGTACACATATCATGCTCAAAAATACATGTTGAAAGGATATGATTTATGATTGTTTAGAAAATCAAGCTCTTAAAACTTAGGAAATGCCAGAATCAAGTTTTCCTGTGCATGTTTAATTGAGGTCTGTTCTGTTTTTGCATTACGATGAGTGCTTGATTGTACAGCTACATGTTTTTTACCCACAGGTGCCAGGGATGGATTAGGATCACTTGCTGGGCAGCTTTTCAATATTCTGTTTTATCTTCATAGTTCAGCACGTGGCCTCGTGTCTCGGGTATTGCACTCTATTCAAGCTGTGCTCTGGATACATAATTATTAATTTCATCAGCAGCTTTTTGGTGGCAGTCACTGCTATTGTTTTCAAGTGGCTTGCGAATAGCCGTGAATTCTGTTTTGCCTCTCTGAGATGAGAGGACGTTGTTATCTTCATTTTTCAGGTGGAATGAAAAGACGCAGGAAGATTAAAGTCCAGAGGTTCCACTAATTTCAGCCACCAAAAGATCTCTGCTAATTACCCTTGTGGAAAGCTGATAGCGTTAGCAATAGCCTTTATGTGGTCCAGTGCTAACAAAGCCCGGCCAGCTTTTTGTCACAGCTATTTGCTGACGGGCGAGGCACTGGAGTGCCAAGCACCTCCCAAACTCTTTGAGGCAAACGTGCTGTAGACAGACACAGGCTCGTCCCCTCCACAGCACATGATCCGTGGGCAGCCGCCTCCCCCACTCCCCATCCTTGCCCCAGCTGAAAAGGGCAGTTTTGTCCCCATGACACCGAGAGTGAGCCGAGTGGGGGGTCTGCTGCCAGCCCTGCTGACTGTCCCCAGCCGAGCGGTGGCAGCTGCTGGGCAATGCCGAGGCACCCCAGTGGGGACCATGCCCAGAAAGCACAGACTCTTTGAGGCATTTAACTGCTTTCCTGTGCTAAGCGTGCTTGGACTGTGATCTTAGGAAGGCATGTAACATGGTAAAATTCGGGTTGATTTGCACAGGAGTAGTAAATGACCTGTTAACCTTTCAAGAAGACGAGGCCAGGGTATATATTTTTCCTTAAACTTGTTCTTGGAAAAAAAAAAAGGAACACTCTGGAGTTGGATATTTCCCTAAGTATATAGCCTGCAGGGAAATCTGCCTAGAAGACTTCAGCCCAACAGGTTAAAGTCTAGCAAAATTGTTAGCAGATGAAGCAGGGAAATCCTGGATGACTTTACTGTTGAGTAGTTCTTGTAGTGGCCTTGCTGCTAATAAGAAGGCATACACACGCACGTATGCACCCACACACAGACTACATGCGCATACACAAGCACAATAATTAGCAGGACACTGGATGCCCTCTCATTTATTTTACTTGTTCTTTTCTGTAGAGCTTAATCTTGCAGACAGTTCGCTTTAATCCTGGGTGGGTGGAAACGGCAGGAGTTTGTATAAAATTGGTGTAAGTTTCCAGCCACTGAGAACAGAACCCATCAGAAGGCAATGCTGAATAAATCCAGAGGAATATCATGGCATTAATTGTGCCCCGTGCTGAGCATACCTACTGCGGGAGAAGGTGACTCCCACCCCAGTGATGGATGGGATCCTGAATGAGCTAGGACCTCCTCATGTTTCACCAATGCAGAGTTGCTTAAAGCTTCATGTCGTGGCGTAATTCAAATTAATTGAATTTAAATGGTAAACACAGAATCATACAAACAACTGAAGTACAAAGCCAAGGAACCTACTGCAGTCATTCCTCTTTTGGAACTGTGGTAACACCTTCAGAGGAAAAATCATGAGACATAGAGGAAAAAAAAAATCATTTGCCTATGGAAAAAACAACGTGTTAGTCCTTTTAAAAAAGTGACCTGCCAGATGTTTTGTATATTAACTATATCTTTATACATAATCTGAGTGGGAGTAATGTGTATATCAGTAAGAGCTCAAATTTACAAGGAGTGTGAAACAATAATTCAGTCCTCCTGAGATATGTTGTCAATGCCAGTCCCATGCTTTTTATACACATGTAAAATTCAGTAGAAATCATCTTACTGTTTTCCTTCTTATTAAACAGTCTTCCAAAATCTATAATTCAGTGAGACATTAAGCAGTTGGCATTTGTTGCTATACAATCCCGTTCCACAAGCCCCACTGTGAATTCAGCGGGGCATTCGGCACTAGCCAGCTTTTATCAGTAACTCTACATGAAAGAACTTGCATTTTCCTGCTAATGAAACAAACCAAAGAATAATAAAGTTGTTCAGTATTTTAAAACCTTAGTTTGGATTGCAACTTTGAGATTTCAATGCAGAGAACTGTTGAGAAGCTCTCAAATCCAAGTGTCTCTCACTGCTAAGGACCTGTATGCTTTTATCTGCTGCAGATGAACATGTACAAGTGATAGCAACATTTAGACATCAGTAGGATAACATCACTAGATTCTGATAGGGGATCTCAAATATTCAATGAGCTCTACGTATATTAGGGAATTACAAGTTAAAAAGGCAGACTAGACCCTTCGGTCTGAAGACGGTGAGCAATACAGGCTGCAAAGACAAGGTAGAAAGATCAGTTCCTGACACAACACATCCCCTTATCTTCTGAGTGTGATCATTGCTTTTTAGGAACCTTATTTTTGCAGAATGATAGTTGGTTTTGCCCCTCATGCAGTTTATTGACTGCTAAGCATGTCAGTGGCACTCTGGTCACAGACACTGACCTCAAAAACCTCTTCGGCATAACGGGGATTATGCTGGGGTGTCACCGGGGCATCCCGGCCAAGTCCCTCTGGCTTCTGGAAAGGTCAAAATGAAGATGATGAGAAGATGAGGCAAAACTATTTTAAACTGTGGTCTCTGACCTGTGCTTAACTCTGTCCAGTGCTTCTGAGGCCATCCCTGTACTGTGACTGTGCCCAAGGTGGGGTCTCTCCATCCTCTGTTTTAATTTTTGGTTACTTGCCTGAAGAACAGGGTATTTGCCCTCTGCTATGACATGTAACACCCCGCTTGTTTCTCAGACTATCATTAAGCAAAAGGGTACAACATAGTTTTTGGAAAACCACAGCCATACCCTGCTTCTTTGGATTTCATTGTCCATCCGCCTCCATCCTGCTCCACAGAAGAAGGAAGTTAACGGGATTTATCAGCATTGTGGAAGTAACACAGGATGTCACATTAAGCTGGAGAAATTCTTTCAAATGGGAGGATTTCAATTTAGCAGATAAAATACCATTCTGGGGAAGCAAGTGCTCTGAGTTTGGACTCTGTCAGTGGAGGAGAGCCTGTATCCCACCATCAGTAATATTAGGGTAAGTTTGCACAGGTGAAACCAGGACGAGTTTTGTTGTTTATCTACGGATGGGCAGGCCAGAGACTTTTGCTTTTCTGCGCTTGTATTTCTCAGCTTTTTTGGACTAGGCGAGTTATTGCCAGAAAAATATTGCTAAAATCGTTGTCAAGAAACAACTGCAAATATCTGCCTTTTACAGAAAAATGCTCCATCTTCCTCCCTTCTGCACCCACAAATACAAGATATCTCATCTGCTTTTCTTGTTGAGGGACATCACATCAGAGCTAGAAGAACAATTTTGCAGAGGGAGGGAAGGGCCAGTCCGCAAAGTTACAGAAGCTGTTGCATGGGGTTTGTTTCGCCCAGCACAACATTGTGCCAGCAGAAGGTTTCCAGGATGTGCAAAAATATGTAGCGCAATAATGATCCTGATTTTTAATGAATTTTAAAATGAATTTGTGCTCGTGCAATCAGTTTTGTTAACTGCTGAGCAACGGTATTTGTGTTCACAATTAGTTGGGGAAATACAACGGCAGGCATGCAGATAGAAGCTGGATTTAAACCAGCATGTTCCAATTAAATACATGGCTGATAACTACACAACTGGAGGCTTGTAACAACGGCATTGTCAGGAAAGATCAGACAGGTGTTTGAAGACACGGTGCGAAGGCAAATTGAGGGTTGAAATTCTGCACTCTCTGATGTCTGTGAGGAGAGATGGATCTTTTCACTCCAAACACCTAAAGTGTGGGGGTGAATGGGAAGTAATGAAAAAGGCCATGGACTTCTGACGGTGGAGGGTTGCAAGGACTCTAAATATGCCAAGACAGCAAGGTCTCAGGGCCTCAGTTTTGTGCCTTGGTTTAGAAAAAGAGGGTTGGTTCCCATTATGGAATACTGTGGAGACACAACATCAGCCCCTGTGTGCAATAATTGCAACTTTAAACTGTCCTGTTTGGAAAAGATTTCTTAGGAAGCGAGTTGTTAAGTATATGGATTGCTCTGGCTGAGGACTAAGAAGAGCACTGTATTTTAGGAAATGTTCCTAAATGTTAGGACATTGGAACGTGGCATCTGTTGCCTCAGAGAACAACTCAGAATCACTACGACATTATTTGAATTACCTTCTTTTTTTTTTTTTTTTTTTTTCACTTTGGGACATACGAGGATGAGTAGTTGCCTGTTTTTGAATCCTTCAGGGAAGAACATGAGAACCTTCTTACATTTTGAAATTGCCCTGTTGTGTGGCAATTTCTGAGAGAAAAAAACATGGAGTAGAATTGTTCATTTGCCAAAACTTTTTTGCCCATCTCTTTTTGTAGATCATTTGGCAATGGTTGGTTACGATGTGTGCAACACATCCCAGCAGTCTGCCTGCCATGATGTTGGCTAATGTGCAATTGTCCATCAGGAGACCATCTCTGTGTTATCCTTCAGGACAGTGCAGGGGCTTTGGATAACCTTCAGCCGTGCTATCGTTATTGTGTGTGTTGGAGAAGAGTTCCTGAGCTTCTTGAATTTGTGCATATGTGGAACAAGCAAAGTATTTTTCTCTGTGAATTGTAGGCACTCCACAGAGATCCTCCTTTCCTTCATAAACTTGGCCACCAGCAGCTGTGCAGGGGGATGCATGAGGACTCCCAAGTCACCTCCCGAGTCGCTTTCCAATTCACTTCCTGAGTGAAAGTTTCTTCCCAAGTTTCTGCCATTGCAGAAGGGGACTTGGAAACCCTTTGTGAGTATCTGCTGTTGAAAGCCAATCCTGACTTCTCTGGGTCACTGACTTTGAAGACTTTGTGGTAGGTCATTCCCATGAGAATGATCTTATTTCCTAGCAATGAGGTAGAAAGGGTTTCTTAAGTTTATTATAAATCTTGAGGAAAAAATGGGGAGAGAGCTAAAGAGATACAGAAAGAGTGAGAAGTCCTTCTGCCTATCCATCCAGCCCCAGACTCCTTACAATCAGCATGAATGTCTAAGGACACTGGGAGATACCCAAGACAGAGAAAACACTGGTCAAATTTTTTCTTTTCTGTTTACATTTTCACCTGCATGTAGCCAGCTGAAGACACAGAAAGCAACCAGTTTGTTATTTCCTCAAAGAAGCGTCTATTTCTTGGCAGGGAAAATGCAGGCTGAGAAACAGTAAGACACACCCCACATGTGCCAGGAGAAGCAAGGAGATGGGCTTGGAGCAATGTCCACGTCCAGCAGCGAACATCTGTCCTAGCCGCTGGTGCTGTAGAGACGGGAGGGTAAGTGGAGGGGCTGCCTGTAGGCTCGGTGCCGGGCAGGACATGTGCCATGACACTGGCAGCCCAGTCCTGCGCTAGGAGTGCAAAGGCCTCCCAGTGCGGGGATAAGAGACCGCAAAGTGGTCTTCTCCTCTATTATCCTTTGAAGCAGGGATTCTCAGTGCCAAAGACGCACAGCTATTCTTCTGGGCAGCTTCACTATTCCTGTTTGACTGCCTCTCTGTGGAGGAGGCTGGCGATCCCTGATAAGGGCTAAAGGGAGGTTGATGAGGAAGAGTTAAGTCACCGGGCTGATGATACAGACTGGATGGCATGGAAATGGCATGACATGAACAGAACGGGGCAGAACAGAACACAATATATTTCTAAAGCTGATAGCTGCTTCACCATCCTATTCCCTGGCCTCCTGATCTTGAGGCAGCCTTCTCTGCTGTGGCAGAAAGAGCAAGAGAGGTTAACTGTGGAATTAACTGCTCCTCATACAACCAGCACAGTTTCTGCACCAGAGAGACATAAACAGCAAAATGAGTGAGTTTCAAGGAAAAGCACTAGTGTGGATTCCTGGCAGGGTGGGGGAAATAGAGGGATTTTAGTCCTTTGAACTTTGGGCTACAGCTAAGGGGCTTTGGGGCACTCGCTCTGTGGCAAAACAAAGACTGTACACACAGAGGGGCAGCTCAGGAAGTATTTTATTTAAATTATTTAAATGTCAGGATTACATGACCGCTAAACAGTTAATTTGTTATATAAAAAAAAAAGCCCACCCTGCTGCAGGGCAGAGGGGAAGTGGCTTGGGGAAAGTTGCCCATTCTTACAAATTTTTCCGTGGTTTAAAAATTTTGCTGCTGAAGAAAAATGGACGAAGATAGAGCTGAATCTATTCTATATGCATAAGGCTGTAAAAATCAGCTCTGTACTTGCTTTGCATTGCCCGTCCTTCCCCACACACCTCTTTGTCATTCAAAGTATGCTCATAGGAAACTTCAAGTGAAGCTGCCAACAACATTATCAACATCAAGAGAGACAGACACACCAATGACACAGGATGTAAGTGAAAGGATACCACTGAGAAAAGCTACACAGATGGTTTTATAGATTAAAAAAGCTGGCATTTCTAAAGCTCAGGATTGTTAAAAACAGAGACAGATAGAGGGGGAGAGGGGGAGAGAGAGGAGTAACTTGCTTATTCAATCCTTCTGGTTTGATATTTCTGTAGGCCCCATCTGTACTTTGCAAGAATGGGTTTGTGCTTTTGGTTGCACTCCCAGCTTGTTCTTCTTGGTGTTTATAGACTATCCCAGATGTCAAGTTTTTCTTTGCAAAGCAAGTTGATAGCTCCTCACAGCAAGAATTGTTCTGTTCTGGGACTGTGCCGAGGCATTTTGCATTTATAAAGTGATTTACAGTCCAGAGAAATCCTGCGAGTAATGACTTTTCTGTTCCTAGGGCAGAGGAGCACTAGGCCTCTCTCTCAGCCTGCCTTCCTTTTAACTAGAACAACAAGTTCTTAGTTATAGCCATTGTTCATTCATTCTCTCTTTCCCTAAAATTAAATCACATATGCTAGTAGTTCCCAAACCATGGCCTCTTGTACCACATCAAACAATGGTTTCTAGGGTTCTTCCAGGGTGCTTCCCACTGAAGGCTTCAGGAAGGCATTCTGAGTAATTTTGGTAGTGCTATGTTTGAACAAAAGTTTTGGAAAAACAAGCTGACTTTGTCTCTTCCACAAGATTTCTAGTATTACCAGCAGTGAGATTTTGACAAGCAGATAAAAACGGTAAGAGGGACTTCATGAGCCTTCTAGAATATGTGCCCAAAGTTGCAAGGTTTCAGGAATTCTGACTTCTGAACAAACTACCCTAAAAGAGCCATCTACTTCTTGCTAAGTAATTTACGTTAAATGGGTGCTACTTCTAGGCACCCAGTCCGCACCTCCTGGCACCATCCCTCCTCCCATCTCTCCTGCCATGCGCTGCACACAAGCATCCCTCAGTTTTGCCACGCACACCTAGTGTCTTGCCTATGGTCCCAGCCAAAAAAAAAGGCAATAAAGAGATCCAGAAATATTTTCGTCTGTCCCAGTCCCCTAGCTACCTTGGATTGTGCTGAAATTTCACTTTTCCATCTATACAACATCCATGAAAGTAATAAAATTGCTGCTGACTCTGGAGGTCTTGGAAAGTTACTGCAGGCAAAAACTGCCCTTGGGTCACCTGCAGCATCTTGCATGAAAGAGGAGCTATTTCCAGGCAGCCGACCATGGCACTCTGTCGCTCCATTTCGTAACCCAGACCAAGGTAATCCTGCATCTCTGTCAGTGTCTCTGTTTAAATGTTTGGGATCGTGGCATGTGTTTGATGCAAAAAAACCATTTCTAAGTGAACAAATGTTATTTTCTTTCTGAGGACTGAAATGAAATGAGCTTCTGAGAAGTAAACAGACAGACAGAAATGTATAGACAGACAAATGGGTGGATGATAAAATTGGTCTTTTACTCTGATCTGTTTCTAACGTATTTCAAAATAGCAGCTTTGAAAGATGGCACTTCCTTTTACAGTCCTTTTCAGAAATAATAAGTGTAGTTTGCTAGAATTTTGGTCTAACTATTTAATCACCATATTACCTTTTAGCAAAGGTTTGCCTCCCATCATTAAGTGATTCACTCAAGGTAACAAGTGAGATAAAGCCTGAGAGATATAGCAGTCTCAAATGTAAGCCTTATTTTACAACAAAGAACAGTGTGCTTAGGCTTTCTCCAGAGAGTATTTTTTTGTGTTTTCTTGCTTTGTTACAGCTTGGAGAAAGCAGGGATTACAATATGTATCTGCTGATCAATATTAAACTAGTAGAGTAAAATGTCAAGGAGAAAAAAAATTGAAATCATACTACATTTCAACACCAACAGAGAAAATCCCAGCATTGTTAAATGGCAGCAATAAAACTAGCAATTGTTATTTAGTTTTAAGTAATGAACCAAATAAAAAATACAGAACTTGCTACATTGCCTCCCAAATGGAGCTTATTACGCTGCTGCTTGAATGTTTGTACAATCTTTAATTTAAACATTTTCTCTTCAGGTCTTAATAATAGGCATGGGTAGTTGCAATTTACTCCCTCTTCAAAGGCAAAAAATGAAAGAGGAAAACAAAATGCTTTAACAACTCACATGTGAACAGAAGTGGCTCATTCAGCCAGAGGAGGTTGGTAGGGTTGAAAGTCAGAGAATTTCACCCCGCGATTTATCTTTCAGCCAGGTAAGGGCAGGATTAGCATGTGGGCTCTCCAAAGCTGCTCCCCCAGTGAGAAGGAAGAGCCATTCATCACTGTTTACTGGGCCTTTGTTCTGCTGCAAACCCTCGCAGAGAAGAAATATAAAGAGTAATTTGTGTTTCTCAAAAGGAGACCAACACGCAATCTCATAGATGCTTCAAGGATTTTTTTTTATGATTATATTTTTAATATATAAACAACTGAGGAAAGCGTTTAGAGGTGAATGTTAATATATTCCACTCCTCGTGGCCCACAGGATTCTCAATTCTCAGTTCAGGTTTTTCATTATGCATCCTTTGTTTCTGGAATTACTGTGATAGTTTACTGGTTTGAAGGATTTTAGAGTTGCAGTCATAAATACGAGAAAATCTTAACCTTGAAACTTGAATGACAAAATAATCCTATTTGAAACAACTCCTGAGTGGCACACGGAGGAGAAAGAAAGAAATTAACTCCCTTTTTTCCTGTATGTGACTACCTCAAGCTCAAGCTGCTGTTTAAAATTGTCCATCAGATAAAATCCCAAATTTTAAAATGCCTGGCTCTGATTTTTCTGTGAAAGAATAGAGGTGAGCTGGGGTGTTTATTCCTGACCTTGGGACCTGTGGATGCATGACCCTCTGCTTCCCACCTCTTTTTGGGGCACTGGTGCTTACAGCTCCACATGCAGGCAGAAATGATTTTGAAAAGCTTGAGTTCAGATGCACACCTGCAGGGTAAATAAGGAAATTTTCCTCTTGGGCTACATTTGATTTCTTTAAATATTTTTGCTCCTTGGCTTCTGGTGTGCCTTGGCAGTGAAGCATAGCTCGTTACTCACCCTGCCACGCCAGAGACGGGACCCGAATGGAGGGGCTGCTGCTTTGCAGGGGCGCATAGCCTCCCTCCAGGCGCCCACCTATTCATCTGGGTGGCTGCAATGGCCAAGTCAAGCCTGGGAAGGAGTATTTTGGGGAGGCTGGAGGAGTGGGGGGGACACCCCCCCACTCCACCCCACCCCCCCTTTACAGCCTGGGACTTTGCTCAGCCATAGCTACAAGGGCTTTTCTCCAAATCCATCCTTGCTCTTGTCAGTCCTGGGTAGCCAGAAGATCTCAGCCACTTCCCTCTGTGACCCACAGCATGGCTTTCTGTGGGATATGTAAAGCTAGAGTCTATGAGCTTTTTATAGACTACTGGAGTGACATTTAATAGGTCACAACATACAGAAGGACAGATTAGAGAGCCTTGTTCATCATTTGGTGTTAATTTTTATGGAACCTGTAACTTTCGTCCTTCCCTATAGGAAAATCTCCCTACTGATGGTCACATCAGTACTAAAAATAGAGAAAAATAAGAATGTACTTAGCACAGTAAAGTAAATCAGACAGTAAAACACGATGCCATGAAAGAAGATGTTCCAGATAATCAAGCCCTGACTGGCTGCACCTCAGCAGCGTGCAGAGAAGCCAAAGCCTGGCTCACCCTTCTGCAGGACAGCTGAGAACACCCTGCACAAGCCTGATGCCACTTGGGCTGAGATTCTGATACAACCTCCCGAGTATTTACATCTGTGTTAAGTGGTCCTCTGGAGCGTACTGGGACAATCCCCATGCTTCAGCCTAGTCACACATACCTTTATAAGCTTGGGGCCCTCTGATGTCCTTTTCCAGGTGTGCAGAAACCTTCAGGACAAGAAAGACTTCCCCCTTGTCTGTGACAGCCGATGGAAGAAACCGGGAACATGTAACAATGACATCTGGGAAATGCATCCTGAAATGATGTCCAGAAGAATTTGGATTTGGCTTGCTTTTGCAAGGAAACTGCTAGAGAATATGTGTTTAGTAATAAGATATTACGGCAAGGATTGTATTAGAGGTCTAGAACAGCTATATAGTACCAGAGGTAACACAATTTTCTGAACTGTTATAAGTACTTGCACCGACATAATGCTTTTCAGCCTCTAGGATTTGTTTCAGGTAGACTCATACAACCACTGTAAAACATATTGACATTGCACCTTTTTTTTTTCCAGATTAATCTAAGAAAGAGCTGGGAACACAGTATTCATTTCTGTCTTTTTCATTATATTAAGAATTTGTAACACATTCAAATTATTGGTCAATCACTAATCTGTAACCACAAGAGGATGGCCATAAAAAATTAGGATAGGAAATTATTTTCCAAATTATGCTACAGACTTTTTCCTCAATCAAAGTTAAGTTAAAGGAAAAAAGCAATTAGGAAGATATTATTTAAGCCTGAGTATATACAAGGCAAAGAGACAGTTCTTGCTGCCAGCAACAAGACTCTTGGGATCTATCAAATATCCAATGTTGAAGGTAGGCTCTTTAAAATCTAGGACCAATTAAATATATAGACAGACGACAATTTAAAAGAGACTAGAATTTTCAATTATGTATAAAAGGTTACCTATAGTTGAGAAGACATAATTCATTGCTACTTATGCTGAGGGATGGAAACGTTGAAGAAACAATGCCAGGTCTGTACGTCAGACAGAGAAAAGTGAATCCTAAATCTAACTGGTTACCTAACGAAGTTCAGTGGTATTATGTGATTGTAGATAGTCAGAAGAGAGTGATATAATAAAACTAAACCTCAAGTGCTTACTGTTCTGAGGGAGAATCTAGTTTAGGGAAAAAATATCACGCACACACACATGTATGTATACGTATATACACAAAACACAGGAAGCTTTAAAGATAATCCAGCATCAACATTAATGCGGAAGACTTGCAGCCACCTCAAGTAACCACGGGTGCATGGGAGACAGCTGGAGGTACTAAACCAGGCTGCAGTCTTCATACTTTTCCTGCTAATTCATTGCTTCTTTTTAATCCAGGACTGTTGCATACCTGCATAAATCTGGGGACCAGCGTAGTGTTTTTCTGGTCACCCAGGCCAACAGCAGTACATAAGCCAGGGAATTTCAGGCAGTATTTCCTACATCGTAGGATCCTTCATCCTTGCCTTAGAGCATATTAGAGATATTCTTGGGACCTCCAGCAAACTAAGTACGTGCTCTGCTATGCAAAGATTTCACAATGATTTCAGGAGATGTTAGCACTTTCCCCCAAAGGGAAACTACATCAGCAGAAAAAAAAAAGTTAAGAGAGTTTCAGTATAGCCGATAAAATTGAAAAGTCTTCTATCTTTTGGGAAGTGTTTTTGAGTCTGTCTCAGATTAACAGTGATCAAAATACATTTTTATCCTCAGAAGGCAAGAGAATTCTTTTGTCTCAGGCCTTTGCTCGATGACGAGGGTTAGGTTTTTGCATCTACAGATCTGACCTGAGGCTGCAGAAGTGCTCAAACGGGAGAATGAGGAAAGCAAGGTGGAATTATCTGCAGCTAAAAGGCAAGCCTCTCCACACAGGTTAAAGCTTTTCTGCTTTCAGCTGCTGTCTCTCATCTCATTTGTCTGATCTAGCATCTAGCTGGCAGTCGGAGACACCCTGCAAAATGAGGCATAACAAAGCCAGGAGACAGAGGGTAATCGCTTCCCTCTACATTGGTGGCTCATGCCAGGGAGGAGAAGGCGGCATGGCCATGCTGTCTGAAGGTGTTGTCCCTTGCTAGGTGAAAGAGGAGGAGGCTGAAGGTGGGAGCCTTGAGAAGAAGCCCAATATTTATAGGGGCCACAGAATAGGAAGGGAAACGATATGTAGTTAAGGAAGGGACCCCTGTTTGAGCCAGGAGAAAGGCAGAAACATAATCTTGAATGAAGGATTTCCTTGGAAGGAAAAAGCAGAAGAGGGTGGTATCCCTTAGAAGATAAGACCAAAAGGAAAGACAGACCAAGAAAGCGTTGCTCAGTTAGGGAGGGAAAAATGATCATAGTGGGAGAAATGATGTAGTTTGCACCATAACAGCAAGCACTAAATAGAGAAGGTGAATGAAACTCTTTTAAGAGGGACAGTGGGACTCAGTGCTTCTTACAGCTAATGCCAAGCAATATTAATTTACCCCACCAGGTATTAGTGAATATTAATATTATGTCGTTAGCAAGCTTTCAGTACCACTGGCAGTATGTTATGTCTTTTCTGGGGTGAAATAAAAGAACTCCATTTCTAGCCCTACTAATTTTATATCTTTTATGAGCAACACATTCACTTTTAAAAATAAAATACAGCATGTAAAAGTAGTAATTTACAGCTAAAGCAACTATTTTCTGGTGTTCTCATTAAGCCTATTTTATGCACCTGTCTTCTATTCACTCTTTTGAAATTGTAGACTACAAATAAGTGTACTGGGAGTGAGTAATTAGCCATAATTATTGTTTCTTTGTAATATTTTGGGATGTTGAGAAGATTTCTTACATGAGGATGCCCTTTGTGAGAAGGAAATTATTCATAGTGATGCTGAAGCTTATGACTTGAACCTGCACATTGACAACAGCCTGCAGTGAGGAGAGCATGAAAGAATTAAAGAGAGGTGCTGGCCACAGATTTCACCAAGGACAAATCCCAATACGGTTTAATCACCACTCAGTTCTAAATAACGTTCATGAAATATTTGCATTTTTATGTCTACTAAAGGCTTCGATAGTTACAAGCTCTTTGATTTCCCAAATTTGCTATAATGGTGTGTATGTTTAAATACACCTGTATGTATAATGATCTTTAACGTCGCTGATCTTCTGTGTAATGAATTAGACTTTTCACTGTTTTAAATACGACTGATGCAAGATTAATAAACCAGGCCAAAGAGTATTGATACATGGAATTGATGTAAAGCAGGTTAGAGGAGAAGCTAATTAACATGCTTGGGTGATTTACAGTCTAATCCTATACAAAACATTGGAAACCAAACTTGTGAGCACTGAAACAAAGAATCCCAGCTGAAGTATTAGAAGCAATGTTTCAAATTCTGCCATGGTTTCTCCTCTCAACACTCCTTAATATTACACCAGGTATGATTTTGCAGACTAAATATAAGCATTGGTATTTATTTTAAAATTGGATTTAATGTGAAATCTGTTCTTCACAAGGATTTTTTAAAGAAATGAGTGGATTTCTCCATCAATTTGCAAATCTAAACTATTCAATTCAAATAGTAACTGCGACAGTGTGAAAAGCTATTTACAGGTCTGCAGCCATCTCTGGTTTCATCAATTTGTTTTTCAGTCTTTGTTGTTATTTCTTGTTTCTTATGGATCTCCTGGGACAGCTTCTTGCTTGAGGAGAGAATGTCAATAGCTCATTTGTCCTCCAGGATGCTTCCTCGCAACAATGAGAATGCTCCCAAAATTTAATCTAGTTCTTTTGCCTCTTTTCTGTAAAATCAAGGAAAATAAAAAAAAGTTATTTCAAGAAACATGAACATCATCTGAATAAGACTGCTGTGTAACGACTGCCTGGTTTTGCTTGGCTTATATAAAGGGATATTAAAATAGACTATAACTTTCAAAAATCCATTAGAGAAATTCCAGACCATTTTAGGCACTAAGTTCAGAGACAAAGTACTTTTTGCTTTGTTTTGTTTTTTAATTCACCAACACTTTCATCAAACTTGCAATTAAACCATGTGCATCTGTAGGCTAGTCAACTGGAATATTTGTTTAAGAACTAGTTTTTATTTTCCTGGGGCCATAAGATATTTCTTAGCCCACGCAACATGAGGATGCAGTGTGATGTTTGTAGTATTGTTTTAAAAGCAAAGGTAAGGAAGTATGAGCATGAATGCAGACAAGTATTTGTATTCCAGATAGGTTCTAGAGAGAAATAAACTTGAATTAGGTGGAGGGCTTAAGTTTTCTAAGATATAATATACGAAAAAAGCACCTGTTCTTTATGTCTTTACCTGCAATTTATAAGAAAAGATAATTTCTTTTGTTTGGGACATGTCTACCAGGGGAAATTAACTATGATAGCTATTCTGGATTAATTCTGCACACAGATGCTGTGTTAATACCAAACAGAAAAAGGGCATTCTTATTCCAGAGTTAGAGTGTATACATAAGGGAAATAGTCTTGCAAACTTGTTCCACATTCTGTTTGTGCCTGAATTTAATCCAGATTCATTTCCTTACAGGTATCCTGGAAAAAAACATTTTTTTTGTTTTTAGGAAAAGGACTTCATAGCAGTTCCTCTAAACTTGGATCTGAACTGTGAGAAAAGGAGAATTGCCTGTGTACCTATTTAAACTTATTTCCTTGTATTTACTACTTCAGTTTCTATCTGGTTATTCTTCTGGAGTTATTGAGCATCAGGATGCTTGGAGCTGCATTCAACAGACATAAGCTCTGTGCTGAATCCATCAGAAAAAAAAAAAGTAAGTGAAAACAATAAAATTATGTTCCCTGGAACAGATCTATAACAAAAAATATTAAAATCGTAGCTGAAGTTTGGTGTGATAGTAATGCATAGCAGCTGAGTCTGTGACTTCCCTGTCCACATCTGTAGATATCTGCAAAATCTGTGAAATTGCTGAACCTTTTATCTTCTGAGACTCTGACAGGTTCTTTGTTTCTTTGTTAACATAAATGACTGCTTGGTAGGGGGACCAGATTCTCATATTAGTTACATGATTATTGTCTAGCATATTGTAGCTTAACCCAACTTTCCCTCCCCCTTTCCCCTCAAACAAAAAGCCTCTAAAAACCTATGGGAAATCAGGTGAGAAACTGTATTAAGAGAAAATCAGTTCATATATATACAGACCAAGAACCTTTTGACCTTTCTTGCCAGAATGCACACAATAAGGGTAATTGCCAGCACTGTTATTTGTTCTCATTTTATTAAGTCTGTTTTTACAATAGGTGTTAGAGATAAGTACTCTGATGGCTATTTCTCCAGATGTCTGGTTCAAATGTACCATAACACACACTAGATGGTGTATCCATTAACACCATATAGTAACAAGAATAGCAGATTAACATTAAACATTGTGTTAAAGGGGAAAATGTTTCTAAATTGCATTTGCTTGGGTTAGTCACAGCAACTGGAAGTAATTAAAACTGAAACAATTAAAAAAAGATTTCTATCTATACACAGTTTACTTTTTTTCTTTTATTCTTTTTTTTCTTTTTAATTCCAGGATGCTTACAGAGTCAGAATAGTCAGGTTTGGTGCTTCTGGTGCTGTGCAATGGAGCAGATATGTTTGTGCTTCCAGACCTGGGAAGGAACTACAGATACTCTGTCTCTACCCCCTCCCTGCTCCCTCATTATGCACAGACACTCTCTGCCCTTGCACATTAGGTTATTTTATATACAGGGTACATGCACAGCACCATGATGGGTGCACACAGTTGTTCAAAAATCAAGTGTTTTTCTGTGTTTTCAGTATTGCTTCTCTGAATTTTCGCCTTTGAAAGTCTCTTATGTATCCCAAACCTAAGTCTTGGACTTACACTGCAGAGAAACAACTCAACCTTTTAGCCCCTGGAAAGAGTCAATAGTCTTTAATTCTAAGAACGCACAATGCTTTTTGTGAAGCGCACTTTTAAATGTTCTTCCAAGCATTATCTCTCCTCTTTTGCCCCCCCAACAAAACCCTGAACATTTTGTACTTTCTGTGTGCATCGCTTTGTTGCCAGCACCGCCATCCTGGTTATGCCTTTCAGCTTTGGTGTTCTGCTCTGCCTTTTTCTGTAACTCCTAAACAATAGTCTCCAGCTACTTATTCCTTTCCTTTTTTTCTTTTTACCCCTTTCTTGGATCATTTCTCCTTTCTATCTCTTCCATCAAGTGTTTTGCAACAACAACAGTATCTGATTAGTCCCTGTGATTTCCTTTCCTAGTAACTTGTATAGAGAAAACATAGTTTGACAGATACTTCAGGCAGATAATGAGGATTTTGGAGATGGGTGGTCATGTGGTGCTTGAAATCCCTGCTGTAATGAATAACAGCCTTTCCCCAACTGGATGTGTTCCATTTCACTTTGTTTAAATGTCTGTCTCAGCTTTGCAGACTATAGAGTAGGATTGAGTTCCTCTGAAAGGTTTTCAATTAGCGCCGTGTTCCCAAACTATCAAAGCAAAAATGTATCAGAAGAAAAAAAACACCAAAAAGCAAACAATTAACAATTTTATTTCAAAAGCCTTAAACCACTTTGGTTGCTTAGCATAGCAAGAAACATCATTTGAATGGAGACTAATGAACTAATTTCAAGTCCTATGCTTGTCAAGCGTTGGGTTTTTCTCCCTTTAAATCGATACAATGCATTGCTTTTATTTCTAAGCAGTGAGCAGAAATAACTGAAACATTTTAATTGAAAACAGAGCTTGTATATTCAGCATAAAAAAAAAAAAGTCAGGGAGAAGGAAATGTTTCCTTTGCATCATCAGGTGATGAAAAGTCATCTTCTCGTCTGTTAGAATGTGACTTGATTTTCATTCCTTGGTGTCAGTGTCTTACATGCACTCACAATGATCCAGAAACTATTTTTTTTCCTCAACTCTGGATGTTTACCTTCTTTTAAAAGAGACGCACAGGGCATGGGATGGCAGCGCAGCACCTGCAACGCAGGAGGCTGGCCCCTGGATTTAAACTACTTGATGCAGTGGGAGCTCCTGGCACGAGATGGATAATTATATTGATTGAAACACAGTCATGTGAGACTGGGTGACTGATGGCTGCTGAATAGTGGCTTTAGGAGATGGCCCTCTGCCATGTCCCATCAGGTGGGACCGGGCATTGCTTTGCTGAAAGGGAAAACTCCAAGAGATCAACTTCCTGGTACCTACATGAAGAGATTTGCTAAAAAGCTATTGTTTTCTGAAATGGTAGATGTTTCCGGCTGTAATTGTATTGCTTCTCACTAGGGATGAAAACCCACGAGGCTGATGCCCAAGTCAGCCAGCACCATTTTGCGTCCACGCTCTTCAGCAGGAATGCAAGTGTTTGGTGGGTAAAAGAGGGCTTTTGAACTTTATGGAGGGGATCTTTTTCCTGTCTTCTTGTGCCTGGTTCCAAACTCAGGTCTGGGATACTGGCTGAGGATAGCTTTCCATGTAGAATGGCCATTTGTCTTCATCTTGAAAAGCTTCCTGGCAGGCAGGAATTTGGAGAAATGATCCAAATTTGACACTGTTTCCTTCTTGATAGCTTGTCAGCCTACCCCATAGTGTTTATAAGAGATTTTCAACATAGCAAAAAGCTATGGCGTAAGATTTTCTTTAATGGGTTCCACTGTGATGATTTGGGCATATTCTCACTTTTAATAGCCTAGGCATCTCCTGAAACTCCAGTGTTTTCTTGTCAGCTCAGATGTTAAGGTAGGTAACGTTGGTGTCTCTTCCTCCTGAGCAACTGTCTTAGACTCAGCTAACCTTTTCAGCAAAGTTAGCTGATCAAAACCCAGATTTATCACAGCTGACACCTGGATCTGAGATTTGGGGAAGGTAAGCAGGAGTTGTTATCAGCTGACTCTTAAAATCAATGTCATGAAGTTGTTACTTCCTGTGTTTATGTGCCTCAGTTTCCCACAACGTGTGGTGACCATTTGTCTCCTGAATGTTGCATGGACACATGCTGAGAGACTGAAGAAGCTACAGAGGGCACGAGAGGAGCTTGAACACCCCAGGGCCCATAGGTTTATGACAAAAAAAGGGGAAGGTGAGTGTATGAAAGACAGGGAGCTAAAGGTGAAACAGAACACAAGGAAGGGAGAAGAAAAAGAGAATGAAGGAATAGCTACAGTAAGACAACAGGGAGTGGATGAACTTATCATGCAACAAAGTGGGAACTGGAGACATAAAACCCGAGTAGAGAATGGATGGGAAAAGATGGAAATGGCTCCATCCTCTGCTGTGACTGCCAAGGACACTGCAGTGTCTACAGTGACAGGGAAAGCTGCAGCCACACATCCAAACTGTGTTGTAGGGACTGGAGGAAGAAGGCCATTTCTTGGCCTAATTACCCATCTAACATAGAAGCGAAATTTGTGCATGATTTTAGAGGATAATACTGTTTCATTTGGCAACTTTTCTTTAAAGTGTTCTTTTTAAGTGGTGCCACATTTTACTTGGTCACAGGAATATAAAAATTTAGTCTGAAAAGTTAGGCGTTTGATGCACTGAAAAATTAAAGGAGCAAATTGCTTCATGCAGAGTGATGAATATAATGCATTCCCTTTATAGCAGTTATGTTTATAATAAATATGTCTTCAGAATAATAAAACAGGTTTATTAGAAAAAGTTACATGCTGTCCATTTTTTGCTGGTGATAAAAGTTGTTAGGAATTTCCTGGTCTTTTTTAGTATTTCTTTGTGACGAGTACTTCTCACAAAATTCTTGCTACTGTGCAAATGCAATTAAGATAAGCATTCTGAAACAGGTATGTTCCATCTTCTGGATAGAAAACAGTAGCAGTGACCAATGTCAGTGAATCAATATAGAAAACAGGCCAGCCTTTGAATTTCATAAGACATAACTGAATAAAACTTTTCAATGTAAATCACCTCTCTAGAAGAAAGATTTCATGGCATCGCTGGACGTAGCAGCAATAGCTACCTCTTTGCTCTCTGTCTTGAAGTCTCAACATCTGGCAGGTTTACCTTGGCTTTCAGCAATAAGCTTCTTGCAAATAAATATCACTTTCCCTGGGTACAAATGGATGTTCACCAAACACAGACACAAAGTCAAAACCCAAATGTACAAACAAACAGTAGGTATACCTTTCAGAAATGCTGTGAGTATACATGACAACATAAATATTTTGTCCTGGTTTCATAGTATTGAAAGTTTATAACAGGAACCTGGAAAGTTTTGAAGTACTGCCTCTAGATACAACTTCTTATTGAAGCAACATATTACTGCTTCACAAGAAATTCATCTATTGAACTCCTCTGCTATTAGGTCCCCAGACCAATAGGTAGCAGCTGGACCTAACATGGACCTTTCACATGCTGGAGAGAATATACCCACTTTCACCCAGCCAGGGAGGGAGCATTAATACTCTGCTGCAGCCAGGAAAACACGTGTGTGCTACCAATTAGGAAACCTTTCAAAGTGTGGCTTTGCAGCCCATCTGTGATCTGCAGACCTCAGCTTGGGAACCATTATTCTCTACTAATGGCACCTGCGGAGCAGGAGGGATGGAAAACTGTGGGGTTCCAGGGAGCAGAGTCTGTTAAATGCTATGGCAACAGGTAGCAAAACAGCGTTCTCCCTTTCTCCCTTACTAATTAGTAGCTGTTAGCATCTGGAGTTGACTGTCTGTTGGTGGATGTAATTTGCTGCACTCCATCTTGGGATGGTGCAAGGAAACTGAAGGACAATGCAAGGAGCAGTCAAGCCAAGAGGCAAAAGAAGTGTTAGGGATGAGGTCCTGTACACTTATTTTGCAATACCACATTTAAACTAAAACCATGCTCCTGGAGGTCTGAAAGTAATGTGCCTAACATAGCAATATTTTCTACCCTTTCTGAATTGTTTTGCATTCTTTTGGCAGAAAAAAGTCCAATACTGATCTTTTCACTTGTTCAAAATTTCCAGAAAATGAAATTGCCAATTGAAAACTCCCGTGGTAGGTCTGAGGATAATCTTTCTCCTTAACTATTAACGATCCAAACCCATTGGAAAGGAGAGGTTTCCAGGTAAGCTCTGGTCTGGTGGTATGCTAGTAGATGGCCGGGGAAGGAGGCACAAGTACGGGAATGCTCCTGTCCATAGGGAGAAGCAGGTTCGCTGCAGATTCACTGCAGTCCTTCCCCAAAGAGTCCATAGTGGAATCTTCTTACCAAAGCTGAATGTTTTGAGATGACCGTCTTTCTATTAGATATGATTATTATTACATAAATTTGGCTTATAGGGTTCAACGCTGTTTGGAGAAAGAGGAGGAAACATCTGAAAGTGTAGTGTATTTGCAGAAGCTTCATTTCTCGAGAAAACCAAGCTAAAAAGAAGATTTTCAGACTTAAATATTGCATATACTTGGTATGTTTGAAGGCAGGAGTGAAATTAGACCACTCTGTTCAATTGCATTGATATTTTATGCTTAGTTGTATTAATCTGTCTCATTCAGTGCTCAATTACTACCAAGATCAACAGTTTCCTTACTGAAAAAGGAGCTGGAACTGTGAGATGTCAAAGGAAAAACTTGTCAGCTGAAACTGTGCCCAGGACCTAACACAATGTTTCAAGGATTCTATACAAAATTAAATGGGGTAGTTGCTATTCACTTGTTAAGTACTAGGGTTTGCCAGGTACCACCCTGACGCGCTACAAAAAGAGCTATACTTGTTGTGGAGGTCTGGTGGTCCAAAGCACGTTCGACCTTCTGCTCATTTCAGTAGCTGAGAGACTGCGGTACATGATAGAGTTACGTCCCTTTGTAAGACTTTACAAAAACCTGTGTATTTTATAGTATCCCAATCTGCACAAATTTATTCATAGATTTGTTTTTATTGTAAGAAGTTCCAGTTACACATATAGGCATTTGGAGAACGCAGGCTGTTGTCCTAGCTTCTCATAATATATATGCCAAAGTGAAGCCTTCCAAGTTACATCACCTGTTTGTCATCTGCAGATGGACAATTTCTAGTGATTTAATAAGCACAGTTCTGATTAGTCATGTACTTATATATTCTTTTGCTGCTTTATGCGGGTTTTGAGTTTGGAAGAACAATGCAGCAGCTCTGCAGGAAGTCAGATATGAGAAACTGTAAGAAAATTGTAATTTCTTCTAAAACTAGAAGTTGCAGATTATTTATTTGGTAAACAATAAGGCTTAATAGAAGTAGGGCATTTCCACTTTTAACTGTGCCTAAATAGAAGCTCCAAAGTTCAAATATAATCAGCTTTGCAGAAATGGATTTTAATTTCCCCCTGTGTTTTTAATTTTGTAGCAGCTTGACCTAGAAGGCCTGCCAAAGAGATAAAATTCTGAAAATGCAGAAGAAATTATAAAAACTATGGGAGCTAGGTGATGACGGGCATTTGAAAATCCCACTAGATACCCATTTACATTTTTAGACACCTAAAATAAAAATCTATCTTCAAATCTGTAAAGCAATCAGTTGCTTGTTGGGCCTCTGCGATGGCAGATTTAAAGATCTGCAGGTACACTAATAAGGAATCAGCAGGATCTAAAGCAACAAGACCAACTGTGTTACAGGAAAGAACTGAAACTGTAGACTGGGACAGGATGCAGGAACGACTCAAAGAAAATGTCTGTGCTGAAACATGAGGAGCAGAAACTCCATGGGGACCATAGGGAAATATTTGAATTGGGGTGTTTTGATGCTCTTTTGTTGTTATCATTACTGTTTGATTCATATGTTTTACACCAGATAATCTTATATTTTTTTTTCCAAGCCCAAATTCAGCAGTTCAATGGATGGCAGCAGATTAAACCCTGTTGACAGATATGATAAAGCAATACTGAAATCATTAGGTTGTTTGATTTTTTGGGTTTTTTGTTTTTTTTTCCTAAACTAACTGTTGAGAGGAAAGGCTTGGGAGTCAGGCATGGTCTGTGAGACATGTAGATTATAGAGGGGAGAAAAAAATCTATACAAAACATACTAAATAGTCTTAATTACTATACTGGTTTGTAGTGCCCAAGTCATTGAGAAGGAGAAAAATGGCAGAGAAAGTGCAAATGAAATGAAGGTGAAAGAACACAAAATTAATTCTAACATTTTCCCTTATCTCCAAGTCCTGCCAGTGGTTTCTCTACATTAAAAAGATACTTTTGAAGTACCATTTCATTCAACAGATTCATGATACCTATATCAAAGGTAACCTCATACTTTGCAGGACTAAATTAGGTATTCCTAGCTGCAGGACCTTGCTGGCTGTGATTACAGAAATTCATTTGTACTGAATTTTTATTTAACTCAGTGGCCCATTGTGCTTGCTCTAGTTTTTTAGCCTACAAGAACAATGACAATCATTTTATGAGAACGAGGTGGTAAATCACTTACTTTTTCAGGTCAATGATTTCCTCCATTGTTCTTCTCTGAGAGCATCCGAGAGAGCTGGGCCTGAAGGAAACTACTTCACCACTTAGTCCCTATGAGTGTCACTGGCATCTTGTTGGCTCTTCGTCTGCGTGTTTAAGATAGTTTTTCTGGACTTCCAGTCACTGTTACTTTGCAGCGATCTTTAAAATATATGTAGAAAGCAATTGTCTCTTGCCCAGAATGGCGTGCAAGCTTGGGAAGCAGTTTTGGATTTCTTTCATTAATACATTCTGATGTGGGTTTTAAAAATCCTATATAAAAGAAAGCAAATTAGTGAAAACCAAGTAAAAGATCTCAAAATCTGGCATGTGTTTACATTATCTGTGGAACAATTAACAGGATTTTCCAGGAGATACTGTTCTATCAATATCCAATGTGCCAGTCATGCCAAACAATGAAAGACAGTTGGAGAAAGGCCCAAGGTGGAGAAAATTGGGTAATTATACAACTATAAATGACAAACTTTATTATTCTTTTAATTGAGAGTTATTTAAATTATTTTTTGCTTCTTTTTTGAAGGCAAACACACAGAATTTTAGCCAGGTTCTTCAATACATTATTGCTCCTTATATCTACAATGTCTTTAACAGAGAGCATTATCCTACAGTCTGATTTGCTTTGTATATTAATTTATAGATGGAAATGAACCATCTTTGTTTGCTTTAATTTAACCAGAAAGGCACAGCAGTCTGACTATAGACTGAATATATAATAGCCTTTTAAAAAGGAGCACACGTGGTCAGAATTTAGGATTAAATGGTGTAACTGGGAATGGTCGTTTATTACCATTTTTGATTTACTGTACCATTTTGACATGTTCTGTACCACAGTTGCAGGTAGATAAGAAATAATTTGGTGAACTGTGATGCACAAATGCATGGACATTGCATAAAATTGTCACAGAGAAGTATTGTAGTTTTTACAATCTTCATATATTTGCTGAATACTAGAAAAAGCAGGAATAGTAGATCTGTAGCAGGGCTGAGTCAGTCTGGAAAGATAAATTCTGCCTTTTTAGAGAATTTAACTGTACAACCTTACACTGCAGGGACATCTTTTGCATTCCATTTACTTGATTTTATTTATTTTTGTTTTGATATTATTGTATAGGTGTAACCATTAGCTTTCACTGAGGACAGCTGTAAGGGACAGCTAAGCTGCCCTGCAGAACCAGGACCTGAAAATACCATCAGCCTCTGCTGCAAATACCAGCACCTGGCATCAGCCAAAAGAAAAGCATGTGCTTTGTGTGTACGTTGACAGAGATTTGCAACCTTCTGTGCTGCAACGGTCTCTACATGAGAAGCAGAGGAAGAAAAGAGAAGCAGTGACAGTTGGAGAAGGATGAAGGAGAGAGAGAGAAGGAGCACTAAACTCTTGAGTGCACAGTCCCAAGAGAAGCTATTGGAGAGCGCTTTTGGGCCAAATGGGAATAGGGTGGCTTCTAACATCCTCCAAAGAGCATCTCTCCAGCGGAGCAGTGCACAGCCTGGGCTCTTGCCTGGGAGCATTCCCACACTCTGGATGGGGGTTGCCCAGCATCAACCACTATGTCAAAGGTGAACACAGCTATGAATTTAATTAAGTTAATCACATTCCAAGTGAACCAGGAGTGCTTAGCCCACAGCTAACCTGCTGGGACCTTATTGAGGAGTAAGCTTGAGTTATTTCAGAAGTGCAGTAGACCTGAAGCAGAGGTTTATTTCTCTTGCCACATGAAGTTTTTTAGCACATTTGGAAGCCTTTGCTTAGGCACTCAGGTAACTCTGACTTAAAATGGAGGCACTGGCAGATTTTCAGCACACTTGGGTAGGTGGTGATGCTTTCAGGCAGGCAGTTTGCATTGCTCTTCAGTGTGTGAGTACCAAAGCACCTGTGAGATTGCTTTTGATGGCTAACACAGCACACTGGAGACGGTCACTCATGTTCTTCCTGCAGATCCTGCAGTGCCTCCAGGACGCTTCATTTGTACTCATGCTGCAAGTCATCTGGGCTGCCAAGAAGCCTGATATCTATCCCAAAAGCACTTACACCACTAGCAAGGAAGTTCTTGCATTTTTCCTGTCTGTAAGTGATCTGCAACACGCTCATGCAGCCTTTGCTGAATGGCTGTGGTGCTGAATGAGGTTGTCAGTGTCCACACTGACCTCTCTGCGTCAGTGCAGACAACTAGGCTGAGGCTTGCAAGAGCAAAGGTGAATGGACGACGGGAAGCAGGACAATAGAGCTAACAGCAAGGGGGTGAATGCCCCATTGCCAGAGTCAAGCAATTAGTTGATTCCAGGGACTTTTCAACTGGTGCCAGCCATATCTTGCAGCTAGCTGCTTGAAGACCCTTTAATGGGACCAAGTCATCCTCCAGACTTGGGATGATGGACAGTGAGGTGTTAGTTGCAGACTGCAAAATGAAGCCAGATGGCTCCTGGTTCAGCAGATACATTGCCTTTGTTTCTGGTTTCTGTCAAGGTGTGGAACTGGGCATATATGCTCTCTGCAAGGTAGCCACATTAGACAATTAAGGCACACTAATTTGGCATCAGCTATGATCAGCATCATAGCAGTGGTCTGCAAGCCCGAATGCCATTTGGCTTGTTCTCTTCAGAGTTTTTGGCTTTATTATAATTTTGGCAGCCAACCCAAACAGGAAATGGTCATTGAAATCTGAGCTTAAATTTCTTGCCAGCAGACCACCTCTTGCTTAACCTTGAAACGCACGATGAAATCAATGGGGGGAAAGCAACTTTGTGCTTTAACATGGAGAGGACATTAATTTCTATCTGTGGCACCCTTGTGACAGGACTGGGCAGATTCATGCAGCCCTCAGGCTGGAGATGGTTAGTAATAAGGAAAGAACATCACCAAGTCAAGAGGACAGAAAAGTGGTGGAGGTAGAAACATATTGATAATGCAGACTGAAATAAAATCCAGGCTCTTGCTGTACCAGAGGTCTTTATATGCTAACATGAGCTACAATGATCCTCAGACCCATGTCACAGGTTTCTCCTGTGTGTGTTTACTTTAAAATAGAAGAAACACCGAATTATTAAAAAAAAAAAAAACCAACCCCAAAACAACCCCTTCTCCCTCTCCCTTTAAATCCCAGTGCCACGATTAGATTTTACAAATTGCTAAAGAAGATAAATAAAAGTAGTTTGGTTTATAACAGAGAACTGGTTTTTTTAAGACAAAGCAATCTTTCACGTGTGCATGCAATGAGACACCTACATTGTCGTTCTGTGAATTGCCTGAGGGACTGTTTTCATTGACTTGACTCAACTCTGCTTATATTTAGCTGAAGATACAAGCATGCTCAGAAGTGATTTTCCAGGTCTTTTTAGATTTTTCAATCTTATTACTTAATTTGTAGGACCTTCGCTGTGCAAAATCAAGTCTTACGTATAGTGGCATGAATACTATTTTAGATGTGAAACTAGAATATGTTTTAAACATCTTCACAAGTCACCGATACTCAAAATGTAAAACTTATGTGTAAACGAAAGGGAAAGAAAACTGCAAGGGCAAACAAAAAGGGTCCCAGCAGACTTTTCAGAACCAGCCTGCCTAAGTAAGAGACCTTAGCATAGCTGTCTCTCCCACATCAATTTTTTAAAGTTTTATAGATGTTTTTCAACTTAGGATGTCTTAACTGGAAAATATTCTTCTGGAGAGAATCACTTTTGGCCTCTTGGTTGATAGGCAGTTCCATACTGCATGTTTTTATAGAAAGTGGGTTTCTTTTAGTAGAGATAATGAATAGTATTTTGATTAAATAAATTGAAAAGAAAATAATACAAAATTTTTCTTGCTTGATGCCTGGGCTTCTCAGATTTAGAAGCCAAGAGAAAGATTTCTTCTGAACACAAGTCCCTTCTGACATTTTATCTCTTGACTTTAGCCCTATTGAGCTAATTTCTTTCTTACTTTTGCATGCCAGTCAACTGAAACTACAACAAAGTAATTTGACTTGCTCTTATAAATCTAGTAGTTCATCGTACTACTTATTTACGCTGGAGGGCAAAGGGGCCCAGGACAGCTGGTTGATCTCCAAGGACAACCTCCTTAGAGCACAGGAACCGCCACTCTGATATGCAGGAAGTCAAACAAATGAAGGCAGCAGCCAGCATGGATGAGCAGGGACCTCCTGACTGAGCTCAAGTGCAGCAGATAAGGGCATGGAAAGAAGAATTGGGAACAGCTGCCTGGGAGTAATATGGAGACATAGCCTGAGCCTGCAGGGATGAAGTTAAGAAAGTTCAACTGGAGATGAAACTAGCAAGGGATGTAAAGGGCAGCAAGACGTATACTGGTAACAAAAAAAAAGGCAAAGGAAAATGTGGGCCCCACAGCTCATTGGACAGGAAACCTAGTGGCAGAGGATATGGTAAAGACTGAGGTGCTAAATTACTTTTTTGGCTCATTTTTTATTGGAAAGATTTGCCCTCCCAAGTTCCTGAGCTTATTAGCAGAGTCTGTGAATAAATAGCTACTACCAGTAGAAGATTCAGTCAGGGACCACTTCAGCCAACTGAACATACAAGTCCCTGTGGCCAGATGGGATGCATGTGAAGGTGCCAAAAGGTCTGTCTGATGTCATTGCAAGGCCTCCATCACCCTCGAAAGACTTTGATCAGAGGAGGTTCTTAATGACTGGAAAATAGCCAATGTTACGCCTGTCTTCCAGAAGGGCAAGGAGGATCCATGTAACTAGAGGCCATGCAGCCTCATCTCAGTCCCTGGGAAGATTATGAAGAAAATTCTTCTGGAAGGATTGTGTCATTTCTGAGCATGGGCAAGATGAGAAGGTGACAGAGAACAGCATGGACTGACCAAGGGAAAACTGTGCCTAACCAACCTGATTCTTTTCTGTGAAGATGTGAATAGATCTGTGGATGAGCTGAAAGCATTGGAGGTTGTTTACACTATCTCCCATAGTATCCTTACAGCCAAGCTGGTGAAACACAGATGGCATAAGTGCACAATACAGTGAAAAGCTGGGCTTAGGCAGTTGTGATCAACAGTACAAAGTCCAAATGATGGTGTTTTACTGGTGGAGCCCCACAGAGATTAATACCAATGCCAAGACTGTTTAATGTCTTTATTAACAACGTCGTCATTACGATGGAGTAAACACTCAGCAAGTTTATACATGACACTAAATGGGGAGCAGGAGGGTGGCTGATATGCCAGAGAGTAGGGCTTGCCACTCAGAGACCTGGACAAGCTGGAGAAATGGACTGAGGGGAACCTCATGAAATCCAAAATAGATAAATGCAAAGTCCTGCCTCTGGGAGTGAATAATCCCTTGCACAAGTCCTGTACAGGCTGGGGACCAAATGGACAGAAAGCAACTTTGCAGGAAAGGACTTGTGGACTTTGCTGAACAAGAAGTTGAACATGAGTCAACAGTGAGCCCTCAAAGACCAAGCACATACAGGCTGTACTAGCGAGGGTGTAGCTAGCAAGACTAGAAAGGGAAGCTATTGTCTCCCCATACTTAGTACCAGTGAGGCCATACTGCATTACTGGATCCAGTTTTGGAGTCTCCAGTATGAGAAAGATACTGACAGAGAAGGACTGACTGGGAAGAAGACGATTGGGTACTGGAGCACATGATGTGTGAGGGGCTAAGAGAAAAGCATTTGTCAATTCTGAAGACGAGAAAGCTACTCGGTGATCTTAGTGCAGCCTTCATCTACCTAAGGGAATTGTATAGAGAAGATGGATTAGTTTTCTCAAAGTTGCTTAGTAGCAGGCAAGAAGCAATAGACACGAGTTGCAATAACGCAAATTCTGACTGGATATCAGGGAAATGAGATCTACAATGAGAGTAATAAAACATGGGACAGGTTGCTCAGAAAGTTGTGGAATATGGAGAAAATTGGAGATATTTAAAACAACTGGACATGGCCTTTAGCTAACCGGAGTTAGATCTGCTTTGAGTAAATTGATTGGAATAGACGACCTCAAGAAATCCCCCAGCCTAAATTACGCTGCAGTTCTGTGATTTTATTATTCTTGCCCTGCAAGTGGCTAAAGGAGAGCAGACACAAATGAAGGAGCAGATTGGAGCAGCTATTCAAATCTATTCCACTATGTTCTTTGAGTCAGAGGAAGAGGATTGTGGAGAAAAGTAGTACATTTTACTAGATCAACTGATACAGCTGGAAGAGAAAAACAGATATATCTTATATTAGGTTTGAAAAAGCAGCAGTGCTCTTCAAAGCTGAAAACAAGTAGAGAACAATTGCTCTAAATTTTATGTTTATAATTAGCAGTGAAAAAAGGTAGCAGGTACTTCAGACCAATGAAAAACTGTAGACTAGAACAGAGAAGCATCTGTAGGATGGAAAGAGCACCTCAACACCAAGACCAGCTCATGTATTTTGCCTTAGCTCCCCAAACTTTGCCTACAATAACAAACACTTTCTTCAGACATTTTCACAGCTAGAAGAACAACGTGCCCCCACAATATGCTGTAGGAGTCACCATGAAAAAGAGATTCTAAATAACTACCAACAAACCTAAGAAAGCTTAATTGTCTGGACTGAAAACCTAAAATCCCTATCAATTTCTACCACGGCTTCATTAATCACTTTCTGTATAAACAGTAATTTCCTAGTCACAACCAGCAACATAAGGAATAGATGGAATACATCCAGAACCAAGACCAGTGCACCTACCTCTGCAATCATTTAATCACCAATCAATCATTTAAAACAAAACAAAAATTTGGGGCATACACTCAGATCCTGAAACACCACTGCATTAGCTTTGAGGAAACCTTACAACATCTACCCAAATCCCCCCAGAGCTACCAAAAAAGGATTGTCACCTGTGAGGCAGTTCTGTGAAAACAGACCCCATATTTAACCAAATCACCACACTACAGTATACAAAATCTCTTCATTTAAAAAGTCACATCTGTTGTATGCAGCTGCCTGGGTAACACCCCAGCTTTGAAAATAATACTGAATTATCATTCATACTTGAAGAAAGTTGGAATTTATTTCCTTCCTTGGAAAACAAATTGGCAGCACATTCCCTCTCACCCGCCCAACCCCCTCCAGTCTCACTAAGTTCATTGCCCAAAGCAAGTTTCCTGGAGATCAACATGCACCACTTGTTCAGGCCATTGTTCAGGAAGACTGGGACTTTTGGCAGGAGGCCCACTTGGCTAAGCAAGGAGCTTCTTAATGAACTAAAATGCAAAGCACATAAGAAGTGGAAACAAGGACAGACAGCAAAGGAAAAGTATAAAAGTACTGCTCAGACATGTTGGGACAAAACCAGAAAGACCAAAGCCCAGTTGGAGCTAAAACTGAAGAGGAACATAAAAGCTAATAGGATGTGATTTTACAGGCATGACAGAAGTGAAAAGAAACTCAGAGAAAATGTGCATCCATTTCTGAATGGGAGAAATCTAGTGACGGACAGTACAGCAAAGGCTGAAGTACTCAATGTCTTTTTGTCTCAGAGAAAACCTGCTTCCAGATCTCTGGACACAGCAGCTATATGGGAAGGAGAATGGCCAATAGTGTATTGAAATCCATAGGGCTGGATGGGACTCCTCAGCAGGTGCTGAAAGATACGGCTGATATCCTTGTGAGTCTGCTGTCACTTGTGAAAAATCACGATGTTTGGGAGAGGTCCCTGGTAACTGGGCTGATATTACACCCAGCTTTAAGAAAGGCCAGGAGAATCTAAGGAACTGTAGGCTAACCAGCCCCGCTTCAGTCCTTAGAAAAATAGCAGAGCACATCCATTTCCGAACACATGAAGGATAGGTGTTCATCAGGAGCAGTCAACAGATTCATCAGAGCAAATCATATTTATGGAGATGAAGTTGAACTGAATACTGAGCTGCATTAAAAGATCACAGCCAGCAGGTTGAGGTGGGCTGGTGATTATTTCCCTCTTTTTGACACTTGCGAGGTCACATCTTGAACACCAGTTTGACCACCCCTTTTCTCCCCTATGTCCTCCATAAAAAGAAAATACTGACATATCAAAGTGAGTCTTGGGGAGGGTCACCAGAATGACTGGGAGGACCTCAGCTAGTTCAACTTGGAGGACAGAAAGCTCAAGGGACATTATTGATTTCTGTTGTCTAATGGGAAAGTATAGAGAAGGCAGAGACAGACGTATAGCAAAAGTACATGCTATAGCAAAGGCAATTTTGGTCACTGGCATGACCAGAAACATTCAAAGCTCAGTTGGACAAGCCCCTGACCAATCTGATCTCTGTTTTGAAGTTAGCTCTGCTTTGAGCTGGAGTTTGGACTATGTGACCTTGAGTTCACTACCAACTGAAACCCTCCAATGTTTTTACGACCGTGTGTTCAGAAAACCTGATTCCTTTCTGTGGTGAAAGGACTGATGGCATGGATGCAGGGAGGGTAGTGAATGTGAGCTTGTATCATTCTTGTCTGGAAACTGAAGAATTATGGGCTGGACAAATGGACTCCTAGACAAACTGAAAATTGGCTGGGCCACCAGACTGAAAAGATAGTAATCAATGGCTCAAGGTCAAGGCAACAGCCAGCAGCAGAGTGCCCAAGGGTTTGATAACGAGGCTGATACTGTCCCATATCTTCATCAGCAACATGAGTGATGACACAGAATGAAGGCTCAAAAAGCTGTGGAAGGTTTGGTGGAGTACACCATGACAGTCTTGAGCTTGGGGCATATGGCCAATTAAAAGGGATTGAAGGAGCTGGGTTTGTTTAGTCTGATAAAGAGAATCTAAGAGCAGCCTATGACAGCTTGAAAGGGCAGTTACAAAGCCAACAGAGCCCAAGTCTTCTAGTAGACAGCAGATGGTATAAAAACGTGCAATGGCCGCAAATCACAGCTTTGAAGGTTCAGAGCGGACATCAGGAATGACTTATTCACTAGGAGTATAGGGCAACAGTGGAACAGGCTTCCCAGAGAGGTGATGAATCTCTGTCTTTGCAAGTTTTCAGTACTTGCTTGGCTAGACAGAGCCACAAAGTCTCATATAGTGTTTGCAACAGACCTGCTTAAGCAGGACTCTGGACTAAGTGAGCACTCTTCCAATCACAATTTCAATGTCTCTGTGCACCATACTGCATCTAAGCAACACATGCGAGACTTGCCAAGATGTCTTCATGACCACCACGATAAACGCACTGCTACAGAAGCATCAAAACCTCTGGCTCCTGCATAAGCACATCCCAGAACACACTATGCCCTGATCAGTGAGACAGATACACATGCAGTTTCCATGGCAGTAAAATAACAATAACCACACACTGGAAAAACTCACAGAGATCATCAGTAAAGGACAGAAGCTCCCAGTTAGCAGAAGGACTTTTTTTCACAAAATAGCCACTCCATCTCTGACTGCTCAGGCCTAACCCTCCAGGGAGACATACAAAGCACCTTCAGAAGAGGAGTGTGGGAACTAAAATGCACACCCCTGCTGGACACTAAAAATTACAGACTAAATAGAGAGACTGGCTTTATGGCACATTGTAATTCCCTCCCCAAGCCCCTCCAGCTTTCACAGACAATGAGTTACTTGCCTTTTTATCTTTTTACCCGATAGGAGCTAATGACCTTATCAACTTTCTCCTTGCCCACTCTGCTCTGACGCTCCACAAGTACCAACCACTTTCTCACCCAGATAGTCTAACTATTTAATGTAATCAAATTAAACTCAGACCAACTGTTCAATTGCCTTTAACACCAAAGATGCTGCTTTTATTTCAGCCCTGAAAAATGGCTTTTGTAGCTGAAAGGCTGTTTTTTTTCCCAACAATCTGCTGGGTCTAATAAAAGATATTATCTCCCCCTACAAACCTTGCCTCATTTATATCCATAGATTATCATGCTACAATAACAATGCCACTTTTCTGAATTACATCATTTCAAACAACTGTGTTTTCAAAGAAAAATGTATAATCCCCTCTTCCACTGCCACTCATTTCCCTGTATGGATGAGCATGCCCAGACTCTGCCTGTAAACTGAATTTTCTAGTGGAACCAGATGATATGACAAAAGTTTAATTTACTCTAATTTGCAATGCTGCAGGTCTTAATCCTGATAGAGGTCAAAACTTACTTTTTACAGTCTGCTGAAGGCTCATGTAAGTCAGCCATTGGAAGTTATCTGTTTGTCTTTATGAACTGCATCAATCTCAGACTCGTCAGTACAAACACAAACAAGACTATGTTGTAGCAGACTTCTGTGCCCCTGGAAATTGCAGAACTGAGCAATTTATAATAGTCAGATGGTCTTTCAAGCCTGAATTCTTTAGGGCTAGCGATCTTGGTTGACAAGGCCTCTTTTCAAGCATTTAATTTTTAGTTTTTTACTGATGTTAAATCAGCCCATTAGCTAGTTGCTGGAAATACAAGGGAAATTCTGAGGCAAAAAGGAATCACAGTCCTCTCTTGATGGACTGTATCCCTTGCCATAGACATGTCATTTCAATGTAAGACTAATTTAAGATGAAGACCTGTGTAAAATTTAAATATTACATTAAAGAAGGATTGCAGGAAACAGTAGTTAAAGTATACTAAATTCTGTAACTTTTGTAGTTGTTTATAAACCGATTATGCTCTTGCTGGAAGCCAGCACCATCATTGGAACTATTCTGGATTTTCACTTTCAACAGTTTCTCTATAGGTCAGAGTTCACTATAAGCTGCTCCACTATATAACGAACTAAGCCAGAGGGGTTGGCTTAGTAGTCTAAGTACCAGCTTTGAAATATCCAGACACCCTGGAAACAAAGGTTTAAATCCCAGCAGGGTTGACTCAACCCTTCCACTTTTTGAGGTAGATAAATGGTGTGCAGTGTGCTAGACTATCTATGGACCTCTCTGGTAAGGTGAGACCTGAAAAAGAGACATGTGATCTACTCTCTGCACACATTAAAGGGCTTACTGCCTTTTTCTTAAGGGTGAGTTTGTTTCAAATTCCTGGCCAAAATTTTTCAGCTCCAAGAGTTGTGCAGTTCAATCTGTATCGCTTGTCTGAGTGTCTGTTGCCTCCCATTTTAGACAGAAATGCTCCAGTGAGACTGCCTGCGCTTCAGCCTGATACAAAGCCCATCAAAATTAAAGTCCTTCTAGTAACACTTAGATCGATTTTTTTTTTTGCTCAGCACCTTCCAAAATAACCTAGCACCCGCCCAAACCCCCAAATATTATTAATGACAATCCCTGTAGTACAGCATATCAGAAGCACAAATGCATGTGTAATACCTTATATTTATGTCCTCTTAGCTATGCATCTGTTCACACACCTAATACGAAAATGAAATCAAACAAATGTGACTCAGTCCTCTTAGCTACCTCAGCCCTCTTGTCCCAGTTGTGCAGCATATTAGCATTCATCTCACAGTGATTTGCCTACAGATATTTTACAAGATGAAAGTTTGATGCATAAGAAGAATCTCAGGACAGAGCGGTTCCCTTAGCAACCTTGCAGCCGGCTCCAGCAGCCCTGACCCAGCTACAAAGCCCTTCACAAGCCAGGGAGACACACTTAATGACAGCTGGCTGAAATTTGGGAGTACTGATAAACTGCCTTCTTATCTGGAAATCACCTTTGAGGAATATTATCTTTATTGACTTGCTTTTAAAAAAAAGAAGCCCGCAAACTGCTGCTACAAATTAGTACATAATAATAAGCAGCAACACCAATTTATTAGCGTGCCCTCCCTCTCCACCAGTAAAGCACCTGGGGCACTGAATAACAAAGTAAAAATAAACACAGCGTAATTAATTAACACTGATTACACTCCCACCCCTCAGGACCATCTCGAATGTAGTTGTTTAGTCCTGTCTGGCTCACCCATGCCTCTCCCCACACCATCTCTGCTGGGGAGCCCCTTGCCACGTCCCCCAGCTCTCCCTTGCCTCTGCAAGCTCTGGCCTTGCCTGCTTATGTGAGTCCATGTACAACTTCGTCCTCTCTCTGTTTTTGTCGGTTATGCCCCTGCCTTCCATCCCCTGCTCCCATTTCATAAGAAAAGGCCAGTTTTGTCTTTTATTGGAGAGGGCGGTAAATTACAGGTACGACTGTATTGTGGTAGAGAGCAAATATTTAGGGAATAATGTGCAAATATTGCTATGATTTCCCAGGTCTTTCTATCTGCAATGGTAAAAATAAGTATTATCAAAAGTTTGCCTTTTAATGACGTATTCACATGGTATCTCTGGGCCAGAACTGAGCCTCCTGGTTGACTACCATGTTTTCCAAGTTAAGAAAAATCAAACTTCTTTCTCTACATAGAGGTTGCTGGCATTGGCACCTCTGCTTGGTTAAAAGGTGCTGCCCTCCAGCCAAGTTTCAACCTGAGTTTTGTAAATCTTCTCTAGTTCACACTAGAGCTGTCTCATGGACAAAGACAAAGTTTAGCTCATAGGGACTGCAACAGAAGATTTTTGGTGTGTTTGTGTGTGTGCATGTTGGACACAAGGGAGGTTCAAGAGCGCTCTGTCACAGATTGCAAGAAAAGGCATTCTCTACAAGCTACATCAATAAGAAAATACAAGATGAGAATACTAAACTGTCATATGTCAGGAGAAGAAAAAAAAAAAAGTTCTCTAGCATCTTAACTTTTTCCAATGTGCCCCTTTTCATGTTCAGCCCCTGTCACCACATGTTGATCTCGGCAAGGATTAACCAGCGAAATCCCCACTGAAGACTACTGTGCCAGTGCACAAACTCATAAGAACTTAGTAATGCCTTGCAGCCTCTTAAAAAAAGAAAAGAAAAACTATAGATGTTTTGTTATATGTTACAGTAGTTATTACATGCTGTAAACTGTTACATGTTGCAACAAGTTTGAAGGAAGCTTGTAATTACCTCCGCTGCATTATTCATATTACTATTAAGATGGTAATGAAGAAGTCATAGCAAGATTTATAAAATTCTGACGGCGATGGACATCCCCCCTCCCTGGTCTCCAAGGTAAAAGTTGCCCGTGTAAACAGAAAATTTGCATGCCAAAGGAGAATATTCCTTTTCACAGCTTGTGTTAGGCAGGAAATTGTAAAAGTTGTGGTTGAAAAATGAGCACTGTGTACCCGTGCAAGACTGTGGCTGGGGATGTGACAGTGCATGTGACAGCAGCTTCAGCATTTGTTCATGCTGGGGTGAGCATGAGCCTTCTTTCCACAGATTTGCATTTTGAGGGGGTTGTTTGTGGGGAAGACGAGGTGTTTTGGACAAATACACTCAGCCTAAACCACCACTCATTCTAAGCCTCAATTCTGCATCTGTAGCTATTCAGAAGTAGATATAACTGGGTTTAGATTAAATGCTGTTAAATAGATAAAATATGCTTCCGCATCTCATGTTATTTAAAGTGATTTTCCTCAGCTCACCCGCCAGCCCCCAAAGCTAAAAGATATCCCTTATTACAAGTACGTACACATACACAGTTTATCATTTTGAATCATCCTTTCACCTTGAGATCAGACGGGGCAACGTTCTGGCACAGGCAGAGCAGGTAGCTGCCTTGGACAGCTAACTGTTGGTGGCTGTAAAATTATGATCATCCCTGGCTGCTGCAGCTTTGGCTCTTTTGCCTGCTTTTTCCTGTCCTTTCTCCTGGATGGATGGGGACTGGCCACCCAAGCTACCCTCGGAGCAGACATCTCTCTCTCCTTACATAGCTGGATGTGCCGCTGCCCTGTGGTTGGGGTCAGGGTGTGGTACTGGAGGGGAAATTTATCCAGGGTGGGAAGAGAGGTACAGGATCGTTGCACTGCTGACCTCCATGTCTTTACCTTCCCCTGCTTTCCCATGCCGTTTGTGCAAGGGCACAGACTCATGGGGAGAAGGGAGGAGGAGCGAGCAGACCTATGCCATACCCAGCACTACTAAAAGTCTTCTGTAGTCTCCCTAGACCTCCCCAAACTGCTGAAACTTTCCAGCCCTCTGCACTACTCAGCCTGCTTCCTTCTCTCCCTTCTCCCCAGGCATTTCCCATTCCTGGTCCCTGATACCTCTCTTCTCCAACCGATGCATCTTTCCCCACAATCCCTACACGCACCCGGTCGTCCCTTTTCACTCCAGGTCTGCATGCCCCTACCTGTGCACTTGACATAAACATTCCTGACCTCTGAGCAAAGTACTCCTTTTTTCCCACCCCTGATGTCTGAGCTCTGCCCGTACGCTGGCATGGCTGCTGCCAGCCCCAGCTCTCACTGGGAGGCCACAGGGAGCAAACTGGAGCCATCAGCTGAGCACCAGCCCCACAGCACCGTGATGCCAGCCGTGCAAAGCTGACAAAAGCTCCGGCCATGAAAGCCACTGTGACAAAAAATTTACAGTCTCAGCAGACAGGATGAGCAGAGGCTGGTGAGAAGGCAAACAGGAAAGCAGAGAGAAGAAATATGACAGCCTAACACCGAGTCCATCGCTAATGTCTTCAGAGCTAGATGTGCTAAGATGGACCTGCATCTCAAAAAGAATGGGGTATGGCTAGGGGACCATCACTCACAGAAAGCAGAGTTACCAAGATTTTATGATGGACCATGTGATCCTCAAAAAGGTTGAATTTAATCCTCTAAACACCTAACTCAAGTGAAAAATAATTTAGGACATTACAGTCTAAATAAAATGTTAAGACATATTAAATACCCACAGTGGTCCTCTTGGAGTTTACAAGCCATGACTATTGAAAATTTTAGACTTTCAAAACAAAGACAGGTAGGGATTGACTTCAGGGATGTGTCACCTCTGAAGCAGACCAAAATAATCACAGAATAGGTGGTGAAATACATAGGAAAGGAGAACGGATATTGTTGCTAGCACACTGCTCTGAATTCAGCATGATTGAAAAGATTTCAGAAAGATATCGGTAATTTTTCATGGAATGGAAATTGAAAGAAAAAAAGAAATGCGTCTGCCTCAGACATCTCAGTTTTGTATTGTTTTGCTGATTAGAAACAGCCCAATTTGTTTTATGATATCATTTGTTACTGTACCGCAAGGTTCCAATAAACACTTTAATAAACATCACAAGCCAAGAACTCATCATCCCTGGTTATGTCTCCATAAAAATTTATGGCAGCATCATTCTGCCAGAGTTTCTGATGGAAGATTTTAACTTAGGTGGTTATTTATGATTTTTTTTGGGGGGGACATATTTGTAGAACAGTTGGATGGAGCTGGCTAATCACATCAGCCCCACACGTCTATAGCAGCAGACATTTAGACTTTTTTTTGGACATTTTGTGCCTACTGCCTCCCACAGTGGCCTGGTGCAAAAAGGGATGAGCAGTGGAATGGTTGCAAGCCTGAGCTTGAGGTCCAGCTCAAGCCTGCGGATGGGACACTGGCTCTACCTCGACATTGCCCTGCTGGCTACAAGTGCTGGTACTGGGGCTGGTGAGTGACTCTGGATACTGGAAGCTGAAATCCAGTCCAGCCCCCCTGCCTATTGTTTTAGATATACCTGGAACCTGCCTGATCTTTATGGTTGAAACACTGATGAGAAAATGCTTGAATTAACATTACCTCACAACTCAGTTCTGTTCTTTCTTCCCAGTTCATGGTTTCAGCTAATAGTTTTGCACCAAGTCGTATTGAAACAGTGAGATCATTTTCATACATAACTTAACAATACTTAATCCTATCACGTACTTAAAAATTAGCTCTATTACAAAGGCCTTCAGCAGAGACAGACTACAGAAGAAAAGGAACAGAACAGCCGGAATGGAGGAGTAGCTCAGCCAAGGGGAGCAGAAGCTGGACCGGCCCGGGGCTCTGGGCTTGGTGGGAACCGACAGCACCAATGGAACAATTCATAAGGAGGGGTATAAAAACAACAAGCAAGGAAGAAAAAAAAGGATCTTTCTGTTAGGCCTGGTGAGGAGACCAGAGCTAGCGAGAGCCCGATCCTGGTGGTCCAGACAGGCGTTGTGTGTCCTCTGCTCCCCTTCGGACCTGCACGGTGGGTGAGATTGGGAGCCTGGGTGAGCACTCAGCATCACGCAGCTGTCGTCCCTGGGAGCTGCTCCTTGGAGCCCCCCCTTTTTCAACTTCTATTTTTCTTCAATTTTAGTTGCAGCATGGAAAAATAAAGTAGGAGGAAGGGATGTGATACACACAGAGATAGTTCAGTTTAATGGTGGCAACAATCTGTCAAATTCCCAATATTAATTGGCCACGTTTGTCTCCTCAGTTGAAAAGAGACTTTATCAGGAATGTGATTTATATAAAAGATAGCTGGTTTTATACCTCTTTATACAAAGCAGGCAATCTTGGCATAAATCAGCATTAAAGCATTTAAACAGTAAGATGTTAACTCATAAAACAGTTAAGTCAGCTTCCAGCACAAGCCAAAATCAGTCACTGTCAGGTTCTGCTCACTTGGTAGGAGTCTCTAGGCAAATTTTCTCACATCTGTGCCTTAAAAATAGATTTATCTCAATGCGTGAGGGATTTAGCTCAGATTCTCATCTCAAAGAGGTCCATTTCTAGGCCATTGTTGTAGCAAAGTCATAGACACACACAGGTGTGGGGTTTTTATTTGGTTATTGGCTTGACTTCTTTTTTTTTTAAAGGAAATGTCACTGTTTTATTTTTCATGGGTATTGCACCACAGAGACCAAAAGTATATGGGCTTCACCACTGTGCCTCCATTTGTAAGTTCTCCTATGGCTCAGTATATGACTGTTCTTTACTACATTGGCTTATGCAGCTTTTTCCTTTTCAATTTTCTTAGCATTACTTCCTACTGTATAGCTCAAGACTAAAAATAAAGGATAAAATGACAATAAAGGCTCCCAGGGAAAAACAAAAGGGAGGAAACATGAAAAGGGCTTGAGAAGAAACAGGTACAAAAGCACAAAGTACAAAGGAGCCTAGAGTTGAAAAGATTATAGAATTAAGGGGGAAAACGTGCTAATGTAATCTTAAAAAAAAAAAAGAGAAATAATTCAAATGAAAAGCCATCAAAAGGAAGATAAAAAGGAGGAACATTTAAAAAAACGGAGATATTTTTAGACAGCCTGTTTAACCTGAGGGGACAGCCCTCAGGAAAGCCAGATGTAGTTTACTGAAATTATTATCCTAATAAAATGTGTAACAGAACAGAGAGCACCATAACAACACTTTTAATGGAGAACACAAACCCATGTTCTCTCTCTCCTTTCATGACACCTTTGTTTCAAGTAGATCATGACCACAACTTTCGCAACAGGTCCTGGCATTCCCAGCTCATTAATTCTCTGCCAAAATAATGCCCGCACGGCTTGTTCTTATTTTCCTGTGATAAACATCGAAAACTCATTTTTCCCTACCTATAAAACGGCGGTATTATTTCTGCACCTGCCTCACCCTGGGAGGAGAGGAGGTGCATTAAGGGCCGATGGGGAGTGGTCCCTGAGTCCTCCACATCTGGAGAGAGCAATGGAGATGCAGCCCTGCCGGGTGGGAGCAGTGTCCCCAGCCCTGCCTGCCCATTGCCCTTTCCTCAGGCTCATCCCAACAGGTAGCTTTAATTATTTATGTGGTGCTTTTAGCAGGGTTAAAATCAAGTGGCCACTCTGAGGGCAGAAGGGGAGAGTCAGTTCAGCTTGCTGCACAGTCATTAATTTTCTACATGATGATCTTTCAGTACAGTGCTATATTTAAAGCTAAGAACTCTTTTTTTTTCCCTCTTGTTCAAAGCCCTTATTTAGAGCAATCTCTACATTTCCTAAAATACTATATTTTTGGCTGGGAATTGTTTTGTTTCTTCTAATTTCAGAAATAAGCTATTCTGAAAGATTAAAAAAAAAAAGTGTTATACTTGTGCTTAAATGATATCAGTTATAAAAAAGAGTGAGGATTCTCATTAGTAAAGACAGTCTTTATTTCCCATTTCATTTCACTAGGGCCCAAGTATAAAGCAGTTAGATAAATTAAGAAGAGAAACACCCATCAAGGACTATTAATCACGAAGGTGCAAACTCAGTTTTTAGCTTAGGAAGCCACTAAGCTAAGTCACTAAGACTACTGGAAACTGAAATATCACTTGGTTCTCACCTTGATTTAATCTTACTTTAGACCAGACGGAGCTGATCTAGATGCACCATTGCATGCAACCTGGCATTTTAATGTTATAAAACCAGAGCACAAAGAATTCAAAATACGTTTTTAAAGTATTTGCCACAGGGATTTTATTGGCATGTATTTCGTCCAAAGAGCCAGATTGTTGCTGCTAGACATGCCATTAAGGGCAGAGAGTATGAAGTCTGTGTTTCACACTGCAGCACGCTGCTCTGTCTTGGTTAGAGAAAAAGATGGGCAATGGAGAAACTTCTCATTAGGTCTGCAGACATACAGGGAAAGGCCGTGACAAGTGAGTTCGAATGCCACAGAAATATTCAGAAGTGGTGAGCGCAGTTCCCGGATAGGCTAGGTAGTTGTTTCTGATGTTCATTAAACTTTCTCATCATGGGTTACACACGGCCAAATCCTATCAATGGCTGACCTAATCACTGCTGGGATGGGGATAAGGGAGGGGGAACAAGGCTGAAATCAAAGGAGCTTAGACAGGAGGGAAATTAAAGGTAAAAAATAGACCACTGTCAAGCTGTATTTGACATTTCCCATGTGCAAACCCCTGGCAGTTTAGAACGGCTCTGCACAGTCAGGAGCAGTTATAAAACCTTGTTTCTGCCCATGGTCTGATGTGGAAAGTGGGTTATCTCTGTGGTGAATCCAAGCTAATAAGCCCTGGGAATGCCATTGCCCTCTTCTAGGGACAGCCCCAAATGCCTGACTCTGTTTTGATTCCCTTGTTGCCCTTACTGAAGAAAACAGCACTTAGAATAGCATTTAGTAAGCCCAGAGGGATCTCCCAGCAGTCAGAATTCCTTCACCTGTAGCTATCTTTTCATTAATTTTTTTTCACACTTTTATATTCATAGCACAGACATTGAGGAAATGGAAGCGATAAGAAAGCAGGGCTGGCATAGGTGGAGCACTAATCAATCCTCCACTGGCAAAACAGCCCTCATCACCATTTCGTTTGTGCACACAGCTTCCCTGGTTTATCACATTTTGGCTCAGCTTAGCAGGAAGAAAACGCTTCGTCATGTGCAGCGCCACGTAACCAAGACGTGCAGTCAAACCGGAGCAGTAATGAAGATGAATCACACAACCACACTCTGCAATAGCTCGTGAGCTGATGTATATTTAAGTAACATTGCTTATCAAATCCACTGGAGAAAATGAGGGGCGGCTTGTGAAATGCTCAGGAATAGAAAAATAATCCGCTAGAGGAACTCATTGCTGATCGCAGATGGATCTTGGTGAACTATTTGGCAATAAGCAAAATGGGACTCAATGGGATGCAGCGGGCAATTTCTCCCAGAAGAAGGTGCCTTTTGGGAGCAGAGCGGTAAAGTGTCACGGAGTGGATGCAAACAGAAGGTGTTGGCTGGTTTAGCAGTTCAGGCCCTCAGGTCTGGGACTCTACCTGGGTATGTGAGTCTATTAATGCAGGACTGTGGCTCCCTCAGTTAAAAAACTTAGTCCTGTCTACTGGCATGAGTACAATGAATCTGTGGAAATGAAAATACATGAAGCATTTCCCAAATGGTCATGCATATGGTTATGCTTGACTTCAAAGCTGAGTGCGTTACTGTGACCTCTCTCCCCCCACACTCCCTTTTCCCAACGGAAGAAATTCGTGTCTCTATTACTTTTGCACCTTCCTTGGAACACATCTTAATGTTCTTAATGTTAACTCCATTCTTCTTTAACAACATATTCTCCTTTCTATCAGAAGTCTGAAAGCAAACTCCGATGTGAAGGATGGTGTCAATATTCCCCTCCAAAACCTCCTTGTCTTTAAACAGTAAAATTGTTGACACATGGCTCAGAATATGAATATTTGATCAAAATGAACCTTCAGTGATTCCAGAAATTTCACATCCCCAAGCGTCTTTTTGGCAGATGGCCAGTAATCATCTACATTTTTTTCCATTTGGATCCACCTTGTTTCAGGTTTAATGCCCTTAGAATAGAACAACCATTATGGAAATTAGTTAGCAGCTGCTGTACATCAATGTTTAGAAAATTAATATTACCCACATTACACAGCACAGAAGCTGAATTTTAATGAAGCATGGAAACTATAAGCAAATTGACCTTTCACCTCATCAGAGAAATAGTCAAACACAACTTTGTCTGAGAAAACTTATAATTTCCACCAGAATTCTCTGGACACGATAACAGAAATATAGTATTTTCATTATAACAAAAGGAATTAAACGCTTCAGCAGATTAAAGACGACAATAGAATCTAAACTATTACGTGTTCTTACTGCTAAGCTTTAGAAATATTTTCTCTTAGTCGTATGACAGTGGAAATTACAATGCTTTATAATAATAGATCTAACACACGAACAGAAATGATGAGATATATGCTGGGAAGAAAACTGATCTAAGCAGTCAGCTGAAGTTTCTCCTGGCTTAGGAACTGTTACCAGCCCGTACCAAGAAGGCAGCAGCACCAGTCCCTTGCTGGCTTTTTGGTTGCTGGCTTCTTTGCTCTGCTGTCTTCCATCACCGTTTGCTTTTCCTTTTTATTGAACTATCCAAACTGTTCAGTTCTGACCTCTTTAATTTAAATCATGTATCTTATGTTATATTCTAAGACAGTTATAACTAGATCACAGGAAAAACAGAAGGGGTAAATTTATTATCCTCAAGCAATGTATCATGGACTTTTTAATTTCAGCTAGAAGCATTTGGTTAATGTATTTTTCTCTCTTTTTTAAAAAAAAAAATAAAATTGCAAAACCCACTTAGGAAAACTTGCAGGGTGTCTTTCTGCACAGACTTTCTAAAATAATTTTGTAGCCTTATTAAAACAGCCTCCTAGTGTGTGTTTCTGTGAATGTGCTTGTGCAGTGTTGTGCATTTTGTAAACATGCGTCAGTATAAATTTACCTTGAGGGTACATTCATTGTATAAATAGCAGCTAGTACAAGAAAGTCTTCTGATGGAAAATTACGCACAGCTTCTTGCAGAACTATTTACTGGTTAGAGGAACAGGTCTGAGTGCTGTAGTGGCCACATTTAATTTTTATTCACATTTAGTTGGCAATAAAACAGCTCTGAAACTCTAAAACATCAATAAATATAAAAAAATAAAGTAATCAGGACAACATTACAAGACTCAAATAACTGTAAAATAAACTGACTCACCTGGCTGCAGCAGGAATCCTGCTCCATGTATAAGGATTAAAATTAACAGAACTTTGGAGGAAGGAGAAAATCTGCTTATCATTTCTTTCAGACACAATGCTGATTAGAAGACTCCAACAGAACCATAAAGTGCTATAAAATTACTTAAAGGTCATCACATGTTGTAATAAACTGTAACCTAATTTATTTTTTTAATGCTGACATGAATCTGCTGAAACTAGAAAAGCAGGTAACTTTTTCAATTAATGTCAAAATGTTCCATTTTATTTTATAGGTTGTTTTACCCATTCTAAGTTAAAATGATGCTTTATTATGGCATTATTTTATGAGCCCAAAGAGACATTTTGACATTTAGCATAATCTTCCAGAAAGTCAAAAGAGAAATGGTTACGAAAGATGTACTGAATAAAACACCCTGAAACAAAATGTAAGAAAGATTACATTATAAATAGGAGTGGTGATTAAAGTATTGGTTTTTTCCCCGCTTCAAATTTGGGGGCTCTATTTCCCTCTGCCTTCTTAATACTCTTCAGCACCGTTTTTGAAATAAAAGGCAAGCATCTTGCAAGAGAGACCTTTTAAAAGCAATAAAAATCCTCCAGCCTTCATCTTTGTCTTGTTATTTTACCTGTAACCATTTGATGACAGTTTAGTGCAGGGGTATTATGGATTTATACTGCAATTTATGGGCAGTCTCTGCTCCTTACTGGGGCACTGTGGGTGAAGAGACGAGACATAAAGGCTTGAATAGTCTCACTTAAAGAACCTCTTTCTCCCAGCCCGCTCCGCAGTCGGGCACTCGAGCACCCCCGTTCACGCCACCACAATGCAGCGGCGGGAAGATGCTGGCCGCCCCTCTCCCCCCGCCAGTCTTTGTCCCCACTCGCCTGCTGCTTCCCCACCCTGTTCTGCAATAATTCATCGCCGCGGCTCACGGGTGGAGGGAGGTGATCTCCAAGGGGATGTTTAAAAATGCCCTGTAAAGGTTATTGAAGCCTGATGCTGTAGGGATGGGCAGAGAGTCAGTCTCTCCTAATTAAAAGGTTTAATTTCCTTTCAAGCTGCCCCTTAAGTCCCCAGAGCAGCCCTGGTTTCCTCTACGTGTCTTCAGAAGGGCATTCCCCACTTTTCTGTCCCCCTCAGAGACCCAAGAGGTGGGAAGCAACTCCGGAAAGACGCTTTCTCCTGCAGGTAGAGGTTGGAGGAGCAGATGAAAGGCAGTGGCGGTGGCCTGGCAAGATCCCCAGGAACCAGGGCCACACTGTCCGTGGAGCTTCATCTCTCCTCACTGGCCAGGAAAAGGGAGGTTATACTTCATTAAGTATTAATCATAGAATCATAGAATAATATAATCATAGAATTGTCAAGGTTGGAAGGGACCTTTAAGATTACTGAGTCCAATCATCAGCCTAACACTGCAAAAACCACCATGAAACCATGTCCCTAAGCACCATGTCTACCCTTCTTTTAAATAACTCCAGGGATTCAACCACTTCCCTGGGCAGCCTGTTCCAATATTTGATAACCCTTTCGGTGAAGAAATTCTTCCTAATATCCAATCTAAACCTCCCCTGGCGCAACCTGGGGCCATTTCCTCTCGTCCTATGGCTTGTTACTTAGAAGAAACTGAGCCCTCACCTTGCTACAACCTCCTTTCAGGTAGTTGTAGAAAGCGATAAGGTCTCCCCTCAGCCTCCTTTTCGCCAGACTAAACAACCCCAGTTCCCTCAGCTGCTCCTCATAAGACTTGTTCTCTGGACCCCTCACCAGCTTCATTCCCCTTCTTTGGACATGCTCCAGAACCTCAATGTCTTTCTTGTAGTGAGGGGCCCAAAACTGAACACAGTATTTGAGGTGTGGCCTCACCAGTGCCGAGTACAGTGGGACAATCAACTCCCCTAGTCTTGCTGACCACACTATTCCTGATACACGCCAGGATGCTGTTGACCTTGTTGGCCGCCTGGGCACACTGCTGGCTCATATTCAGCTGGCTAAATGCTGACATGGCATCTGGGGTTTCCCTGTCTTAACAGCCGCTGCTTCCAGGGACCTGGAAGTGCCTAACAGCAAACATTGACTCTTGGCTGCCAATGGACGTGAAGCGTTTTAAAACACGGAATGTTTGTGTGGAGGCAGCAGTCTGGAAAGGCGAGGGGAGAGGTGTCAGGAACAGCCAGTGCTAGTCCTGCTCAGCGGACCACGAACATCTGCTCAGGGCCAGAGATGCCCTGTGCTACCTCTGGAATGGGAAGAGGTGGCAAGAGCAAACCACAGAGGGCTGGACACACAGGGGGACACCATGAACACAGCATGCAACCCCTACACAGCTGGCATGGTGTTTGGGATCCCCAAACAAACCATGCTTTGAGAAGTGTTAGAAATGGGACCAACAAGATCTACAGTCTGCATGGTGACATTGTCCTGGTTTGAGTGACACAGGATTAATTACTCTTTCAGTAATTTAACTTTTCAGTAAAGTCTCTTCTAATTTTCAGTAAAGTCTCTTCTAATGCTTGTGAAAACTACTTTTAGAAGACTCTAGTGTCTGAATTTGTGAAAATACTTACTTCATAGTCAGCTATGGTATGTGGGTTTCAAGGTCTCAGTGTTTTTGAGCTCTCCAGGTGCAGGGACGAGGAGGAGTGAGACCCGGGCACTTGACCCAAGCTGGCCAACGGGATTATTTCATGCCATGAACGTCACATTCAGTATCAGTTAGAAAGTTTGCTGAGTTCTCTCTCTCCCTTGATGGCTGCAATCCTGAGAACTTCTTGCCCTGGTGCTGGACCACCGAGGCCTTCCCTTCCTCCCAATGCCGTAGCGCTGGCAGTGTCTGACATTTGCTGTCCACTGCTGGGAGTACACAGCTCCCTACTGATAGAATTGGCTGAGTATAATCATTGTATATTTGGGATCAATATTGGTTCTTTAGTGTTATTAATGTTAATTATCTAGTCTTATTCTATTAAATCTGTTTATATTTCAGCCCTTGTGTTTCCTTGTTTTTATCCTGATTCCCCTTCCCGGGTGGGGAGGGGTCATCGGGTGAAAGAATAATTGTCTAAACGATAACGAATTCTTGTGGGTTCCTCAAACCACAACAGACGCCAAGGCCAACCACCCAGAAAGGCCGTGGGCAGGGGAGCAGTGCAGAGCTCGCACCTGGGACAAGGTCGCTGTTTTCTTGCACAAGAAGCAAGCGGGGGAAATACCATCGCGCTCCTGCACACGCCTCGGAGATCTGGGGCTTGAGCTCAAGTCACTTGGGCAGGGGAAAAAGTCTGAACCAGACTCCAGCACCACAGGAGGGGCATTTGGCCACCGGGTGATGGGAGCAGGGCGAGGTGGATCGCCATCATCGCCCCCTGCCATGCGGGGTTCAGCACGGTGAGAGCACCCAGTCCCTGCGTGCTGCAGGGCCCAGGTGGGAGGCTGCTGCGGAGCAGCTCATCAAGCTCGTTGGCAGCAATTTTCTTTGGGAGTTTAAACACTGGCCAGTGACAGAGAAGGCAGCAAAACCTTCATTTTGGACAAAGAAATTTTCAGCTGCAGTGAATTACCTGTGGCTTCCTCATAAACCTCGGATATTTTCTGCTCTGGTGGTGCTTACTGGAAAGGCA
>VFFE01007505.1:136783-165334 GCA_008921705.1 Burhinus oedicnemus
TTCAGAAGGGCATTCCCCACTTTTCTGTCCCCCTCAGAGACCCAAGAGGTGGGAAGCAACTCCGGAAAGACGCTTTCTCCTGCAGGTAGAGGTTGGAGGAGCAGATGAAAGGCAGTGGCGGTGGCCCGGCAAGATCCCCAGGAACCAGGGCCACACTGTCCATGGAGCTTCATCTCTCCTCACTGGCCAGGAAAAGGGAGGTTATACTTCATTAAGTATTAATCGTAGAATCATAGAATAATATAATCATAGAATTGTCAAGGTTGGAAGGGACCTTTAAGATTACTGAGTCCAATCATCAGCCTAACACTGCCAAAACCACCACGAAACCATGTCCCTAAGCACCATGTCTACCCTTCTTTTAAATAACTCCAGGGATTCAACTACTTCCCTGGGCAGCCTGTTCCAATATTTGATAACCCTTTTGGTGAAGAAATTCTTCCTAATATCCAATCTAAACCTCCCCTGGAGCAACTTGGGGCCATTTCCTCTCGTCCTATGGCTTGTTACTTAGGAGAAGAGACTGAGCCCCCACCTTGCTACAACCTCCTTTCAGGTAGTCGTAGAGAGTGATAAGGTCTCCCCTCAGCCTCATTTTTGCCAGGCTAAACAACCCCAGTTCCCTCAGCTGCTCCTCATAAGACTTGTTCTCTGGACCCCTCACCAGCTTCATTCCCCTTCTTTGGACATGCTCCAGAACCTCAATGTCTTTCTTGTAGTGAGGGGCCCAAAACTGAACACAGTATTTGAGGTGTGGCCTCACCAGTGCCGAGTACAGTGGGACAATCAACTCCCCTAGTCCTGCTGGCCACACTATTCCTGATACACGCCAGGATGCTGTTGACCTTGTTGGCCACCTGGACACACTGCTGGCTCATATTCAGCTGGCTAAATGCTGACATGGCATCTGGGGTTTCCCCGTTTTAACAGCCGCTGCTTCCAGGGACCTGGTAGCAGCTCACAGTGCCTAAGAGCAAACATTGACTCTTGGCTGCCAATGGACATGAAGCGTTTTAAAACACAGGATGTTTGTGTGGAGGCAGCAGTCTGGAAAGGCGAGGGGAGAGGTGTAAGGAACAGCCAGTGCTAGTCCTGCTCAGCGGACCACGAACATCTGCTCACGGCCAGAGATGCCCTGTGCTACCTCTGGGAATGGGAAGAGGTGGCAAGAGCAAACCACAGAGGGCTGGACACACAGGGGGACACCATGAACACAGCATGCAACCCCTACACAGCTGGCATGGTGTTTGGGATCCCCAAACAAACCATGCTTTGAGAAGTGTTAGAAATGGGACCAACAAGATCTACAGTCTGCATGGTGACATTGTCCTGGTTTGAGTGACACAGGATTACTCTTTCAGTAATTTAACTTTTCAGTAAAGTCTCTTCTAATTTTCAGTAAAGTCTCTTTTAATGCTTGGGAAAACTACTTTTAGAAGACTCTAGTGTCTGAATTTGTGAAAATACTTACTTTATAGTCAGCTATGGTGTGTGGGTTTCAAGGTCTCAGTGTTTTTGAGCTCTCCAGGTGCAGGGACGAGGAGGAGTGAGACCCGGGCACTTGACCCAAGCTGGCCAACGGGATTATTTCATGCCATGAACGTCACATTCAGTATCAGTTAGAAAGTTTGCTGAGTTCTCTGTCTCCCTTGATGGCTGCAATCCTGAGAACTTCTTGCCCTGGTGCTGGACCACCGAGGCCTTCCCTTCCTCCCAATGCTGTAGCGCTGGCAGTGTCTGACATTTGCTGCCCACTGCTGGGAGTACACAGCTTCCTACTGATAGAATTGGCTGAGTATAATCATTGTGTATTTGGGATCAATATTGGTTCTTTAGTGTTATTAATGTTAATTACCTAGTCTTATTCTATTAAATCTGTTTATATTTCAACCCTCGGGTTTCCTTGTTTTTTTCCTGATTCCCCTTCCCGGGTGGGGAGGGGTCATTGGGTGAAAGAATAATTGTCTAAACGATAATGAATTGTTGTGGGTTCCTCAAACCACAGCAGACGCCAAGGCCAACCACCCAGAAAGGCCGTGGGCAGGGGAGCAGTGCAGAGCTCGCACCTGGGACAAGGTCGCTGTTTTCTTGCACAAGAAGCAAGCGGGGGGAATACCATTGCGCTCCTGCACACGCCTCGGAGATCTGGGGCTTGAGCTCAAGTCACTTGGGCAGGGGAAAAAGTCTGAACCAGACTCCAGCACCACAGGAGGGGCATTTGGCCACCGGGTGATGGGAGCAGGGCGAGGTGGATCGCCATCATCGCCCCCTGCCATGCGGGGTTCAGCATGGTGAGAGCACCCGGTCCCTGCGTGCTGCAGGGCCCAGGTGGGAGGCTGCTGCGGAGCAGCTCATCAAGCTCGTTGGCAGCAATTTTCTTTGGGAGTTTAAACACTGCCCAGTGACAGAGAAGGCAGCAAAACCTTCATTTTGGACAAAGAAATTTTCAGCTGCAGTGAATTACCTGTGGCTTCCTCATAAACCTCGGATATTTTCTGCTCTGGTGGTGCTTACTGGAAAGGCATGAAAATACACTGCTGGAACAAAAGGATTAAAAAAAAAAGAGAAAAGAGAAAAAAAGAGGGAGGCGTGGGCGTTGCACAGCAGAAGGTGAATGTTAGAAGAGAGGGCATATAATTTGAGGTATAAGGCTGGATTCCCCATTGATCTCACAAGCCTCACAAGCTGCTTTCTCCCTATGTGTTAAATCACCAGATCCCTTCCCCGGTACGCCTTGTAACACACAGCCAGCCGGTTTTCATCCTGAATGATACGCTTGCAAAATCTCCAGTAGGCCTCATTAGCAAGGAGTTGCTAGCATTTGCAGACATGTTGGATTTAACTTGTATCTTACAGGCACGTTTTTAATGTCCTTGTTATGACTGCAACTGCAATTTTGAAAGATTATACCAACTCCAAATGACGGCTACTTTCTGCCTGCCCCCAGGAAGAGGACAGCAGTCACACCATTTGAGGTCAGTGAGGAGATGGGGGGTTTTCTGCTCTTCTGTGTTAATCAGAAGGCAGAATCTGAAGTGCCAATTTTGTAAAGAACTCTGTGTCCAGTTTTCCTCCAGCCCCGATGCTGGACTGTCTGATCAATACCAAATCTAATTTATAATGATGGCCCCTGTGAAGCTTGCAAATGTTATGTCAACATATCTTAATAGCTTTGGCTTCCTGAGTAGCCTTGTTAGCTACAACCTTGTCTGCTTCTGCTACTCTCTTAACTACTTCCACCTACGGAGCCCCATCTGTAACGATATTGACCACTTCTCCCGTCCTTCTTGCTCTCTTCTACCAGCGGAGACTTCCATGCTGCTGGTTCCTGTCGTGTGAGAGCTCTCTGACAAGCACATGGAAGAAAAAGGGAAGAAGAGAGAAGAAAACAAAATTAATTCCCCTGCTGATTTTCCCCCTCCCTGCAACTGATGAACCAAAGAAGGAAATAATTGCTACTCTCTTTTAATAACAGCACGTTTACAGAAATTTCCATAAAGATGATTCAGAAAGGAATGCATGGATTTCTTCTCTGTGGGGTGTCCAAAACGGTTTGTATTGTTCTGTAATGTAATGTTATTAGTGCTCCATCTAATTTATATTTGCATTTCCCTGTCTCCAGGGCAAATTTTCACAACTCACTTGCAAAGTACTAAATGAAGAAGTGCTGCAGTGCACTTTTCTAGCAGGCTTTCAAGCCATCCATTAATTGCCAAGGGGCGGAACCTGAAAGGTGTTGAAGGACTCCAAAGAAATACTGAGTTTTCTCCATCCTCATGTGGAGTGGAGGGCACACTGCACCACAGGAGGTCAGGAGAAGTGGTTATTCATTACAGTTGTTATAGCATGGAAACTGGAAACGTACACACTCTGTGTCTGTAGCCTGTACTTGCTATAAATGGGAGGGATTTCCCCCTACTTAACCACTGGAAAGGAGATTGAAAGTGGAACCAAGGCAGGCAAATGATGAGCAACAGCTGGAGAATCATTGTCTATCTGAGGTGTCTTACTGCCAGATCATGTGCCACATCCACATGCCTGGCAGGATAGTTTAGGCAAACTAACTGGATGCTTACAAACACTTAAAGAGCCCCAATTATAACAGAGTTTCTGCTACCAGTTACTATGTAGGCACAGAGTCTGTATCCCAATGGAACAATACAGGTGAAGATAGGACATAATATTAGCGTTATTAATGAATTATTCTGAAGTAGCACTAAAATCTCCTTTATGTGCACTGGGAAACTGATGCAAAGACATGTAAATGACTTGCTCAGAAGTCAGATGAGAAATGAGGGGCAGTGGGGAGGAGGAGGGCGCAGATCTCCTGAGTCTCAGTCACTGTCTTCACACTCAAACCATTTCTCGCCTTTCAGATATCATCAGTATAAAAAAATATAAATATCTGTACATAAAAAAACCCTACATAAATTAACCACCACCAGTGGATTCTTAAGTCAGAGAATGAGTGTATGGTATTTCAAGAATTTGCCCAGCATCTCAGGTCAAGCTAATTTGGGTAGAGCAACAGAAGCTGCAGACATGCCTGAATAGTCACCAGGGGATAATGGTTACTTTTTTCTTCCAGAAAAGAGCTCAGGCTACAGAGCCCACGGAAAAATTATATTAAAAATCAGGAGGTCTGTGAGAGAAAGAAACATAATGTGAGCTTTCTGTTCTAAACACCTGATCAAAAGACAAGAAAAGAAAAAAAGCAGCAGCTTTCTAGCCTTTCTGGACAACAGAGAGTCATGATGATTTCTGTGCCAAGGTGGCTGCTTTGTTTTCGAATGAGAGAATATTGTAGTCTAATTAAAACAGGATAAACTTATTCCACCTGCTTTTTAATGTCAATAACTCTAGGCTGCAGTTTATGGCAAACTATCCACACAACAGAGAAGCTGCACCTGCTTAAACATCAGGTCTTAATTTGGCCAAAAATCTTTATGGATGCACCTCAGATTTTTATAAGATGACTCTGCATGTTTCACTGGGTGCTAACCTTTCAGATATATTTGCAAAGCAGAAAAGTGTAATATTTCAAGCCTTATGTTCCAACATTTTTAAAACCTCATAATTAATTAAAGGTAAGGAGTCAGAATCATGTAGGTTTTTTTCTCAGCAGGGATTCAAAGAATCCGTCCACCTGTTCAAAACACAGGATAAGCCAAAATTTCATATCGGAGTGACAATTATCTCCATCAGAGAAACAAAGGTTTCCCCCCACCCATTCTTTCCATTCTGGAGTGAAGGTGTGATCTGCAGAACCAGTCTTCTGCACCTCAGCAAAGCCAGCAAGTATCATGTGCAAACATTGTGCCAAGTTAAAAACAGCAACAAGAACAAAACCTAATTCCCACTTCAGCAGCATGAAGGTTAGGTCAGAGGGAAAGCAACGCAGACACTTGTCTTCATGAATATTGTATGAGCTCTAACATGTAATGAAAGTTGTATTTTAAAAATGAGGTAAATGCTGGTCAAGAGAATGTCCCACCATGTAACTGTTTGGACTCCAAAAATAATGAGTGTGGCTTTCTCACTGGAAAAGAACTACATCTGTCTCGGGGCTGGCGTCTCCCTCTCCCTTTGTTTGCTCCTCCATAGATCCATCTCTCTCTGTTCCTCTGGCTTTGGTTGTCAGCAAGCAATTTTCTCTTTGGCAGGAGGATTTCTGTGTGGCAGTGATAAACATCTCCCCACTCACATCAGTGAGATTCTTCATAAGGAAGAAAAAGCTTATATGCCATCCTCAAAAAGCCTGTTTCTATATAGTGGGATCCGAAGGGCAATGGTCGTGGACAGAGACTATACATGTCCTCTAACGTTTAAAAGCAAGTACCTGTGATAAGAATTTAATAACTAGGCCATGTTTTCAAGAGAAAGACCAGAAACTCACAGCGAAACATGGAAACTGACCTTCAGCTCAACATTTACAGTTTCTACAGGCTGAGTACCTGCAGGCTTTGAATATGACCTTTGGGAGACCCAAAGCCTGGCTCTGCATGAAGGGTGCCTCAGTGAATCCCCGAGGATGATGCACATTGCAAGACAGACCACCTTGTGCGCTTTTTCTGAATCTTCTCTCCAGCTGCATGTGTGTGTCCCCATGCCCTTTGAGGGCTTTCCTTTCACAAATATTTGATTCAGGTACAGTCCTGCAGTTCTGCCTCAGAGAAAACTCTTGCCGATGTCTATGGATTTTGCTAGGCTAATCAAACAGCCACCACACTAAGACTTTTTTTGCTGGCTGAGTCATGTGCAGTGGACGCCCACGCTCCTCATTTGCCTCCATGCAATATCTGCTGGCTTAGTTTGAACAGCATTTAGTGGTGTCTTGAGCTGACGCTGCACTCGGAGGGAGAAAAATCCACCGACGTGATGCTTTCGGCAGCATAGGAGCAAGCAGCTGCCAGGCAGTAATGCTTGGTGCCCTCACAGCCACTGCTTCCGTGGCTGACCATGGCCATAGGCATCTGGGAAGTTTTAGCTAGGTCAGATCAGTGTTTGTTAAAGGCAGTCCGCCTTAAAAGTGCCTGAATTTTCACACAGGTTAGAAAGGGTTAGCAAACATTTACGAACGAACCCCCTACAGATCCTAGTCTAGACAAAGGCAGTGAGAGGGATGGGTTGTCTAAGTCGGATCTGGAGGATTTGGCAAGCAGCCAAACCACTTCTTCCCTATTTGTAGTGAACTGTGTTAAAAATAGGATAAGGTTCAGAAGGCTCAGATCTTCCCCTCAAAAAAATCCAGATAATTGAAGAGTTTCTCTCACTGACACATTCCTATTTCTGTTGTCAAAAGCAAAGAAAAACTAATAATGTCGGGGTTTAATAACAGAATATCCCCACCATACAGAAGGTCCTTTGATTTTGACTGGGAGTATACAAGGTAGGCTGCTGTTACCTGTGCTTAGTAAATAGTGCACAGTAAAATCATAACTGAAGGGCTGAGGTACAGGTCAGATACACCACAAATGAAAAAAAAGGGGAGAGCTATGACATCTTTCATTTTTCTTTCACCCTGCAGGGATTTAAGAACAGCAATAAGTAAATAGGTTTACAGCTGTCCACAGGTAAGGGTTTTCTGATCACCAATACAGATATATATTACAGACCTGATGTGTTTAGAACCAGGGTTTTTTAATGACCAGAACTGGTCCAAATTTCAGCCTTAGTATCTCAACAGAAGTTCAAGATTACCTTCTAAAACACTGACAAGAACAAAAGTGGTAAAATAGTCATTATGGGATCTGATTTGCTGCCTGGAATCCTTATTATTGGTGGCAGTCAAAAACAAAAAAAAAGTACCCATCCTAAAATGGTAGCTCAGTGTTATAAATAACCATTCCCTGTGAGACTTTTGAGAGATATGCATTCAGTTTACTGAAAAAAACGTATTTTTCTTTCTGTCACAAGAGTGGAGGCAATATAGCTACACATGAACATACTGCATTCTGTCTCAAACACTTCCCTGGAGAATTTCCAGTTAAGTTCTTATTCTACAATTTTTATAGTCAGCGATGATACATAAAGTACAGAAATAACACAGTTTAACTTGAAGCTACCAGGCTGAATCTCTGCTCCTGATCAAAGAATCTTGAATTGACTTTAAAACCAAGTGAATTTCATATAGAATTTATGGTGCAGAAATATTTAGGGAATGTTTGGATGTCATTTTTGTAAGGACACTTCTTACGGTTACTGAAGCTGTTCTAAATTGAATTATAGAACATGGAAGTCCTTAAGGTTTATGGTAGAGTTTGTGACTGCTGAAATGAAGACAAAGAACATGAGATAACAGGTGTGTCAGCAGCACAGAGGCTAAATATGATCCATTTTAATGTAAAATTCAAATATAGTATTTTTGCAAACATTTAAATTCCATTGTAGGTGAGTAAATACCGGTTTTGTATTAATTCATACTGAAAAAGATACTTGCCTCTTTGATGCTGAATAGACTATATTGCACTATAAAATTTTAGTACTGTTAGCTCTTTTGCCACAAATACTTGTAGCATTTCATAGATATTACACTGACAAACTCCTTGGACTTGAAAATATGTTCTGTGCCCTGATCCCACAGAATCCGTTTATGCATTTCACTCTCCTGAGTTTGTTCATTAGAGCGGTAATTACTTACAGGAGCAGAGCTTGCTTTTTTAGGTCCTAAGACATGTTACTCTACTCTAATTAGGTTCTTTGAAGTTAGCACATTCTGTAAATAATTCAAACATATCTGATTCATGAAAACATGTCCAAATGCCCCATAGAAGTAATTTCATCCAGAACAGAGACTGGGATACCGGTTCCTAAATTTCTGCCTCTTCTGAAGCACTGGGGCTGCAACACAGACTGCTGCTGCACTGGAAACTTTTGGGTCCAAGAAGTGTCCTGGTGGCCCAGGCACCTCCATGGAGCGTCAGGCAGGGTGCCGCCTCGGCTTCGGCAGCAACACAGCAACGCAGTATTAGTAGGGTTCAGACAATCTTTCAGGTTTAATGCGAACATCATACCTGTACCTAACCATTACTGAAGGGAAAACGATGCGTTTGTCAAGCAAGAAGCTTAGCGGAGGTTTTGCAAAAGGCTATGAGATGTGCGGTGGATATAAAGGAGAGGAACGAACCTTGGATGCTTGGAGGGGTGAGGTCAAGGCAAGCGTCTGCTGAATGCTAAGTATGACAATGGATGTTGCATTTAGTTACCACAGGAACAGGTACTTTTGAAATAAAATGGAGAGATATTTCATGTTGGTGAACACATTGCTTTTGAAAGACGCTGCAATGAAAACTCTGACTTCCCCCTGCCCCCCGCCCCGAACAAATACACCAAAGGTACCACCCGAATGCGGCAACCGTAGCAGCCAGACCAACCCCGCAGTGTGCTGCCAGCTGACTTGGAGCAACTTCAAAAGCATAAAAGTTACTCATTTCTATGGCCCATCTAATCTTTGACTTTTCTACTAAAAAGGCACCAACTAATGCAGATTGCAGTAGTGGGGTTTTTTTTGCAAGCCAATTCCCGCAAGGGTATGAAGTGAGCAATCCCATTTATGACATGGCACTAAAATATTCACTGAAAACCAACAATTTGTTGTTGACATCAACTGAGGCTACAGCTGAAAACCCAAACCCAAACACCACATGCTTCTGAACCAGCAAAGCTTCAAACTAAGCTTTAAGCACACACGTACTCTCTTTGGTGTTAATGGGACCATTCATGTGCCTCCAGCTATATGTGTTTAAGTGTCTCAGTGGATCAGGACTTCCTTGAGATCTCTACCTTAAAGACTTTGTTTTCAAATATGGCCTTCCCACTTTCTGCTTTTATGTTGTACAGCACCTCCTTGAGAAGGCAAAAAAGCTCAATCAGAGATAATGTCTTCTAAGTATTAAAAGTGAGTATGGAAAAGTAGCAAAAAATACATAGTAAAGCAGAAGTTTAAAAAATTCTGATATATTTTTCATAACAAAAAAAGAAATGTGATAGCTTAAGATACTTTATGAAAATGTTTTGAAAGCTGGATGGAAGTACTTGCAATAAAAGTACAACTCCATTTTTAATTCCCTTGACACATTTCCATTATTTAGACATTTCTAAGCCTTTACCTCAGAAATATTTTGTGGTCATGTCTTCTGAGACCATTCTTATCCACCACAGTGCTGGTGCTGGTACCTTTTAGCTGGTGGGGATCTCAACAGTAGTAGATGTGTGTGAGTGTGTGCATGTGCATTACACAATCAAAGTTTAAGGGAGTAAGATTATACAAAACAACAGTAGAGTTTTTGATTAGAAAGATAACCCTAACAAGACAAAAATATTTAGTGGTTAGATTTTGGAAAACAGACAAAATGTTACTTTACATCCTGTAAAGAACCTTTTAACTTTCTTGTGTTCCTCTTTTCAAGCTCCAGCCAAGTTGCCACATGCCCATCTCTGACCTTGTGGACAGCCCAGAAAATCCCCAATAAGAGCTACCTACTACACAGGCACACACATGCACAAGAGCTCTGCAATGCATTTATTGAACTTGTTTTCCAACACAAAGCCAACATACATTCTTCAGCTTTGCTGTAAAAAGGACAGCTGAAGCACTCAGTTATACAAGAAATTCTTACCACTTACCTCATCAACAAAATCACAGGACAGGTGGGCTTTTGGGACCCCAAAAAGCCTCATTTCACCCAGCGCAAGCTGAGTGGCACGTGCCCACATCTGTGACCTTGGGGATAGCCAGGGAACTTGCCACTGTGGGTGTCCTGCCACGTCTGCTGTGTTGTGGTGTGGGCTGGATGCCGGTGCGTGCACCAGCCATGCTCAGCACAAGGGGGCAATAACAAAGATTTTACAAAGGTTTATGAAGTTATTGTGGGGATGGATCCCATAATCTCAAAGGTAAGAGAGGCTCCTGCTCCACTACCAGAAAGATACCGGTTTGCACAATTAGTAAAGTCATCTACAGAAAGAAAAGCTTGCAGTAGAATTAAGCAGTCTAAACATAATGTCTCGGAAACTCTGAAGTTATCTGTTTAAAATCAGCTATGTTTTAGGAGTCAATGAATTATAACATCCTTTTAAAATGAAGCTGACCTATAACTGCAGTATAACACTTTGCCATTTTCTCTTATACAAATAATAAACGAGTACATAATGTTGTAAAATAGTGGGATTTCAGAGTCTGCTAAATTATTAAAACCAGCTAAACAGATAACAAAAAGCAATACATGAATGATCTACATTTCAAAAGCTGAAACTTAGCCCTGCTGTACTTCATACAATTAGTTTTGCTGCAACGCTCATCCTGTGTAAAACTTAAGAGATCCACTTTAACAGTGAACTTTCCAAGTACGTACTTTACAAAAGGCCATCTCATTACACAGCCAATTAAAACGATTTGTTTGTTCATGATGGAATCTAATGTAGAGATTTGTTTTCTTCCAATAGATACCTTCTGCTAAGAAGCCAAATTGGCACAACTTTATAATTGCACTAGTTCCACTGGGAGCTACAAAGAACTTTGTGAAGCTGATAATTCTTTAGTGCAAATGAACTAACAATAAAGACAAGCCACTTATAAAATTTTCCACTGTGAAAATTCAGAAACATTGTAGCATCCAAAGAAAATGTAGAAAATTAAAAACCCCAAGACTGTATTCTATTACCATCTTTATTGTATTACTTATGTTATAATATTTATTATATTATTATATTACCATATATATTACATTATCAGCTTTATAGTTGAGGCATTGATGAAGTCTTTGTCATGAGAATTTTAAGACCAACAACCCAATATTGCAAACCCTTGTTCTTTCCCAAGCAAGATACCAAAGATACTGTAAAAGTCGTCACAGAGACAAAGTTTTGGCCTCTGTTGCCCAAATAAACCCATTAACAATAAAAGCCAACCTAGGCATAAAATTCAGTAACTCATATGAACAGGTTTTAAAATTGCAAGAAAAACCTATGAGCCTTATAGCCTTTTCTTGTAATGAATGTGAATTGAAATTTGCTATGAGGCACGCAGAGCAATATGCACCCTGCACTGTCTAGTCTGTTCATCAAACTGCAATATGTAGAAACCCGTGGATTAAAGCAGAAGACATAGAGGGAACATGAGGAATGGGGATAGAGTTTTTAAAAAAATTAAAGATAAAACTGAACCCTAATGAAGGTGAGCACAGTTTTCAGGGGAAAAAGTAAAGGTTTCTGTACCTCACAGTGGAGCTGACTTTGGTGTGGAAGCTTAAGTGGCACCATTGCTGCGCTAGAAGCATTTGTGAAATACTTGGGTACTTTTTGTCTCTGAAGTTTGTTTTTCAGTTTTGACTTGGGGTAAACAGTGCAGCAGAATAAGGACGATCAATATGGTCAGAGACAGATGTGATTTCCTAAAGCTGGTGGAGAGATTGATGGTCCTTGTTGCAGACCACACCATCACAGAGGAAATGCTGAGAAAGCCAGACATGAAAGACTTGTCGTCATCCTTTTGGGCACAGGTGACTGCAGCAGTGGCAGCAAACTACTTTACAAATGCCATGATTCTTACGCAGCTCTCCAGGGGATGAAAAAAATGGGTGCTGTTGGCAGTGCTGGGGAGAGGATGTGACCCCTAACGGTACTGACAAGTCATATTTATGGGTGACCAGAACCGCACACTGTTCTCTCCAGGACAGTTAACATTTCAGGAGAGATGAAAAATAAATATTAGTACTGAAGAGAGAGGAAATCATGCTTCTTTTCATCCCTTCTCCTTACCCCTGGCAATCCAGCCCAAAAGCGAAGGAGGTGAAGGAGGTCCCTGAGGGCTCTGGAGAAGGGCTGCTGCACATTTGGAAGCTAAGCAGAGCTCCGAGGGTGAGACACAGGTTTTGTCACAAGTCATTCAGTGTCCCGGACCTGAGGGTTTTGTCCATACTGCAGTATTAAGCAGCGAATTGTGTTCCATTTTCTTGGAGGCAAAACTTTGTTCTATACCATTTGCTTCAGAAGATTAAGATGAGGAGCTAAAATGTGGTGTATGCTTAGACACTTCCAAAGGTAGGAATTTCCCTCAGGGCATCTAAATTGCCTTAAGCAGACCTCCTTTCATGGCTACGAGTGTGTGGAACATCATCTCCCTTACCTTGTAACTTTATCATCTTTCAAGTCAGTGCAAAGTAGCAGTCAAGTACACCAAGCCAGAAGTCTGTATCATTGCATTTTGGCTTGGTAACTTGCCAAGGTGCAGAAGAAAAGATGTTTTGCTACAATATTTGAGCTATTTTCCTATTTTCCTTTGGATAATAAATGCCAGTTTGAAACATCACTATTATTCTTATTGGGGATAAAGTTAGAATTTAAACTTGTAAAATATATGGCAGCAGCTGATGATGCAATAAAATGAAGTTTTGGAGCTGATGAATAGTTTATACTGTGGATGCTCAAACAAGATAAAGAATGGAGTTAATGCTGAAAAAAATGAGCTGGATACATCTCATTAAGGGCTTACTGCTGTATTTGCATTTTTGTTTAATACTCTAATCCTGAAGCACTGCAAATGAGCTGTAACTTTGCAGTCTTTAAAAAATAAATAAAGATTAGATAAATGCAGATGCTATGCAAATAGTCGATCAGCAGCAGGCTACTGAGCAGCCATTAACGAGTGCTGGGAAGTTACACAGGTGAGCATGAAAGACCTTTCCAATAAGAGTAAATGCCACAGTGATGTGTAGGTTCCTTCTGATTCTTACCTTGAATTTGTCATACAGGCTACACGAGGTAATCTGAAGTTACGCCTTGTTAGTTGGGGAAAGATGATGTATCTGTAGGTGGGGAAATACATGTAGCATTGCAATCATGTAAAGAGACAAATAGTATAATTGCACAACGCCTGAATTATTGCAAGGGAAAAGAAATAAACTTTTCTATTATGTCTAGTTCTTCTTCATTATCAAGTAACATATAAATATCTCCCGCATTCAGGATTATACTCAGATCTTCCAAAAATGACTCATCCTAGATCAGATAAGACAGTTGCTCATTTATACCCCAGATCACAAAAGCATTTTAAAAATCATTCTTTCACTATCCATTTATTTGTCTGCCCCATGCTTTCTTATTGGTTGTTCGTTATGAAAGAGATTTATAGTTTAAAACTCCATCTTATTTATCCCCTTCTTTTTAATGAGTAACTATAAAATAAGCATCATTTTCCTAATGTGCATTTTGAGTGTCAGAAATAGGCAATTTAAATGTGAAGCTTCAAAACACTATTAATGCTGCAATTTGGTGACAAAATATCTCTCAGTTTTCAGTGCCTGTTGCCACATTTCTTCATTTCAGTGATTTATTGTATTATTTCTCTGCCTGTAATAGTTAGTGCCCTAAGTAGCTGGTTTATTTTAGTATTTCTCCACAAATTAATACATTTCAGTGATGGCTGGCTCTACCTTTGTTTGACAATCAGCCGAGAAGAACGCGACGTAAGCCCCCCCATCGTGCCAGGCCCTTCTCGACACCTTTTTGAGATCATCTCTCCATTCACCGACTGCGTATGACTCCTGAATACTAACTTGGAAAAGCTCAGCCTGCCGTAAATGGCTCCAGCCTTGCCAGAGAGCACCAACCGCTGCTTTCTCCTCCTGATGACAAGGGGGAAAAGCCATCACAATGCCTAACAGGAAAACCTAAGTAATGACAGAGATTAGAGGGTTTCTTGATGATTAGCTCAGCTTCGTCTGCTCCAAAGCCTTTAGAGAGGATGAACTCTTGTCTTGAGAAAAGCGCTGCTCCTCGGTGAGTTTACCAGTCTCTCCTCTCCTCTCAAACATGCTACGATCACAAGTAACTTCTTAGTGCTTGTTGTGTGGCACACACAGCTTCAGGGTGCTGGATTATATGCCTTCCTGCATGAGGCACAATGTAAATTATCCAGCATCCTGCTGCTATTTGAAGATATCAAAAGGCCGTTTCAATTTTAAATGTGCATTCAAAATCCAGAGACTATACCATCATGCCTGCCGTAGATACACACTTGTGCTGAAAATGTTTCCAGATAGCTTTATATGGACGGGTCATTTGTGAAAAGATACTGTGGTGCTCTGAAAGCTGCAAAAGGACAAATTGTGCATGACAAAGCCCTCCCATGGTCTTCTCCTCTTCTCCTCCCAAACTTCAAAGCCTGTAAAAACGGCATAGATACCCTCAGCATACACATACTGTGTATGATGCAGGGATGGCTTAGCATCAGTATTGCCATTTAGGGCTGAGGAAATAAACCCCAGAGATGTGAGGTACCTATCCTAGCGTTGTACAGCAGATCTATAAAAAATTTCCTTGCTCTGTGCCCTAATCAGATATTCCTAAATGGCCGACACAAACGCGTTCCAGTGACGGTGTCTCCACAGGCAGCTAAATCAAGTTAACAGCAACGTTTGCCACTGGACAAATACCTGTTACCACAAGTTTGATCCTGAATACAGGAATCCTGCGCCCCTGCAGATCACAAGCACTTTTTTGTTGAGATTTTGTCCTGTAGTTGAAATGCTTGCAGAAATGCAGGACTCCAGTTCTGGGGGATAAGCACAGGGAAAGGATAGCCCCCTCCTCTGCCTGAGCATTCAAAAAGCCTGGAGGGTTATTTCTAGAAAAGGACAAAGCTGTTAACTTACCGACACAAAAAAAAAAGATGGCTTTATTGTGAAACTGCATGATTTATTGTGATCAACAAGTCATTTTGCTGCCAGAAGAGCAAAGCACTTGAAATTTCCTCACAGCTTAGTGTTTCTTTTCCTTTGTGGAAGGATAATGTCCCATTGACCTAGCAGAGGATGTGATGGGCACATGTCTCATGGGTGGTGGGGGAGGTTGTTGCTGAAGTAAGTTCCCCCAGGGGAAAACCAATGCTGAGGCACCCAGAAAAAAACAGGTACCATTATATTTACAGAATCTACCCAGGCTTGTCACATTGTTCAGGAGGGGCCCAAACAAGTATTTTAATCTTATGTTATAATCTTTATTTCTACTTAGATGTATGTTTGTACAGTATTTAGCATTGGAACACACCTTTTTTTTTACCCCAAACTACATTTCTGCAAGGAAAAGGAAGCCCATTACTTTAGCAGGAGCATCCCCAAAGCCAAACCACTCTGAGATTCAGTGGAGATTGGCTAGATAGGAAGATCGTTAGCGTACCTCTTAGACTATGGACTGGACGACCCTATGGAGTCAGCCTTGTGTGAATTTCCCAAAACTGCAAGATGCTGGGCAAAACATGGGGCACCCAGGAGTTGGAACACTCTTGCCCTCTCATCACTTTACAAGTGACCAATTTTATAAGAATGCATGTGTCTGAAGTTCTGCCATTATGAGCCCAGATTATATCCACCTGTTATTCAGTTTCACCCCGAGTTTTACCACAAGAGTACTTAAGTTTGCATAGAGCCTGAAACAATAGCTTGAAAGACATATATTCTCCACCTTCAATAAAGTAAAAAACACTGAAATTTTCTAAGAGAAGTATGAAATGTCATTTTACTGAATGAGTTCACCTGAAAGAACACATCAACCAGAAAATTGTTCTCTACATGCACCTGAATGCTCTTTGATTACTGCAGTCAGTCACGGCCCATCACATTAGTCTTTGAAAGGAGAAACTGCAGACTAACTGCGGAGACTTGAGGACATTAGGCCAGCAGGGCTTGGAGACACTCTGAAAAGTTTCTCTCCCCGCTCATATGATGCGGCACTGCTGAGGGTTTTGCAGTTTAGCTGACCACAGAGGAGACTGTCAACTATTTTTCCAAGTGCTAATCATGACACTTTTGTGGAGAATAAAAGAGGGACATAATAGGAACGAGCAATGCCCTGGAACAAGAGGATGAAGCTGGCCCATCTGAGAGCACCGTTTCAGGCACACATGCCAGGTCTGTGAGCCCGGGCTGCCTAGTCCTTCAGGCTGGTCCTTCAGCACAGCAGCACTATCTCTTCTTGCTTCTCATCCAAACCAGTCATTTATCTTTTACTCATTTTAATTATTGGGTAAATTGGTAATTTTCTTATTCTGACATTTTAATTTTCTTTGAAGAGGCAGATTTATTAAAGAAAAAGCTACCCGAGTCATCATCTTATATCAGTTCCCCTCAAGATGGGAGCAGTTTTTTTTCCTTTGAGTGAAGTTTGCAGAATGTTCTGAAAAGAGAAAGGTCTGAATAACACAATCTATTGTATCCAAAAGGCACATGGGCTGTACAAAAAACGTTTCACATTTTTACCACATTTTCCAGTAGAAAAAGAAAATCTGGAAATAAATGTGGAATGATGTAGTTCAGGTTTATTAAGTCTACTTGACCCTTATGTCATATACTGACATTTTAATTTTACTGCCTGACATTTAGCAAATCCTTAGCAGTCCTGAAAAAGTTAATGATTAAAAAACAGAAGAAATCTCTCTGCATAGTTAACATAAATATATGCAAATAAAATAAAATAATTAGCAGCACCTTTTTTTTAATCATACAAATTTGTTCACTGTGGTGATTTTTAATTGCATATTCAGCACGTATTTATCCACAGCCTTTTGATTAACAGCTTGCCCTATTTATTTAAGTAGTGGTTGTTTCTTTAAATAGCGATATTTATAAAAGTGTTAGGCAACACGAAGGACAGACTGCTATAATAATAATTTATAATATTCCAAACTTTTGTCAGACTTCTCACTCCTTCACACAACTGACCTGGGGAGACACTATTACTGGAATGAAAGTACTACGATGCCTTTGCATATTTCCTACAATAGGATCATGTCCCTCCCAGCTATTTGCAAGAAGTCCTACAGGAACAATTATGAAATACTCTCATTCGTTTGGCACAATGGCATATGGAAATTTCCTGCAACACTAATTACTATGGTTGCAATTTTTAGCCAAAAATGTCAGTGTCTAGGATTTAATTAGTCTGCAGCAGGATTTTAAAACTGACCTTCTAGTTTAGTTAATTAATTTGCCAGTTCTTTTCTTTTTTTTTTTTTCTTTTTTCTTTCAGAAAACCCTGTCACATCAGTTTTTAGGAGATTTTAATTAAAAAGATCACTACTTCCAATGCTAGCAGAATATCTAAAAGCAGTTGTTAAACATTTTTAGCAAATAGAAGCAGTGAGGTCAAGTTCCTATTGCTTCAGAGTGCCCCCCTAGTCATTGCCCAAAAGTGCTAAGATTGCTGCTACCCAGGTATTTGTGAAAGGCAGTCTGCAAAATGTAAAAGTGTAATGAAGTTTTTCCCTAATTAGCTATTCATCCCTATGCTTGCATCAGCACTCTTGGCGGGTAGTGGTTTCTTTGCAGGAATCTTTTACAGTATTAATTAGAGATCTATTTGAATCAAAACAGTAGAAACCAACACACTGGAAGTCTTGGAAAGTTTGAATTGTCTCAACATTTCAAATGAGTGTTGGAGGTCGATTTTTCATTCGAACCAGAAATCTTGATATAAATTCAGTTTCAGAGTTATAAAGACAGAACTGTGAGATTTTTCTTTTAGTTCAGTTTTATCTTGACATGAGCCAAAATATGCCTTTTATTCTACCCTCTTTCTTTGTGACAGTTACTCTGCTGAGAAGTTACACATCACTCTTTCCTGCGGAGAAAATTAAAAACAAGCTATCTAGCAGTCCCAGCTCTGTGGCACATTCCAGCTACTGAACTGTGTCATACTGTTTTAAAAGAAGGACTACAGTACATCTCCTGAAATGGAAGCAGCTGTGACTTTTTAGGTGCAAAGGAATCAATAAAAGGATGAAAAGTACACGGACATGCCTGAGAGTGCTCTTGACACACGCACCTGGACACAATTACGAGCTATAGTGTACTGTAATAGTAGGGGTTTTACAGCTAAAATTTAATCCCCAGGAGCACGAATGTTGCCACCTAACCCGTGCAAATGAACCTTACACTTGTGAATGCTAGTGCACTTACATGTGCAAAATGGAAAACCTTGGCTGAGGCCATTCATTTGCTTCTAAAAAATAGTGTGTTAAGTTGGGTGAAATACCTTAATAAAACCATGCATCTTCCAGTAATTCCCCTTGCCATTTTGCAGTGTTGACATACCTAGGAGGAAAGAAGACTAGGTCTGCAATAACCATGGAGAAGTAATTACATTTCTTCCCCCTCAGTGGTGTTGCCTGGAAGGACCATGTGCCCCACTGTCAGCCCTTTCTGCTCTGCTGGCATAGAGAGACTGGTCCTTCCAACTCCGCTTGACTGGTTTTGTATCCAGCTTCAGCTTTGGTGTGTCCTTATTTCTTTTTCCATACTTCCACACTGGCTTTCAGGGACATTTTATTTGGAGTTTTCAGAATACTTCTCATTACTTCCCTCTGCTCCCCCCCAAAAAAAAAAAGAGAAGAAAAGCAGGTGAATTCATTTGATTCAGTGAATATGAGATACTGCCTTGGAGACAGACGCTTTTCAAAGACCATTTCTAAGGCCTACCTAGTATACTCCAAAGAAAAGGGTGAGAAGCTCCATGTGAGACAAGACATATCTGCCTGTGGATAGACAAGATTGACTTGGCTTTTCAGTAGCACTTCAAAAGCTGAAAGCTCTCTGCTAGGCCTTACTGCATGCCTTACCACGTTCGTGCTATGTGACTTTGCCAGATGAGCTGAGTTGTTCTCCTAGTTCAGTGATTGCATGGGTGACTGAGCATCTTCCAGTAGGTCTCAAGAATCCGGTGATAGACCCCCAGGGAATTTCACTGTCCCTATTACCCATCCATCAAGTCCAGAACACAGCTAAAACTACAATTAACCTCAAGGGACTGCTTTTTTGCAAAACGGTGGTAACCTTTAATCTCTCTGGGAATACTTGTGGTGGGTCTCTACTCATAGGTCCACCCTGTTTCCCCCATATCCTGAATGAGACAAAGGACTTAAAGCACAAGTAGAATAATGGCATCATTGTGATAAAGTCATTGTCTTCCCAAAAAGCCCCACTGATACATAATCCCAGAGCTATCACCTAGGATAGCTCATCAAGCCACTAGGATGAACAACAGCTGTATCCGTGTATATCTGCAGCTCTCTCTGCCCGTATCTGTCAACTTTCTGTTGCAGGGAAATGCTTCCCTTACAACCACAAAGTGCTGCTACACCTTAGAAGCAGAAGAAATGAGACCCCATTCTTTAAAGGAGACCAGGTTGTTGGAGAGGTGATGAATGGAGATGAAAAAACAGAGGTAGAAAAGAACCAAGATTTGAAGGAGGGGAGAAAAGAAAATATCAGAGAAAAAAATTTCAGGGAAAATGCCCATTTAAAGCTCAGAAAAAAGAATCACAGCTTCACAACACCTTCTCCATTGTTAATGTTACTGGTATGAGCCAGCAATATGTGCTCGCAGCCCAGAAAGCCAGTTGTACCCTGGGCTGCATAAAGAGAAGTGTGGCCAGCAGGTTGAGGGAGGTGATTCTGCCCCTCTACTCCACTCTGGTGAGACCTCACCTGCAGTATTGAGTCCAGCTCTGGGGTCCCTAGCACAACGAGGGCCACGAAGATCATCAGAGGGCTGGAACACCTCTCCCATGAAGAAAGGCTGAGAGTTGGGATTTTTTCAGACTGAAGAAGAGAAGGCTATGGGGGGGATCTTATTGTGGCCTTTCAATATATACAGGGGGCTTATAGAAAACATGGAGAAAGACTTTTGAACAGGACCTGTAGCGAAAGGACAAGAGCCAATGGTTTTAAATTAAAAGGGAGTAGATTTACATTGGATATAAGGAAGAAATTCTTTACAATGAGGGTGGTAAGACACTGGAACAGGTGACCCAGAGAAGTTGTGGAAGTTGTGGATGCCCCATCCCTGGAAGTGTTCAAAGCCAGGCTGGATGGGGCTCTGAGCAACCTGATCTGCTGAAAGATGTCTCTGCCCACGGCACGGGGCTTGGACTAGATGATCTCTTCCAACCCAAGCCATTCTATGATTCAATGACCTGCCAGTAAGCAAGTCTGATGGCGAGCTGAGGGCCTGCCAGCTTCGGTGTGCTTGCTTAGTACAACATAGCTCATCACTGATGAGTTATGAATACAGTGTCAACTCACCTTTCGTATACAATCTCTCTTGAATATCATGAAATCTTCAAAATGCAGGAACCTGCATCAGGTGTTCCATAATTTCCAGTCATTTGCTTTTGATGTTGCCCCATTATTCATTCATCAAAAGCGGCCCTGTGGACCTTTACAAACTGCACATGCCCGCTTTCATTTCTTGGCAGTGAGCTTGCCTGAAGACACAAATTCTCTTCAGATATATTTTTTGTTATGTTGCTGGTCTCTTCCTGCATCCTGTGTGATGCTAAGCTCCACTGCAAGGACTACCAAAATTGAGATGAACTCTCTCTCCTATTTTAACCTGTTTTGAACACTGAACACATCCTCTTGACAGAGGTGGAGAGGCTTTGTTTCACATGTGACTGGAAGAAGCAGTGTGGTTGCAGTGTTTGTTGACTCTTCTTCCTCAGCAGGGGAGGGAATTTCATAGCTCACACCTTTAGCTGAATGTTTCACAAGCAGCATCACTAAGTTAAAACCAGAGAATTTCTCTCCCTTTAAAATAAGAATCACAGGGAAGTTATTACCTTTCAGTGGCATGGTAACTGTTGACCATTTAACAGTTCAAAGCAAGTTCTGAGTAACATCAAATATAGACTTTGCTTATTATTATATGCTAAATGAATGGTTGACTATTTCTGTCTCAGAAACCAGAGAGCAGACTAGCAGTAATCACTTGTGAAATGAAATTAAACTTACAGACAGCTAGACCAAACACCTCATTTCTACACTACCATTAGCAATTTTGACTTTGTGTTGTACAACGTATGTTCCAAGGGCAGAATTTCATTAACCTGAACATATTTTGGGCTCATCTAGTTAAAAATCAAGCAAGCAAAAGAAAGAAGAGTCAATGCATCTTTCATAATATTTCTACCGTTAGAAGCTCCAAGGCTTTCAAGAATTGCCTGAAATCATTAGCTGATTTTCTCATTACCCTCACAGTCTGGAAGGAAAGTTCCCTCTCTACCAGCTTTGACTATCTACAACTTTATCACAAAGGACCCAGTAGACTTCGTGTACCCATAGTTGCATTAATTTTCATGTTCCTTCAATAGTTTGAGGTACTTGCTCTGCCTTCAATAAAATCGCCCGTTACCAATCAATAAAAAAAACAGAGAGTATGAATCTTTCAAAATCAATATTATGTAGAATAATTACACAAGTATGTTAGTGACAGCCAGAGTGTCAAAGCAAATCCCAAGACCCATGGTCTCAAAACCTCCAGAAACTAGTAGAAAATGATGCAGTTTTATTCACTTGTACTTTTGTATAAGCCAGTGTCAAGATTAGATGATGAGTGGGTGTATTAACTCCTCGGCCTATTCCCTCAGCTTTCACAAAACAGGCTCCGCTTAAATGCAAGGATTTTCAGTTTGATCAAAAACTTTCTACTGCTGGCTGCCCATTGAAATGGCAGAGTTCAGACGAGGTGGCAAAGAACAAAACAGTGTATGTGAGTGCTAACCCCTCACACTAGCCATTTATGTGGTACAAAGAGGATTCGTGAAGCAGCCTTACAGAAGGAAAAATCACGAGGCTAGTTAGATATGAATGCAACAATGCAAGTTGAAAGCAGCTTGGAAAGTCCATGTTCGGCGAGGAGCTAGTCCCTAGGGTGAAGGGCTGGGGTACTCCTTCACAACATTTTTCAGTCATATTAGGAAGTTAGCTGGTGGATGCTCTAGGGAATGCACTGCTTCCTAAATAATACATTGAAGTCATGTGTTTTTAAGTAGCCTGCAGTCTTCAAATTCCAAGATATCAAATAATTTCCATGTAACTATATGACCTTTTCAAATACAGAGGCTTTTCTGAATCCGAGATGTTTGCAGACTATGACTAGATTTCCTAAAGTCTTTCTTAGCACTTGTTCTGAGCTCCACGCTCGCATCTGTTCGCTCTCCTACAAAGAAAGTACTAAGAGTTTGGCAGTAGAAAATGACAGGAGATAAGGGTGGCTGGCACAAAAGTGTGTGTTTTCACATTTGTCCACACTGCAGCAGTAGTGCTTATTCAAGACTGGCCTCAGTTTCTTATGTTCTTACTTTCTATAGGGTTGGTGCATAAAACTTGAAAGACCAGGTACACAACCTTGACCTTCCTTGCTTTTGACCACTTCCAAAGTACAGCATAATAGAGTAGACACCCTCAGCAGCCCAGTCCTCCATGTGCTCATGGAGATCTAAACTGCTCTGCAACTTCATACCTGCAAGTATGCTCAGATCCAGGAATATAAAAAGCACCTTACAAACAACGTCACCCACCCACCAATCCTCCTTTTTTCTTTTTTCCTTGGGAATACAAACTTCTACTTACATCTTTACAGTCACAAAAATATTTTCACATGAATTACATTTAGCTATTTCAAACTGAACATGCTACCCAGAAAGTACACTGAAAAATCCCTGCTGGGGAAGGTGTAAGAAGATTTACATAAACAGCAGCCACAGCTTGGTCATTCACGCATCTTGTTGCCCAAAACTGTTGTGGAATAGAGGTAAGGTGAGAAATGGAGTAAGAGAAGACTTTAAGAATAAAATAAAATAAAAATTTAAAAGTACACCTATATTGATGTTTCAGAGCACCACATTAGAGCTCAGGTTTATCAGCAGGAAACTGGATACACTGATATCAAACAGCAGCTCTGGCCTGTCAGTCAAGAGTTCAGCCAAATCTTGTTTATCAGCATGTGCAGTTCTTAGAAATCCTTTGGTGATAAAGTGAGCTTGAATGTAGCCTGTGTTTCCTGTGTCCTTGACCTCCAAGGAGAGCAATAAACTTGTGTGAAAGGAAACTTTCCAGAGTTATAAACATCTGCCCTTTGATCATATTTCTATACAATCAAGCCAGAGAAGCTATAAGTTGGATCAGACAACAGGACTAAACATGGCTGTAATCAAATCACAAGAGAAAGAGAATCAGTTTGAAGAACTAAATTATAAGAGGACATAAAATTTGAACATGATGACTACTTTATCTTTTTAAATGCATTTTTAATTCATCCATGGCTTTCTCTGCTGTTTTCATTGTTCTTAGGTGTTGCTTCCTACATTACCAAAGCCTCTGTTTTCATCTTCCCCATTTTTCCTTCTCATTTTATGTTTTCCAGGTATTTTTAAGGGCTCTACCAGCCTTTACAGCCAGGAAAGACTGGAAAAAGTACACTAGAGAAGCCAGAGAATCAGCAGGAGGGAAGGTTTTCTGAAAGACTGAAAATCCAAATAGAACCTAACATTTCTTCGGGGTTGGCCGTTTGCAGTTGTCTTATTATCTCAGAGCCTTATTCTCCTACTCAGGTTATTTTGCGCAGTGGCCTGCACCACAAAAAAAGCCAGGCAAGCAGAGATGAGTGTCCAGAGGGCTCTTTTGACATAAGCGCATTTCTCTCCCTGCAGCGTTGGGGCTTCTCTGTGAAAAGTTTCCCTATTCATTTCCACAGTAGGATTCAGGACCAGAGAGTTTGCCTTGTTAAAAGTTCTCAATTTCATGCAATCACAGTTCTTAGGATATATATAGAGATATATGTATGTATGTTTGTGTGTATACATAGATATTTAAGTACAGATTTGATGTATTTAATTTCTTCTTCACAGCTATGCAGTTTAAAGATGCAGACAAGTAAACCCTGAACGTGAAAAAATATTGAGGGAGATCAAATCTTTGAACACAACTCCCTGCCAAAACAATGCCAGAGACCTATTTTAGAAAGAAGAAACCAAAGAAGCATGCAAAACTTTATTTGGCTTGGTTTGGTTTTCCAGCTCACAGCAGCAGCGTACTGCCATATTACCATGCAGACAGAGAGTGGCAGATCTGTAGACTGGATAAATTAGATTTGCAATTAAGTCCTCATTGAAAAAAATGCCAAAATTCACCAGCAGGACTCTTTGCAAAGAATTTCATCTTTTTTTAACCAGTTCTAATAAATGAGGTAACAGATGGCCCCAGATTCAATACAAGGTTGCACTGGCTCAGGGGGCTCTGCTTGTTCACGGGTAGCAGCTGAACCCCAGGACTGGGCTGCACCCTGGGAGGTGCCTTTTGTTTTAAGGGGTAATGCTTCACATTTTTATTCTCCCCCTCCCCTCCCTCTTTTTTTTTGTCAAATCCTCACAACGGCTTGAAAATGATCCCTCACTAGGTTTCATTTTTGTACCATTGGCAATCGTTTTGTCCTTCTCCAGTTCTTAGGGGAAAAGGCTTGCATAGCTTTTCCATAATGACCTCCTTATCTGTGCAGCCAGCAGCAACATTGGCAGTGCTGGAAATTGGGTTTGCTAATTAAACTAGTGCTCCCTCTGTTGGCTGGATGTCAACACCCCGAAAAAAGGACTTGCACAGACGGGGTTTGCATTGATTTTGGAAAAAAAAAAAGTGAAAAAAAAGTGCTCCGGTAGAGTTAGAGCCCAGATGATCTCCCAAAATACAGTGTTACAGTTGTCTTGCAAATGAAAATTGGGTCCTGAATAAGCATCTTCACTGAGTGCAGCCTGGGAACGTCACAAAAAATTGAGTTGTATAATTTTGAACTCTTTGCAAAGTATGATTTCTCCTTTTTGAGTGTTCATGCCAAAATTGCTTCCCCTCCCTTTACATTGACATCAATCAGAAATAATTTAGAGAGTTTGAAGTTTACCTGGCAAAGAAGAGAAATAATTCAGACATTTCATGTCCTAATGCTGTTGAATACTGAGTGAAGGCTGAGAACTGAATTTATTCCATGTCACATTGGGTTGTGCCCAAATTCAATTCAGGAAGGTTGCAGAGACAAAACTCAGCACCTGTGTTCTAGCTAGAGTATCACCTTTCAAGCAGCAGCACAACTGCAGAAGAATGTGGATGAATACATGCAAATAAGGTTAAACATGAAAAAACTGCATCTTGTTCAAGTTGTTTAAGACCTGCACTTCAAAGCTACATAGCACTTTGTGAAAAATTATATACAGCCTAGTTTACTCAGGTTTCAGGGTTATACTGTCTCAGTGGTTTCTGCCTCACTTGCTGAAGAAGAACAAAGAACTTTCCACCAAGGAATGAAATTACATATCTGGAAACTGATGGAATATTTCGGGTCCCCGTGTTTATCTTGCTTACATTGATGGAAGGTGAGTCAAAGGAGTGTAATGAAGTTTTGCCCTCCTTGCTCCATTATGACACAGTGACAGAGAGCCCCATTATTACTCTGTTCTGTTTACGAGGATGGGACTAGACTTTTGAAAAGCTGTGATTAAGCAGGCTTTCCACACAACATTGAATATCTTCACTAAATTACAAATCTTATGTTTCAGAACTAATGCTCTTCTCCATGTCAAGAAAGCTCTATGTATCAGCTTTTTAATTGCTTACTTACCTGGTACTCTGTTGCAAGATAAATACATTTGGGGTTGTATTAGCAAGCAACATCTTGTATGCATCCCACTGGGTTGTCAAGCACTGCTTGCATTAGAGGAGACTGTCTCTGCTTTTTTGGCGCAGTGGAGTTTAGGATAATTTGAACTTCCTAAACTGAAAGGGATGCAACACAAACTAAAGGAAAATCCCAAGACGTACGTGCTTCAACTAAGCTCAAGAATTCCTTTAATCCTACCTCTTAGTAGGACACTGCCACCTGCAGAGGCATTTCTTGGCAGGGTTCTGGCACTGGCTGCTTTCCTGAGCCTCTAACCTGCCAACAGGGAGTTGTTGCACCTCATCCGATCTTGCTGGACATGAGTACATTCCCAACGAAATCCATTCCTGAAGCTTGCCCACCTAGCTACCTCACTGAAAAGATGTCCTTCCTCTTTAGAGACTCTTATTTTTTTCTTCCTTATTCCGTATTTTATTCTATTTCTCTCCTATTAGAGCTATTTATCATCTCAGTTTCAATCTCAGACTCTTTTATACTTGCTGCCCTTGTAAAAAGCATTTTCTTTATTTGCTGCTGAAGCCATACATTCTGCCAGCACCTACCCCTCCCCACCACCTTCTTTGGTGTCAATCTTTCTCTCCATTTCCCATTTGTGCTAGCTCAAATCTCGCTGAAATAATTTCTTGCATTTCAGGTACCACAGGGAAAATCAATACCAATTAGGGGAGTGTATTGTAATAGAGATGTATTAAAATTATTCATTCTTATAGGCCAATTTTATTCCTACTGAAGGGTAAAATAAGGCAACAATTTAGTGACAATTCCCTTTTCCTGAACAGGGCTATATATCAAGTTAGCTAAGAGCTTAGCAGGGCATGCTGTGTTTGCCTATAGCAAAAGTCTTATCCCTTCCTATCAAAACACTTGGTCTTAGTTACTTTCGGATATAGAATAGCGTGTTAAACAGACCTTGGTTCTGACCTAAATGTAGGAAATAGCTAATACATGACTTACAGCCCCGAAAACCATTGAGAAATTATTTTAATGAATGCATATAAGGGCCTTTTGTTATCTTTATTGGAAAAATGGTATAATCAGAGTGCTGTTTTTGTCTTTCCAGGCAAATGCAGAAGTCCCATTCACATCCTTGGGGTGCAAATCCTTGACAGAGGATTTTGCTCGTATTGCTGTCAATATGGGCAGGGAAGGCAAGATACATAGTTACTAAGCTTTTAAGCTTGGATGTGATTTCAGAAAAGCGTCAAACTCCACATCAAAATGCTCAGTCAGCTCCTCATGGAAAAATACTTGTCCTGTTTTCCTTAGGGAAGGAATCTGTGGAGATTACATCAAAAAACGACAGGGAGACCGAGGAGTCTCTGTATGTCTTCCACCACCAGGAGGGGCCATAGCTGCAACCAAGAACATGTCCTTGACTTGTACCACACCCCTGTCTTCCTACATCAAAACCAAAAACGACTTAATTTTTTTCCGTGTTGTTGCCAAACCCCCAAATCCATTGAATTTGCCTGCTCTCCCTCCACAAACGCTCTTTAATGGGTAACATAAAGCACCCCATGCTATCCCTCTGCTATTCAGGGCTCCTCAGAAAGCAGGATAGAGTCATAGCACAAAATCAGGACAGACTATGCTGTTTACTGCAAATGAAAGCGGGGGGCTGGGCTGGGGGGCGAGCTCTCCACAGCCTGGTATTAAAAGGTAACTGTCTGCATCTCCACCGCTGTCAGGAAGAGCTATTCTCTAAAGCAAATGGATGCCTGACAGTGTTTATTCTAACAGTTTGAGTTTAAAATAATGACCGCAGACTTTAGTTAAGCATTTAACAAACAGCAAATTAAGATTTGCATTCTTAGAGAAATTATTGGAACAGGCTTAATCTCTGGTCTGCCAATCAGGCAGAGGAAAAACATTACAGGAATAAATTGCTGTCTCCAGACAGGCAAACACACTGCCCCAGGAGAACGTGCTTTGCCCAGGTTTGTCCTCCGAGACCGGTATTATTCCCTGCAAAAGGCCATTCTTTTGTAACGCACAGTAACCTAGTGGGGTCAGGGGACAGTCCGTACATGCAACATTTCCTCAGTGTTCGTACTAGCCCAGCAACCCCCTTTCTTGCCATCCCCAGTGCCCATTGCCACACCAGACTAACAGAGCAGATACTTAGTCTCTGGTTTACTAATAATTCTCAGGCTCCCTCCTGAAAACCAGTACTTTTCCCTTGCTTTTGTTTCACTTGCGTCTTTTATTTTGTTTAAACAGCCTTGGCAGTAATTCTGTCAACTCACTGTCTTTTTCTTCTCCCTTTGCTCGGTGCAACTTTTCTTTTTGTCGCCCTTTCTCCCTGCTGCCACGGTAGCAATGTGTTGCCCATCACAAGTCAACAAAATGCGTCCATGTCACAGATCTCAAACTCCATTCTCCGAAAAACTGCTGCTAAACTTTGACTGAAAATGTGCAGTGGGCAAGGAAAGAGCCTGGACTGCAGTGTCAGAAGGCTTGAAAGCCTCATCACATTTTTGTTCCAGTTCATAAAGCTACTACCTAAGGGGGGGGGGGGGGGGGGGGGGGGGGGGGGGGAGGAGGGGGGGAAAG
>VFFE01007505.1:165354-233581 GCA_008921705.1 Burhinus oedicnemus
GGGCAGAAGTGGATGAAGTCTGTGTCTTAGAAAAGTGCAGCATGACTGGTGCTAGACCAGTCCATCTGGTGGTTCAGCTTCTTTATGGCTTGCTGGGAGAGAATCGCAGGGCTCCATTCACGCATGAAGAAAAGCAGAAGACAGAGGGTCGCTGCTGTGATCTGAAACGCGGTGCTGTCTGATGCCACTGCCAGTCCGAGCGTCACCCCAGCCTACTGGGGCAAGAGGCAGAGAGCAGCGGGAGAGGGGCAGCAAAACCTGCATGGGGGTGTGAGAGCAATGTTGTTTTCTTCACTGACACACAAGGTTCCCAATTGTCAGTGTTTGTCGGGCAACCGCTTTCCCCCTGAAAATCACTATTAACAGTTGTGGAGAAGTTACAAATAAAATGGATGGAAATGTTGATTTCTGCTTTGTGCTTGGCAGCTCCCTGTCTTCTGATCCCTTGTCAGCCTTCCTCCGCACAGGCTCCCTCTGCACAGGCTCCCTTTTGCCCCTGACAGAGGCAGGGACCCGGGATGTGACTGCCGTGCTCTCAAGGCCACTGACAGCCTCTTCACTGCTTAACCCAAGATTTTACCAGTGTTCAAGACTTGCAGGCTCTTTGATTTGCCGTTTAATTTTCCACAAATATGCAATAATCAAAAAGTCCAACAGGCTTTGCAGAGGCTTCTAACCCCACTACTCTTATCCATCAAGACTGCACAAGAAATAAAGAAATACATGCAAAATAGTCAAACTCCTACCTGCTTTTCCCTAATTCAGTTTCCTTACCAATCTAAAGTGTCAGACTCTTTTAAAGCATTCAGGAGGCATCTTCTCCTCCATCCTCATGGCTCCTTCTGCTTCATTCTCTTCTTGGGCTGTGAAATAAACCTGTCCTTCATGGCTTCCCATTGGGCTCCTTTGTCCCGAGGAAGGCTCATTCAAATGCCCCACCATGTTATGAGGTTATAAGTGGACTGGCTTTTTTAAGCTGGCTATGCTCAGACCAAAAAATGCTTAATTTCAACAGAAAATTATCAAAGTGTAACCTTTCTCCATAGTCAGTCCCCTTCTCTGTCTCTGAAATGTTCTCAAGCTGAACATGAAAACACACTGGAGAAGGTAAACAAGGCCCTGACTCAAAATGTGAGCTGCACAATGGGTATAGGCTATGTATATAATTACACTATTGAGTTCAGGAGCACTTCTGACTGAGAAATGAAAAAGCAGGTATTACTAGAACAGTAACAGAGTAAGTGAATATAGAGCATTTTGTTTAAAAAAATTAAAGAGAATAAAATCATAATATAAACCAAAGCCAAATAATATTAGTTATGTTTCAGAATTTTCAATAGGAAAGGTTTATTAAAAATTTCCCAGCTATTCATTTTAGTGAATTCTGTTGTTTATCAGGATTGGTTTTAATTTCTTTTTTTAAAGTCCTTATTTCTTGAAAAAAACACCTTAATTTCTTGTTAAGAACTTTTTTTGTTGTTAGAAATGTCTCACACTGATGGTCTTATTCAATGAGTAATAGAACTAAAATAATTGTGATTAGGCCAAAGATACGGTCTTGTTTGCGTATCTCAATTTTCTGTTAAATGCATCTGCTGTTTTCCAAGAGCGCTGATGTAAGGAGTAGAAATAGCAACGCTCCAAAAAGGTTAGACTAACACTTCTGAAAACATCATTTCAGAAACAATTCTGGATTTTACACATAACTTGTAAACTCCGTTCATTCATCTGTGACCTCCAGGAATCTGGTTTCAAAGTGTGGAGTGACGGTAAGATACAGTGGGAAGTAACTATTATTCAAGGAGTGGTGGGTATAATATGTCACAGAAACTGAAAGAATTTGAGAGCAAGAGAGGGAGAGAGAGAATTACAGCTAGGATCCTTGCCTAGGCTCCATGGAATTTTTGCATTGAGTGTATGCAGGACCAAGGGGCCCTTTGGGGGCTGCATTTGAGGGGAAGAAACAGTCAGTAACTGTCTGGTAGCTATTTGAAGAATCAACTAGGACAGCACATAGAGGGTGTCATCTTGCATCATATAAGGAAGGATTTGTGTGGGATAAGGCCACTGAGAAGAGGCGCAAAAGAAAAACACACAGCTAAATCTCATATGGTCTGTATAAGCTCTATCACGATAGGCAGGGATGGACAAGTACATTCAAACCTCCTGTAAATCACCAATTAAGGAATCCACAGAGATGTGTCTTTCCGTTATACGGTTCCCTCTTGGAGGTCTTCTGTGTGATGTACACAAAAACTTTGCAAGCGCAATGGTGAAGTACAAATCAAGAGAAAGAAGGGGGTTTCTGAGCTGAATCTTGTCTTCTCGTTCTGTCCTTTGCACAGTTTGAACCAGCTTTCTAAGGGGGGTACAGAAGTACGGTGCGCTCTCTTCCCTCCTGCCCTTCTAAAATAACGCGTTAGATGATGGGGGATTAAAAAGATTAAAGCTCTGGAACTTTTCTACATGAAAATAGTCTTCAGAATCTAGAATCTGAGAAAGGACTGAAACATATTTTTCTTTTCTTATTTTGTGCCTGCCAAGTGAGTTCTCTCATTAATAGATCAAGTATAAATAGCCCACACAGTTGGCTCTGGTAATTTTCAAAATATGATATACATAAATTTAACTTTATAATCTCATGATAAGTATGAGTCTATGAAGAAATAATAAATGGTACACTCTGTAATGCATCTTCAGATGCTGCTGGAATATTTTATTGCTGTAGCAAGATTCATACCATCTATCACGTGAGGACTAAGGGGAAGATATTTTCTCTTCTTCTGTGCCCTACAGAGAAGCCAAACCGTTTGCAACAGTCCTTTTGCAGGTAGCTCAACTAATTTTCTCTATCTGCCTTGAGGATTCAACACTTTGGGCTGAGTTCAGCTGGGAGAAGGTAGGGACAATTGCCAGAGACCAAATGTTGTTGGTTTCACATGTCTATGACTTCTCAGAACCACCTGAGATAGAAGAGTATGAAATATTGTATCTAAAATTGAAAAAGAGTTACTCAGGCAGTTCATTTTTTAAAAAACAGGGTTTGGGAAGGAAACAAGGGGGAAAATTGGCAGGGTAGGAACAGAGGAGCAATGGGTATAGAGACAGGATGTAGGAGATGAAAAGTTGCAGAGAAGTTAGCCAACCTCCACCCAAGTTTTCCACATTTCATGACCTTTTTCATTCATTAGCACAACTGAAACCCCAGACCCCAGACGGATTGCCCTGCTCCACAGACACTGCTGTGACTACAGTCTCCAGAGACATGCTTGAACCCATATTAAATGAGTTAGCTTGGGTAATACTATTTAACTGGGATAGCACAAGCAGCACAGACAACAAATTGGCACAGACACCTAAGTATTTGCATAGATTTCCAGGCAGGATTTGCAGCTCATGCAAAGCCTCATGTTGCCATGACTGCCCTTCCAGTAGCTTCAAGCTACTTCAAGTGAGCATCAGTGGGGCCTGCCCAGGTAGTCAGCCCTTGGGCTCAACCCTGACAGAGGTGCAGAGTGCCACTTGCCTGACTCTTCAGACTACAGTCGCACAGCTCTGTAATGCAAACTGTAATGCTCTAGACCTCTTGTCCTCATCCACCATCACTGGTGAGTTAGGATTTTTCCATCCCTTACCAAACTGAACAGCTTGCAGCAATATCTCGCTTAGTCTCTGCTGCAGTTTTTGGAGTTCAAACAGCCAAAGTCACAGGATCCTTGAGTGATGGGCATGGAGGAGGCAGAGACTTTTCCTAATGAGATAAATGAAAGAAAAGATGCTGATTTGATGAACTGTTATGATGGAAAGCCCCACATGATGGACAGCTTCCCAACTGTGTTCATATCTACATAAAATGACATAAGCATCCACAGATCTACTTGTGATCTGTATGATATTATATTGACTATATTTTTGTATTCATACATACATATATATATGCATACACAGAGAGAGAGAGATAAATATATATATGTGCATGTGTCTTTCTCCTTAAAGTGGTTAGAAGCAAGTAGTGGACAGATGAAGCAGCTGGTTCTTGATTAATCCAGGAAATGTGTGATATTTACAGGAATAGAAAATACTACGTAACATGTGCCAGAATCCTGACCTTTGTCAAATGTGTAATATCTTCTGGGTCTTATGCGATACCTGAATGGAAGAAGAGTGGTGAGTAACTAGTGACAGGACAAGAGGAAACGGGTTCAAGTTGCACCAGGGGAGGTTTAGGCTAGACATTAGGAAAACATTTTTCACTGAAAGAGTTATCAAACATCGGAACAGGCTGCCCAGGGAAGTGGTTGAGTCACCATCCCTAGATGTGTTTAAAAGTCGTGTAGATGTGGTGTTTAGAGACATGGTTTAGTGGCAGACCTGGTAGAGTAGGGTCAATGGTTGGACTGGATGATCTTAAAGGTCTTTTCCAACCTAAACGATTCTATGATAGTCTTCTGTCATCTTTGCCTGGCTGACGTACTTTTGTTTGCTTGTCCCCAGCAAGAACTGCTGTCAATCTATTTGCCTGCCCTGGGAGGGAGCACAGATTCTTGCTCTACCTGGAGCTGAACACAACTATCTTAGGTGGGTTGAGTCAAATAATCCAGTAATTCAACCACCCATGTGATCTACAAAGGGCCAAGTGAACACGTCTTCTTTCTTTACAAAATTCTGCAATTATACGTTCCTTCACAGCAAGTTCAAAGGCCAAGTCCTGCTTGATGAAAAAACTTCCAAAATCAGGACTGATCCATCTAAGAAACACATCCACTAAGTTTCTCATCGATCACTAGAACTGCACCACTGAAAAGCCATAGTAATGTAAATTGCGGACATAGTGATGTAAATTGAGAACACAACTGTCTGGCCAAGCGCTGGCTGTAGGACCTGCTTCTGAAAGAAGTAAGACTGAGCTGTACTGCAGTTAAATTAACCTTTTTAATACAGTCTTTCCTCAGGGACTGTATGGGTAAATAAAGCAATCAATGCCCTTGTATGGAGAGGAAGACAAGGGAGAGAGGAAGAGAGAGAGAGAGAGAGATTCACGCAAGTGGTAATTCTTTTTTTTCCTAGCATCAGGAAATAGCAGGGTTGTGTCATCATGGGAAAAGCTACCTGCCTCACAGTATGTATCTTAAGGCAGGATTTGTTCTTTTTTATTGCTACATGTCCCCTCCATTTCTCCACTCCTAGTACAGTTAAGCTTTCTGCTTCATGTTGAGCCCATCCTTATTTTGCCACCTCAGAGCCATTTTGTAACATATGGTCTATTAGGTGTAGATGTGCAACCGCTTACATAACTTAAGGCTTGCTGGAGTACAAAGACCTAAGTATACAACAGATGCACAAACAAACGCGGGGACGAACGTGCTGTGGATACAAAATGATGATGATACTGCTCAGAATCAGATTTATTCTACTTCTCCTGTGGAGTACACCTGTCTTCTGCTGGCGATATGTGCAGCTCCAGCCAGCGACGCTTCCTAATCCAAAACTAACCTTAGATCTTCCTTCTCTCATTAGTGCACTTGCGACTCCCCCTCCCACACCTTATCTGCACAGGGCATCTACGTGTTCATCAAAGCATTTCATTAGCGTATTCAAGACATATCCCCAGTAGACCTGACTGTGATACACACAGACGCAAACAAATAAACCTAGATGAGCAAACACAAGTATACCTTGTGGGTTCACAACAGGTTTTAAACAAATTCCCAGGAAAGAGATTAAAAGTCATAACAGCTTTAGTTGCAAGAAAGTGACTCTTGTTTGTTACTTCCTTCTGTCATTTCACAATCCTCTTTAAAAGGTGCCATGTTCCTCATGCCGTTAAGGGAGCTTCACCAAAGGACCCTCAACTGTGGTTTTCTGCCACTGAGCTATTCCAGAGGCCAGATATCAGCTCCTGGCTCTTGCTCCTTTGCTCTGCTTTGGTAGCGCACAGACAATGGAGCTACTCACATCCAGCTGGGAATTCTTTGAAGAGCCTTCATGTGGCATAATTCTGGTGTGAATGGGTTTACACTGTCTGCTTTTCCCTCTGACACAGGTATCTGGGCATATTCAAGGTAGTCTGAGTGCAGAACTTGGTGTGTTGGGCTCCAGCAGTCTGGAGGGGGATCTTTAGGGGGCTGAAATTTATAGAAGGCCTTAGACCAGTAGAGAAATGAAAATATGCCATGGAACAGATTGTCCAGAAAATAGCTGCAAAGCTCTCTTGATTATTTATTATAAAAAAGAACTTGTTTCATGGACGGGGAAACCAAGGGAGCTTTCACTCCTTCACATAGCACTACAGCTTCAGGTTCCCTAGCATGTCCCTTACAGCCCTCCCTACCCCAGCGCATGCTACACGTTGGACCTGCTCCTGCACCACTTCCATCCTTCCCTTACTGGAGTCCACTCCTCATGTGTTTAGGATGCTTTTACATCTCCAAGACTGCAATACCTGTGTGAAAACTGGTTCACAAGTTGTCAGGGAGCAGAAGCCGACAGACAATGCAAATGCAAGAGCACGATTTCCTTGAGACTTCTCACCTGTATGAAATCAGGAACCTTTTTCATTGTCTGCAGTAACCACGCAGATAGTGTGACAGAAAGCAGGCTCTGAGGCAGTAGTGGGTCTTTTACTAGCAAATCTTTCCTATTTAGCATCCTCAATGGCTTTGCCGCCAACAGTTTAATCACCTTAGAAAGCCCCGGATCCCTCTGACAGTAAAGGATACTACCTAGAATTACCTCAGCTGCTTCTTCCTGTGGCTATATTGTCAGACATTATCAGCAAATATTTGCTTGTTATAGACTGTCATTGGGGGAAAAAACATGCCAGTCTTCTTGCCTTCCAGGTAACTAATGCTTTGTTGTTTATCCAGCGAAGACCATCTTCCTTGAATTGTTCTTTCTGTGTATATTGCTCATGCAGACAGGCTGACAAGTGACAAGCTGCACCCACAAGCAGAAGTAATTCTGAGTATATAAAGGAGCGAAACCTTTGTATTTAAAATGGCATGAGTTTGTTTTCTCATTGTCCCCACCTGCTTCTTCCCAACCTCCATCTCATGTTTTATATAGAGGGTAGGGTAGTACGAACATTTCTGACAATGAAAAGCCTTATTGTTCCTAAAAGGATAGAAACTCTGCTATATTCGTTAGAAAATGAGGGATTTTGGAGCAGGAAAATTACATGCATTTCAATCACTGTTTCCCAAGTTCAGTATAAAATGATAAAAAGATTCTACCTAATGCTTTAAGCTTCCAGTGCAATTTCACTTAGAAAATATTAAGAAATCTTCTATAGCTTTGAGAAAACATCAGGCTTGAAAACACCCACATTTCTCCTCTTTTATTTCCTTGCTCTTTTGTATTGTACTACAGAAAAGCTGAAGCCTTTATTTTATTTGGTTAAGGGTAAAGAGAAAGGTAGGAGTTCCAATTGAAATGCAGACACTACGTGCCAACTTTCACGCCTTTCTTTTGAAAAGTGCAGAGGGAACATAGGCTGAGACTGCCATGTAAAGTTGTAATACAATATTAAACCTATATTACTAGAAAACAAGATCTTCAGTACAGTAATGTGGGTAATGACTAGTTTAAGCATAATTGTGAACCATAATAATAATAAAACATACAAGAAGTACCAGTTCTTAATTAATGGCCCATTCTTTTGGTAAAAGTGCAGCTGTTTTACACCTTAGGTGTATATAATTAAGTGTATCATAATGTGTGGTTACATTTGTCTAATAATTGAGCACCGTAACGGAGCCTCCGTGGCTAGGTGCTATTTTACTTTTCCTATTCAAATCTAGATTTTTTTTTAAAGCTCCAGATTAACTAGGCTTACTCTTAAACAACAGAAACTTCTTTTAAATTCAGAGACATATGAGACATAAACAAGGGAGAATTTGAAGTCCTTCTAACAACCGATACTATCGTGAATTGTGCAGAAAAGTGCCTGTGCCTATTACACACTCTTCCTCTAAACACTGACTGCATTTTAACCTCAAAGTCATTTGCTGAAAGACAAATGATTTTGTTTTAGTCCTTAACAACTGAGAACTAAAAATTTATCTGAAACTGTTTTGTGCTGGCTTAAATACTGATGATGTTTTCTCAAAAACACAAAAATGCATGTTGCGCCTCTCTCCCCTATAGTCTTGCCTTTCTCATGCTGTAATTCACTGCAACATATAAGGCTTTATTCCTTTTCCTATACAGGGAGTCATGTAACTCAGAGCGTTTTCCTGTTGTGACTGAGAAGATGAGGAATTATAAAAGACTAACACTACAATTTAACGCTTCAGAGAAACAGTGTATATCATTACTCCTCTGTAGCCAAGCACACTAATTAATATTTATTGCACCTGTCAAACCAGTAGCCATGGTCAATCCATTGCTGCAGCAGTTCAATGGGAGGCTGGGCACCATATTTCTCCTTGGCAGGCATGTTTAGGTCATCAACAAAGACAAAAGCCCTTTTCCCCAGTGGAGCACTGTAAACCCTCTACTTTCTCCTGCAAAATTAAACCATTAATTTTATTCATGTTAATTTTCATCTTACTTTGAAAAAGCAGAAGAAGAGAGAAAGAGAGAGAGAGGAAGAGAAGAAAAGAAGAACGAAGGAAGGGAAATCACACACTTTCAGGGGAGCCTGCCTGACATTATTATTAGAAGCAGTTCTTTTGGAATCCATGACCTTTTATTTTTATCAGATGTGCCGTAAAGGTCACAGAAACATGGGGAGGACATAGTTATAAATCCACATGGAGTTTAATCAAAGGTGGCACGTTGTTCTGAAGTAAACAAGCTAATAAAACTGTTCCAGTTTAAAAAAAAAAAAAAAAAAGAAAGAAAAAGAGAAAATCTTTGTTAAAGACTGTCAACAAAACTCTGATGAACGTGAATGTACCAATGGAATTAATTAGGCAAGAGGGATTATAATAAGCGAATTTCGGTGTTGCACCTACAGTAGGCACTTTGGCACCCTGAGTGAAACGCTTTTATTTCCAGCCCTGCGCCTCGTTCCAAAGCATGTCACAGTGCACAGCGTGCTGCTGGGGAGCCACATTCACTCCAGCTAATTACAAGACAATGAGAACTTGAACTAAAGGCAACTACAGAGCAGATTGCTTCAGTTCTGCCAGTCTGTATCCTGATTACACCACGAACACTTGTGACACTGAAATAACAGCATAAATGGAAGAGAGCTGAGATATGACACTCTGCATTTCAGCATGTAGTATGACAACAAATTTTAATTATAGGCCTTGTAAGAATTTTCCCCTTTTTTCCCCCTCAGAAGTACCTGGTTGGGCTGTCAGCAAAAGGATACTGTGCTCCAGTGTGGGTACTAGGTAAGGTAAGGAGTCAAACAAAAGACACTGGTTCTACTTCTGCTCAGGCTGGACTTGTGCTGCATCCCTGGGAAAAATCTAACATACTTAAGAGACAGGAGGGTCGGGCAATGCAAGGACAGGAGGCAGTATTGAAATACCAGCTACCACGAGTGGAAGTGGTGAAACAACCTGAAAACCTACTGGCTGGAGAAGGAGTAGAGCATTTGCTCTTGGAGAAGACATAGATCATCTTAGTGAAGCCCAGACCCGCAGGAGTCCTTGCGAGCACTGAATCAGATGCCAAGGCTTATAGAATATATTATAAAATGGTCAGTGAATGGGTATTTTCATGTTGTAGATGCACATGAATAGCATCATGCTTCTCCCCGCAAAAGACTGTGTGCTGGGTTTTCAGTAGATGTGCAATACTCAGAGAAATAGATAAACGCTTTGAAAATCTTGCTGGCTGTCTAAATAACTCTTTGAAATAAGAACTGGCTGTCAAACCCACCGAGGTACATTTGAAAATCACTCTAGCAGTTACATGACTCAACAGATGTCTAAATACCTTAGGAAATACTACCCTTTATGGTTAGATATATAAGGACAGATGTATACATATTTTGTCTCACACACTAAGGCTTGTTACTCAGATGGGTCTAGATCCACAGGCAAGTTTTAGGCCATGCCACACACAGCTTTTAGGCACTCTGCCTTCTTAAGGAAACCGCAAGCCCAAGCTGGATGCTCGAGCTTTCTCCATACAGCGGGGAGAAGAACAGGTTCAGGGCTACCACCTGCCAATGCCACTGTCCAAGGCCCTTGTGCACCAGGAGACTGCAAGTATGAGAGCGAGGAAAAATCCCACTTTTTTAAGGAGAGTTAGGCATCCCTCTGCTCTCATTCCTCATCAGCCCATGTCACAGCTTGTTGCTTGGTACAAGAAACAGGTACTGTGCCAACTGCAGGAAAATGCCCTGGGTAGGGCAGCTCTCCTGAGAAATGGCATCAATCCCTGCCCAGGTGGAGGGACACCCTGAGCCTGGGTCCCCTGGCTCCCCCCCAGGGAGCCGGGGAGCCGGAGGCAGAGCAGGGGAGCCGGGCTGCAAGTGCCAGGGGGGGCTGAAATGAGCGCTAAGTGCCGGCGTCTGTCTTGTGAGTCTAACCTATATTTCCTGGCTCTTTAATTCCTCCACAGGGTTTATTACGCGAGGCCGATGAAATGTATCAAGAACTACACTGTGGGCTGAATGTGGAAAGAAGCCATTTTCCCTGTGCAAATAATTATAGAACTAATTCTCAGGTCTTTTGTCAGCTGTCTTGCCTCTCCCTTAAACGCTGTCGGATGGTTGTAGTGCCATAAAACAGGTTCAAAATAATACTTGAAATTAATACAGCTTGATTTAGATGATAATTTATTTTATAGCCCTAGTTAAAACGTCGGGGAGATTTAACAGAAGATAAACTTTGTATTTGGCCCTTTATGCTACAATAATTCTAGCAGCTCAGTGCCTTGTATTGAGGGCCTAGTGTTAACAGTATTTTTCCTTTTCCCTGACAAATGAACTGTTAGTTAGCCATCAGTTAATTACTGACAGATAGAGGTGATATAACAGATAATATTTTGTATCAGAGAATCACAGGAATTAGATGCAGAAAAGGCTTCTTATGCCATTCATGTCCTTACCAATATGGAGATGTTTTGTATTCTATATTTCTGTATAGTTCATTTCACATGACCTAAGAAATCCTGCTTTCGTTGTTTCTCCTGGAGTCTATTCATTAACAGGAGGGTTTTTTTCTAATATGCAGCTTAAACGTTCATTACCTTTTTATGCTTCACAATGAACTGAATTCAGCATATAGTCATAATTTTTACCTATCAGCTGGAAGTGTACTCTACTGTATGAAAATGTCAGAATTCTCATACAGCTACTGCCTGATAAAACATTACTCAAATCCTGTAATGTTTTCAAATCTTGAGCTATTAATAATTTAACATAATTAATTCAAAACACTTCACTCAATGTGAACCAGAGAGAGACGATGGGGAAATGATGCATATTCCATCTTTCAAGGGTGGAATTAAATATGGAAAACAAGGAAAAGATAAAGAGCTGCCAACACTTACTTGGAGTGTAATTCACCTGTTTTGAACTTGCTATAAATTTCACGTTTCTGAGACTTTCAACTAACTTCACAGGCATAAATAAAAAAAATCCTTTCCCCTATCACAAGTGAACAATTTAACATGGTTAGAGCTGTTTGTCAGGCATAAGAAGAAAAGAAACAAATTAACAAATGGGGAGATTTTTCTACAAAGGGAAGTAACAATTAAGCAAACGAAGTCTTGTAGAAAATCCTTTAAAATGCAATACACAGAGATTCCTTCCTCTTTTTGTTAATGCTTATCAGCAAAGCGTATTGTATCACTAATGCTTTTGCTTGATTAAACCTTCTTTAAAAGCAGCTTGTTGTTACTCTTTTCATGATGGGGTTGCTTTTTAAATTTTATTTATTTAAATCAAGGCTGGACCCAACCTTTGTTTTCCTGGTTGGAAATTCTTGCTGTTAGAAAGAACTGCAGGTGCTAAATTATGGCACAATACATTGCAGCTGCAGAAGTGCACCTGGAAAAAATTAGGGCAGTAATGAAAATTTCACCTGAAAAGTGCCAAATTGGAAGTCTCAGAGATTGAACGCTTCCATTAAGCCACCACTCAGGAACAAACCAAGTAACAAATATTGAAACTTTCTCTCTTCTTTACTCTGACCATGAGGACTTATTTCAGATGTGTTTTGCTCTATATTTGGGGAAAGAAGGGAAGAACACAGAGAAAGCATGTTCATCTCTCATCTCCATTAAATCCCTAGCCAACCTCTGCTGCCAATAGAGGTACCAATTAGTGCTAATTGTAGTAGACACTAATAGTGTAGACACCTGTCACTATCTATTGAGCTGGGACCATCAGTAAATTCACAAAGGCCACCAAAAAAGCATCTGGAATAATAATGATCGTAATTTTGGTACCGAACCAGTCTGAAATTAAACTGTTGATTCTGAAGTAAAAAGCTGAGCAATGGTTTTCAAAGGTACAATAATCTAATAAAAGTAATGCACATATATATATATATTGTTTTTTATTACAGAAACACACAAAAAATGATACAGGACTGGTTACCATAGCAACAGTTCTTCCTGCACTGCATGGACCAACAGTCCTCAGTATTTTGGAGCATTACAATAGATTCATGCTTTATAAAAAGAAGCTGAGTGGCGAAACCTAAATATCCCCCCCAGGCAGTGGCAGGACCTGTGTGGGGAGAGTGATGAACCCCAGCTGGTCCTGATTCCCTGCACAGCTGACATGTACATCACTCATACCCACATAGGCAACGTTCAGGTTCTACTATTTCATGTGTAATAATGTCATAATTTCGTATATAATGTGTCACAACGCAATGAAAGGTAGCCACCTTTCATTTTGACAAAAAGCATGCAGTCTGTCAGCTTCAGCACAACAAGGGCAGTTCAAGGGCCGAGCCTGAGTGTGTTTCCAGGCCACCTACCGATTATGTGATGTAAGTCATTCCATTAAATGCTCCCTTTCCTCAAAGTGGTTGCGGGAAAGACAAAAACCCCTATGATGTGAATCATGCTAAATCAGCCATCCAGACACAGGACATGTGCTGCTTGGCTTGGGAGTGGGAACCAGGACCTGTTGGTCTTGGGGGATCTTGTATTTCCTGCAGTTACTCTGCAAGCACTCCAGGCACACTCTGCAAGCACTACTAGAGTGATAACAAGCCCATAAAACACTGAATGTTAGAGATTACATGTAAGCACGATAGAGAAAAATTAAATCCATTAAAAATCCCTGCCAGGCCGCGATTAGCTATTATTATTTTTTAATTCATTGTAATATACACTGTGCATAAGAGAAGAGCTAACAAACATAAATGAAGGGGAAGTTAACAAACACATTAATTTCCATTTTAACGTAGGCCTCTTGCCTGGAATAAATGGAAGCAGTAACTCATATAGATGAGTAAGATCTGTTCTGAAACCTTCTGGATGAGGGAGCCCTGCAGAAATACCAACAGGATGTCTTTTGTGAGAGGCTTCTCTCTGGCAACGAAGGGAACTGCCTGCAGTTCTCAGAGCAGGTCATTTTTACTCCGTGTGGAACAGCTGGACAGTCATGGATTCTCAGGCAGTTTCCTTGCATCGAAGGAAAAGGGGGATTGGGAGTTTGGAGGGTTCTTGCAAGCCGTTTCCTGCTTGAAGCTGAGCACAAAACAAATCTATGGGAATATGTTTAGGTAAGCAAAGCCTTTTCCCAAAGACAGATGTGTTTCATTTTCAGTTCACAAAGTACCTTTTGGATTTCTGCGTGTTGGGAAATCTGCCATGAAGCTTCTCTCTATATTCTAATCTCTCATAAGGCTTCATCTCTGGGCCAGCAGCACACATCAGCTCCGGCAGTGCCTGACGGACCCAGCAATGCTGGTAAGGACAGTCTCTTTTCTTCATCCTTCTCCTGAAGGAAGCACAGGAAAGGTTTGTGTTAATCACAAACTCTCCAGGGAGAACTTGGATCTGGAGTTCCCTTCGCTCACCAGAGGGCTGTGCAGACAAGCATGGAAAAGTGCTAGTTCGCTCCTTGCCTTTCAGTACAGCACTTCACATTCCCCAAGCAGGCGTGAAGTGATGTGCTTAACAGTGCAACCTGCCTATATGCCCTGATGGAAAATATTGCTGCAAGCAGCTAAGTTTCCACTCAGGGGCCTAAATGTACACCCTGAAAAGACCCTGTCTGTGAGAGAAGTCACTTGGCAAAGACCTACCTCTTTTTTTTTCAGGAATTAATTAAATGTGGTCACCAAGGAATGGTGAAACAGCTCAGGCAAAGAACTTCAAAAGAGAAACTGTAATCAAACTATGAAAATCACTCAACCCACATTTGCTCCAGCAGGTGGGTAAATACAATCTGCTCTGAGAGAGGGGCAGCACAAGAAAAGCTCCACGGAAGAAGATAAAGTTGTTTCTCCAGCCCGTGAAAAGCATCTTTCCCCCTCTCATGTTCCAGGGCAGAGTATATTGACTGACACAAAAGAGGGTACACCGCAGCCCTCACCTCCCCCTCACTGCCCTTCAGCAGAAGGTTTGGACAAGTTACAAACCAAACAGACATGGGCAAAGAGGTACAGGGTGTCCTTCCTCCTCCAACAGTTCAAAGAAGGGCAGTCCAATCTTCATCATTAGGGGATGAAAGAAATCTCATTTTTGAGAGCACACTGTGCATTAACTGTTAGTCCCCTTATTTATTTGACTGCTTAATTCAGTACGTGACTTCAGGCATGTAGTCAGACGTCTGGTGTTCATTTTCAGTCAGTTGACAAAATGCCTGGAAGTTTGAGTCATTTGATCAAATACTCCACTGAAATAATCACTGACTGAATCACTCTGACAGATCCAGGATGGGTTCTCCTTTAACTGATTTCTTTATAGACCAGAAAGTTGCCTTGTGCTGTATGTAACTTAAGCACCACTTTGATCAGGCAGTTTGGCAGTGTTTGTTGCTCTGAAGGTACACCATGCACTGCTATCACAGCCTCCTACTGCCTCCACTCTGCCTGAAAACCGTGTATGACTGACTCTTTCCTCCTCCCTCCTCTGGGGCCACCACCTCCCTCCTCCCTGGTCTCAGCCAATGACTGCTTGTATGGACCTGCATTCATTTGGCTTCCTTCATCTTACTCCAGTACTTCTGTGCTCCCAGGAGAGCTCTGCACCCTGCCTGGGCTCCCCTTGGTCCTCACCCATGAACATTGGAGATGTTCTGTGGGGGTTTCCCTGATGCTACAACCACCCACAGCCTTCTCTTAACAGCTAGGCTGCATTTTCCAGATTGCTACCTGTGTTTCCACACATCTAACTTTCACAGCACCCACCTCAAGATGACAGCCACCTATACCATGTGGACCAAGTTGGGTGCTGTGTCATTCCATCATTGAGTTTTACTACACTAGATTGCATTGATTTGTACATAAAATGCAACATGCTTTGTGCTGGGGCTTCCAATTTAGCAGCAGATGTTTAGCAATTAAAAAGTTCATAAAATACAAACAATGACCTTTCTCACAAGAATAGTTTCTCTGTTCTTTGCTTTTACAAGTCTCTGTGATCAACTGGAAACCTTAAAATGAAACTCTGCAACATCTGTACTACAGTTTGATTTCATTCCCAGGAAGTGCTTGTAGACGCATACATTAAAGATTCACTCACTCTGAGTAAAAGTTTCTGAAATGTTCGTTATCTGCTTCAGTTGAGGGGACCAAAGTAACTCTGGGAAACCAGAGTTGTACCACTATGATCTTGACCTCTAACAAATAACCCTGAGTGATCCTGGCCAGGCTAATCAGGGAAAAAAAATCTCATCTAGTCCATAAAACTATCTAAGCTGGGTAGCTGGTGTTTCTCATTCAAAAAAAATACATTTCTTTCATACAGTTTTGGAACGCCACATTTCAGATTCTTCAGCAGCTTTTGGCTCAGAAGCAGACATAAAAAGTCACTTTTTCAAAATATTTAACAGTTTTTCCAGACATATATTACATTTTTCAGAATATGCATGTTCTCACTCATTTCGTAGCTCGTCCACTGCAATCCATCACTCAGATGGACTTTTCAAATAATTTTTATGAACTGGAAAATCAAAATGCAAGTAATCAAAAACTGGCAATTTTTGACCATCTCTGCATTGAACTAGCATTTTCCTAGAGTCTGCTCAAGTGCTATATTTATAACCAGACCCACAGGAGTAGCCAATTCAGAGCCCTGTAAGGCTTCTCGTTAGCATCCTTACTTAGGAATATGCTGGGTCATGAACAAGGCAGTCAGTGTGTGTGTATGATGGGAAGCATGAGGACAGGACCCAAGGGAAGAAGTACTGGAAGGGAGGAAAATGTATTTTAATGTATCCATACTAGGGTTTTTTTTAATCTCAAGGTTTGTCAATCTTTCTTTGTATACTATTCATTTAAACTCTAGTTGGATTGACTTTCTCGTGGCATTGCATATGTACTTTATATAAATCGAAAACAGTCCCCTCCTGAGAATTTTCCTCATTTGAGACAAAATTCCTATTTTAGTTTGGGCTAAAACAGTGCAGCTGCCTACCTCAGAGATCACAAGCTTATGGTGACCTTGCCAGGATTGGAACCGATCATTTTTGCATGTTTAGTTTTTCCAAATCTTCTGCCTTGACTACCTTAACATTCTCTTTGATGACAGAAGTTTGAAAACACAGCTTAAAGAAAAATATAATTATAAAACAAAAATACCTTGAGCAAGTGGTTTTATCTTGACTATCCAGAGATGAAGATGATCATGACTTGTGAGCCCCTCAGCAAACGCCCTCATGGCATTTCCTAGTCTTCTGTACTGTTGGTAGGGTATATTTCTCCATTCACTAGAGTCTGTCAGTTTTCATAATAGCATTTATCAAACTCCAATGCACATAAAAATGTGTTCTTTATGTAGCTGAACTATTTATGTTACAGCTGAGTCAAATTCTTAGTTTTGCTTGCTCAGGGAAGTGGCAATTATTACAGTAAGTTTTAACACCAAAAATATCTATAATGTTCTTAATGACTCGTGCCCACACTGAGCACTTTCAGCACTTTCTCCTTACTGTTATTTATTTATGCATGCATGCATGCATTAATTGGTGTGAGATGTTGCCCACAGATCTCATTTCTGGTGCTTGCAAATACAAAGTTCCACGTTTTGCCTCGGCTGGCTGGCGAGCAAGGTTCTCCGTATTGAAAGGTACAGAATACGGTATGAGCTTCCTTTTATCATGCCAATTAATGTTTGACTTGTTTGTCTGCCATGTGATGAATTAAAAATGCATGATTTAGATGCTGGAGAGCTAGCCATTTTCTAGATATAATCCTCTGGATGCTGCCATTCTTCCAGTTGATCTTTTTGCCCTCCGCGTGTTGGCGAGTACCATATATAGCCTACTGCTCAGATCTTTCCCTAACAGATGGCTCTCTTTACTAGTTGGGACCCAATCTGGTGATTCCCTTTAATATGCTTTAGACTGAAGAATATCCAGGGACAGGCAGCTGATTCATTCTCCTGAAGCAAAAAACGGCTAAGAAGATAAAGTTAAGTAGATGTGTTTTCCAGACTATGTGCAGTCCTATATACCCCATAAATCAGAATATTTGTCAACATCAATTAAAGTGTAGTTTCCCCAGTAATAAACATTACATGGAGAAACAAATCAGCTTTCATTTATTCTGTCAGAAATGGAAGGAGAGCTTTTCATATTATTTTGTGGATGATCTCCGTGGAGTAAACTAAGCACAATTACATATTTGATTTTAATTAAAACTCTAGGTACCTTTCGAGTTTCGTTAGGAAGATGTCCTGGGTATGATTAGCTGAGGCCTGCGCTGAGAAGTTAATTTGACATACAACATATTTTTCATGAGGTAACTGTCGCAGGAAGTTGTTTGTAATAGCTATCTTTCCCAGGCCTGTGGGGGCAACAAAAAAGTAATGGCTTATCCTGAAGCAGCAACTTCTCTGTTATGCAGTACATCTGCATAACAGTCCCAGTGGTGCTCACAGTAATGTCATTAAGCTGGGAGAATAAAAGAAAGAACCAAAAGATGCAGATAAAGGTGTTTCATTACTCACCGTACACAGAACAACAATAGAACTCGGTCATAGAATAGTTTTGAGTCACAATAAAAGCAAAAACCACAGAAAATACCTGGGAATGACAAAGGAGTTACAGTTTATGAGCAGCCGGCCGGCTGGAATTGCCAAGTTGGAGACTTAAGCACAAAAGAGCACTAAGAAATCCTGTTTGGTGTTGCAGGAGGGAGGCTATTATACCCAAAGCTGGTAATGAGAATGCAGTGTCGTTAACTGTTTTCTTTTACAATATTTGACACCAGGATGGCTTAATGCTATGTTGTTTTCTCTTCAAGCCACAGTTTTCCTTTGCAAGAGTGTGAGAGCAGAATTCTAATGAGAGTATACACTGGGAAAAAGGGCCTCGCTGCTCTGCTTTGTCTTTTCCAATCTCTTACACTTTAACTGGAAGGTCATTTCATTTATTACACACAGAAAAGGGCAGGAGCCAGGCTTAAAGCTTGGTATGTACTCGTATATCAAACTGGCACTTATTTTGTTCTCCCTTATCTGGGTTAGCCTCCTGCCCTCATCGCTGCTATAGGTGCATGCATCTGGCTAGAGAGAGGTCAAAATGACCTCATTGCATGCACTCCTCCTTCACACCCTTCCAAAGGAGTTACCTTAACTTGGGGTATTGGCAACAGAATTGGTCTGCTGATCCACGGGGCATTTTCTAACCTCAGCAGCTATTCCTCTGCATGAGAAACCTACAAGGAACGTGTGCTTCAAGCAGCAGGTTCACAAAGCAATTTCATCTATTCACAGCTGGCTTATTAAGGGAATCTAGCAAATGGCAGTATCATTGAAGCATTATGTTTCCTGCCCTTTTCCTTTTGAACATAGCTTTGAAAATGTAACCAATATAAGCTGATAGAAAGCAATTGCTGGGGTTGATAGCTTGTCGCTTATGTTTCCTGAAAACCAGAAGCTATTCACAGTCCCCTCTTCTGGGGTCCAAATTGTGCTTTGAGCAACTATGGCTGCGAGCGCCTCATTTTCTATGGCTGTCCAGGGCTGCATGCAGTGCCCTGGCTGCACTGCCTGCCCCAGTGTGCGGGCTGGCAGGGCTCTCCTCCCAGCTCAGCCTGGTCACAGCACAGCTACCAAACCTCTGAGCAGCCAGTGTGGGCTCCGGTACAGTGACTTAGGTCAAGGCGTGGAAGTGCAGAGGACTGAAGAAAGAAAACTATCATGTGATGCTGTACTTTTCATACGAACTTTATCCTTGCTTGAGATCAAACTACTCAGGCCTCCTCCCTTGTTTGTCCTGGATTAACACTAACAATGCATTTGCACCACACCGGCTCTATTGCATGCAGCAACATTTTGCTAGGCAGCATGAAGACACACAGGTAAAGCTAACCCACCTCCCGCAAGAGCCTATGCTATGAACTGACAAAGCAGATAAAAGCTGGGAAGGGAAGTCAGAGAGGTGGTGTGATGTTCCAAGGTCAAAACAGCAATTCTGGGGCAAAAAAAGTTAACAGAGTCCCTGGCTGCCTGTGACTCACTCCAGGGGCCCTTCCAGCAGGTTGCTGTGGTGAGCAGCGGAGGTGGATAAGACCCACTATCCTCTAGTGAGGATGTCTGTAACATTTATTGAGAGCCATGGCCAAATATACAAAATACATCAGTGTGTAGGGATCTAACAACATCCTTTTTATTTTAACGAGAAGCCTTTGAAGCCTTTTAAAACGGCAGATTGAAGAGGAAGCAGTTGGCCAATATTCCCGCAGTAGAATATGACCTCTCCTCTGGGATTCCCGCCCGTTTTTGTAAAAAACCAAATTAGTTCTATTTGGAGTGTGTCCTGAAGTACTGTCTCTCTAATCAGCTGCCTCCCTGACCAGAAGCTGGCCCTGGGCCTGGCTGTACATAACCAATGGGCTGGATTTAGATGTCCTCGCAGATGGGCAAACATTTTCAGTATTGCCTCACCCCTGCAAAAATCACATACCAGGAGTCCTTGTTGTGTCCTTTAGATTCAGAGCTTGAGGCTGCCATAGAAAAGGGGAAAGAGAAGAATCAGGGAAGACCAGAAAACTCCAAAGACTCTTTAATTACCACAGACATTTTTTGGCTCCAGAGATGTGCACTGTATACACCTGTGTGTATACAATTAAGCTGTGAATTATCCACAGTTTGACCTGTACAATATTGGTAGCTGTCCTTACAGATTGGTTTCACTCCAGCCCAAATTCTCAGCCTAAAAGGTTAAATATATAATACCGCATACTGTCGATAATCCATTTTTCCTGCTTTCAGCAGTAGGAAGAAGGTGAACATACAGCTAATTAAAATACATTTGTTGAAAAGGTCATGCAGTAAGCTGCAGTTCAGCTGAATAGAAGGATTACGATCCTATTCACCCAATCCGGTGACAAACATACTGAAAATGGAGCCCGAGATACAATTAATCTGTTTTGCTGTCACAGAATGGGAAATGGCTCAAACCTAATGGTATTCAGGTTCTGAAAAAAATCCCGATCCTTAGTGTTCCCAACATGGTCTGGTACAGTGGTAATAGGCTATGCCCATGCTTTTCACAAGGGATTTGAGGAGTCAGCTGCTCCAATTCTATTCAAATGCAGTTTGAGCATCTCGTTCACATCCCTGTAAAAATACCAGTTTACTTTACAGAAGTAATTTGTACAGTGCAGTCACATATTAGTGACTACTACCTCCTGGCAAATAACTAAGCAATTAAAATCCATGCTCAGTTTAAAACCACTGATCATCCTCTTTTTCCTGGGAGAAAACTTATAACAAACAAAGTTGTGTGAGCCTACATCTAAATGTTCCATTGTGGAGTCTGATCTCAGTTCAGGAGTCTGATATTTGACTTTATCAAAGACAGGAACTGTTTTATGTTTAGATTTTCACCAGCCGCCAGAGGAATCTAAAGGTACCTCCTCTGCATGAATGCATGAAAAAAGAAGTTGTGAACATCGCATTTTTCATGCTATTCACTGTTCTGAGTCAGACACCTCCATGACGCCATAGGCCTGAGAAGATTTTTGTGCCAAGGATAGTTGAACATGAAAGAGAAAAAGATTACATTCATCAGCCTCTCACATTATCCAGAAGAGGTTTGAAAAGCCACATACTTGTGCTCTTTGTGATCATTATTTACCCTGGGGCTCTCTGTTGAAGTGCCAGCTCCCCATCCTAGTCAGATTTTAACACCAGGGCTCCTGCAGGAACTAAAGGAGCTCAGCAGCTTGCAGAGCCTCTACACGCGTGTGACCTATAAGGTGATGCTGTAGGGCTGTATGACCCATGCATTCCTGAATAGTTAGCAGCATGCCAAGGAAAAAGATGCACTGTTATAATCTGTACTAGAGCAAAGACTTCTCTCTGCATGGGAATGCAGAACACCAGCAGAAACAATAAGGGAGTGAGAATATGGTACCTACTTGATTATATTCAGAGGTAAAAATGCAAATGGGCAGACAGCAGTCAGTTAGCCACGGATACTGGGGTTGCTGAAAATGAAAGGAAGCCCAAAGCAAAGTCTATTTATAATTCTTCAGGTTGAATTACAGGACATTTAAATTCATTATACAACTACAAAGACTGACAGAATATGCAGTTTCAGAACACTCAAAATAATTAATGAAAAGACAGATGGTGGATGACCAAGACTAAAAGTTAGATTCAAAATAGAATGGACTAAAAGCCAGATCCCACAGTGCTGAACTCTTAGGTGCCGTCTCCTGCTGAGATTCCAGATCCCTTATGCAACCCAAAAGGCTGCTGGCGTAGGTGATCTTGTATGTCATCGTCATGCAGGGCAACACCATGCAATGTGTCGCCCAGTTATCTCCAGAATTTGAAAGAGCCTTGAAAAGAGGGTAAATTGGCATGAGCTACAGCACTTCTGCACTGCGATGAGTAAACAACAGATCCAGATTGAACACAGCACAGTAGAGACTCACATGGCCATGAAGTGGCCTGTGCAATAACTACTCCCTAACTGCGTGACACACAGCACCATTTCCCCAACTGACAGTGCATCCAGCCTGGTCTCCAATGGCACCACAAAAACCAGGCATCACACAGGCACTCACATATGCAACACGGGCTCAGAAATAACCAGCATGCTGGGCAGGAAGCTGCCTAGAGCTAATTGACACATGCAGCTAATGACAACAATAAGTCTTAAGTCTTGTCCCTCAGGCAGAAGTCACAACCAGAACTCTCTCTTGAAGACTGACATCTGTACTCTTTCTTCCTTCCCAAGGCCTGAGGAGGATCTCAGTTCTTGATGTCAATACCACTGCTGAGGTGATTCTTATTACTGTCCTTACTCCTTACACAAAGGCAAAACCAAGAAGCTGTAGGCTAGCTTGGGAAAGGATGCTGAGCAGCCCCTATGTTGAAGGTGTGTCACTATATAAAAATAATGTAAGATAGGTACAGGAACCAGGAAGAAGGAGCTGATGAGAGATATTTAAAAAGCAAACTTGAAGATATTATAAACCCCATTTCTTAAGGAAAGAATGCTCACCTGTGAGAAGAGTGGCCTGGATTCCAGCACCGTTTAATCCAGCAACCCCAGAACAAGGACCAAAGTGTAGAGTTTGTCATCCCCAGTGAGACTCTAAACCAGTACAGTCTATAGCATTATACACAGTCTACTACATCATCTCCGAAACTTGTTCACTGCACACTGGCACAGCCTCAGAGGCACCTCTGTCCTTGCCCCAGAGCAGTCCTGGGCCTGAAGGTTAGAGGATTTGAGAGGGCTCTTCAGGCAAAGCATAACTGAGCAGCGGTCAGTTGACCACTTGGCAGATAAGCACAGTATCCACAAGCAACGGTTGTACACTAAGGGAAAGAGGAGGCAGAAGCTCTCAGAGCTGTTCTGAAGGAGGACAGAGCTGGCTTGGCTGCCCCAGGGAGCCTGATCTGGCTGCCCATGACCTCCAAAGGCTAGTCAGGCCGGCCCACAGATGACTCTTCAGAGGGGAAGTCTCCTCTGGGTTTGATCTCAGGTTGGGGATGGGCTGCTCAGCTCTTTCAGAACTGGGGGAAGCTCACAGGGATTAAGCAGAGTCTTTAGGCATTTCCAGTGTTAAATGAATAAAATAATTAACTGAAGTAATAATTGAGTAGAAGGAGAAGTTCTGTGAGCAACACATCCAAAAGCTCGTTTCTTTCTTGCATTATCTACTCTCTGACAGAATATGAGTTCTGACTGGAGATTTTGGAGACCACAGCTGGGATTTGTTATTCCCTCCTTCTTTCTCTCAGTGTCTAATAAGGATTAAGCTCATGCGGCAGGTTTTCTCGTAGTGGGCACCCTAATTAAAATCTTACTTGTCTACACAGCTGTTTATTTTCTTCAAATGTGTGGAATTTAATATGTCTAAGACTGTCATTCCACTTTCAAATCTAGTTGAAACTAAATAATAAGTTCAAAATGTACTTGAAGCGAATCTGTAGGTAAAACAAGTGTATACGGGATGATCGCGTCAGTCTTACTTCCTCAAGAAACTAGGCAAAAATCCCCAGTACTTATAAAGCATTGGTACTTCCAGAGGTAGGTCACAGTGAAGGGGAGTTTTCAGAGGTACATTTTGGAATCAGATGCTCAAGTTTGATTAAGTCCCACCAGAAGATCTATTTCTGAGAGATTTTTCTTCATTAAAGACAAAACAAAACAAAACTAACAAGCACTCCAGAGGAAAGGACTCATTTGTTTTCTTACCATGTTGAATAGAAATCCTCTTCTTTCGACCCACATGACCCTGCATAACGTTAGCTGCACTAATTGTAAACAAAAGTCACACTGTCAAAATAAAAGGGAGATAAATTAGCAACAATAGAGTTCATTAAAGCTTGTTAATCTTTCAGAGGATGGGTGCAATGTAATTGGAAGAAAGGCTAAGAGCTATGTGGATAAAATATTTCAAGGGAATACATTTCACTTCAAATGACAAAATATAATTAAAAGTGAGAAGTTAAATCAACTGTCAAAAGCACAGTTACAGCTGTCTTTTTTTTTCTTTTCCCCTTTAAATTTTAAATGCAGTGATGTTCTTTTGCCAGCTTTCCCAGCCTGTTTGACCTGTTCTGCTCTGCTCTGGTTTTAGCTGCAGGCTCCACCAGGCTGGTTCTCATTGTTCCGAGGGCGGCTGTACATTCCTCTCTTTTTCTCCTTTGTATCCCACCGCAGGTACTTAGCTACCAGGTCATCCTCATAACAACATCTGCTGCAGCTTTTCTTTTTCTCCCTGACCCCTGCTTTCCTTCCTTAGCAAAGCTGATACTCATTTTGACAGCCAACCACAAAATCTACCGTTAGTGAGTGACGCTCTCCTGTCTATAAGCCAGACATCCAGGGACCTGCAGTGTTCTGCTTCAGTCCCTGAGAGATGCCTCTGCGTCAGATGTCTCAGCCTCCTCTTCTGGACTCTTTCTATTTTCACTCTCTGCCCATAGCCCTCGTCTCCTTCTCTGCAACTTCGTAGTCATAATATTTTATTAACTATCGGTTCTTATTCCCCATCCTATTTGAGATGCCTGAACTTCTGCTACCAGTGCTTTTTGTGGTTTGAATATCTTCTCTCTTTTGCTGGGCACAGTAGTCTTGTGGTTACAGTTCAGGTCCTCTCAGCCAGCGCAGTGCTTCGTTCCCTGGACAACCTCTGCTATCACTGTGGTGCCAGACTCGTCTATCAGCCCATACGTAAGGAAACCTGGGAAAGTGTAAGCTTAACGCCACAACATCTGCACCCACAGCATACACTCGCCAAGAGGATTTTGCTTGTCTGCCTTTGCATTATTGCATGCTATCTCATCTCTCAGTTTAATGCTGCTTCTTCTGGTACTGCCTATCTCAGCTAGACAGTCAGCTCCTTGAATCACAAGGTTTTATGTATAAGCTATCTAAACAGCACACGTACACTCAAGGTGTCTCTTCCTTCAAACATAAGCACATATATTACTCTCACAGTCAAAACAGGTGCTTTCCAGGGAGGAGAGACAGGACTAAATAGCAGCATGCGGTGATTTTCCCACCATATCATTACTTCTAAGTGCTCACAGTTGTACTTGTGAGCTCTGGTTTGTAACCAGAGGCTGGGTGCTTACATACACCCACCTGCATTTGTCTGCATGTGCACACAGAGAACTGTGAGTGACTCTTGCCAGGGTCCTGAGGGCACCCCCAGCACTCCCTGTCTGGAAGCTCCAAGATTTCCTCAACCCTGCCCAGGTCCCAGGACCTCATTTCAGCCCCCTTGGGGCCATCGGTCCCTATCCCCATATGACCACAGCAGAGCTGGTTTCCAGCTCCTCACAGCCCTGCCCTGCCCGGCCATGGGACCCCTGTGCTGGGCCCATCTGCAGGCCCATGCCTCAGCCTGGCCTGGGCCCTTCCCCGTGGCCCTGTGTGGCCATCCTGGGGCTATGTCTGAGCCCAGATCCTGTCTGCCACCCACAGGCTGATGTCCTGGCCTGGCCTCAACTTGTCCCCTGACCAATGGCCAGGGCTGGGATTGCCCCTGTGCCCCCTGGGCTGTCCTGCTCCTGGCTGGGGCAGTGGGACAGGTCCTGGCTCTCCCATGGAGGACCCTTGGCCCCAACAGGGCCCACACAGCTGTACCCCAGGCTCCATCATTTTCTGCAAGCTTTCACAGAGAAAATACTGGGAATGGTTGGATCTCTACTGCACGTGCTGTAGCTGGGTTACCTCCATGCCTGTGCCCACACTGAAATTACCAGAATCTGTTGGATTTTCATATAATATACAGAGGTTTTGGTACTTATATTTGTGGAGGGGTTTTTGTAGTGGACTGGTACAAAGAAACCAACCCTACATCTTTTGGCATCTCATATTTGCCTTGCTGTCAGGCTTACCACACTGCCTCCTGGTCAAGGCTGCATTAGCCTGATGCTCCTGAAATGTCAGATTCTGCCCTCCTCACACCAACACTGCACAACGCCTCCCATGTTCGGTTAGATGCTGAATGCTGATTTCTTTGACAGTAAATAAGAATCCCAGAGGAATCACTTGATAAGCAATGTACTGTGAAACTGCTATTCTATTAAAAACCTCTGTTCCCACAGCTGTCAGCGAATGAGTTTTCTGTTATTTTTTACAGAAGTCAACTATTACAAAGCACCTTCAGCTCTACAGGCAACATTTGAAATGTGCCCCATTGACCAGCAGCAGCAAAAAGATTGTCTCTGCAAACCAACTAAATGTCAACCATCTTACTAATATACAGTTTCTGGGAGAGGCACAAGCCTAATTTTTCACCTTACCAAGGGAATAAGCTTTTTGTTCTGCTTCTCTTAGTTTGGAGTAACCAGCTCCCACCTAAGCACTGGGAGCTACCTGAGCACCTCAGGTCTTCAGGGGCCCAGAGTTGAGCATCAATCAACCCCTTTTGCATGCCAGTGGGATTGCTTCATCTCCCCTGCTCACTGGACCTGCTTGTGGTGGACTTCAGCTTCAGCCCCCATCGGAGTGGTTGACATGTAGAAGGCGGCCCGAGCCAGCACTTGTGTGAGCTGGATGCTGTGGTAGGCCCTCCATAAAGATGTACCTCTGTACTCTGCTGTGAGATCCAGTGCTGGAAATGAATGGTAGAAATAGCGGATCGTCTAGGCACAGTCTTAACTCCTGCCTCCAACACGATGATCTGAACTAGCTCAACGTTTCCCGAACAAAAAGTTGACATTTGTTAAAAACTTATCATCCCATAGGACGTCCCAGAACAACCTCAGTACCTCAGAAGCACTCTAAAGAGCTGAGACCAGTCATGCACTACTATGGTGTCGCTGGCTGCTTTTTACTGACTATGAGGGCAGTTGTGGGCACAGCTGGCTGTGAAATTAGCTGGGATGGGGAAATGAGAGAGAATCATGAAAAAGGTAAAAGGAAAAAGACTACAGAATTTACAACAAATATTTCAGTCATGGGTTTGCATGCTTGTATCCTGTCCCAGCCTCCTCGTTCTTATTAGTAATAACTCCTCAGTAACAACTCCTGACTTTAGGAATGGGGAGTTGTCTGATTATGTCTGTGTAAAATGTCTAGCACCCAGTGCATGCTATATAAATAATTCATCATGTTCCTAATGACATGGGAATACTATTCACAATTTTCACAATTGCCATTTTCATCCTAACCAAATAGGCAGAGAGAAGCCTCACCCGTAATAAATGAAAAACATCATAAAAAAGAAAAGTATAAACAGAAACCAAAAGAAGCAAAAGTATCCTTTTTTCTCACGGTCTGAATCTCTGACCCGCGAGTCATAAGCACTTCTCTCTCAGAGTGGTTAGAGTGTGAAATGAGTGGGACCAAAACTCTGCCTAAACATGAAGAGTTCAGGGGTCCCCCAAAGTTGTCTGTTCAATTTACAGGAGAGAAGTAGTGTACCAACGGAGGTAAAACCATTAATTCAGTGATATTTATACTGTCAGCTTAGGCCATCTTCCAGATGAGGTACGTATAATAGCAGTAACAAAGATTATTACTGCAGGTTAATTGCATAACTGCAAGTGTACACAGTTGTTTAAATAACACTGATGTGAACACAGATCTGCTTGCCCACTGTCACTGTATTTTAATATGCTTTCTTGCAACATGAATTATGATAAATGAATTTCTAGGTGAATGAACGACAATATTGTGATTAAATGTAATACGTTAAAATGTCTCTGCTGGCATCTCTGTATTTAGAAAGGAATTAGGACGATTCTTTAGTCTTTGCTTGTGTGAGGGTTTCTAAAACATATTTTAGCAACTGCATATGTGATAGTTTTGGAAAACTGGGTTTGGAAATTTTGGAAGTGGTTTCTTCCAAATAACACTTATCATTAAAACATGTAAAAAGAATTGATAGGGAAGAAACTATGCCATCCTTTTAGATCTTTTGAACTGTAACTTTTGGCATGGGTGCACACTATCTTTGGGGACTTAATACAGATTTTTTTTTTTTTCCATTTGCTTTCTTTTAAGCCATCCTTTGGTGTATTAAAACGAGCACACCTTATAACACCAGTTCAATGAAGTTCTTGTGTACCATGCATCTCCACTACTGTCATATACAAAAAGTTTTGCATAGGCTTATTTTTCTCATGAGAGCAGGGAGTTTATGATCATTTCTGGAACACTGAGAAAATACCTTATGTTAAGAGGCTCATCATTAAGTCTGGCAACAAATCTAACTTAACTCAGTCACAATTAAAAATGGAACTCTTGACTATAAATAATACATAAAGAATTCAATTCTTTTAAATACTTCATATTTTTATAAATAAAAGAGTTTAATTTTGTCTGAAGCCTTGAAGTTTTCCTTGCACTACTGTTTTAATGAAAAGATTATCATTCACCCTATTTTCTGATTGGAAGTATGTAAAAGAAACATACACATCCTGATTTTTTTAATGTTTTTTCTTTCTGTCTGATTGTAAGAACATGAATAGCATTTTCCCTTTGGCGTTTTGTTTTATTTGTGTTTTACTTTGGTGCACATAAGCCACATAAAAACAAAAGCCCAAATAACTATTCCAGCCCAAGGATACAGACTGAAGACTAACAAAGAAATTACACTGTTTTCACAAGATTTATATTTCAGAGGATTATGTGCTATGTTGCAAGTACAGCTGATGGAGTACATTTGCCTGAAATACCGCATTCTAGTCTTAAAAGTCAAAAAGGTGCAACCCCTCTGCAAGATATTGACGACAAACTCCACTAAATTGTTTGTGCCACCTTCAATTCCCTGAACAGTGGCCCTTTAATATTTTTTCTAATAGGAATCATAGATCCAGACTGCAGCATACTAATGAGTCTAAGCCTACCAATTACATTTTGCTCTCCATTTCAGATTAAATGACTGTCTGTCTACGCACTCAGGCAGCCCACCCCCTCCCCACACCACGGTGTCCTGGTTTTCAAAAATAGAAATAATAACAATAATAATGTACTGTATCTTTCCAGTTAGCTACAACTCTATATGCTTTGTTAGGCTAATGATAAAGAAAATGCCTGAATCTCAATGTTATGGTAGCTGCTTCATGACGATAATCAACTTGCTATGCATCCCTGATGCTTTGCACAGCACAACAGAGAGGTAGGCTATAAGGAGTCAGAAACAGCAAAGTGTGTATAGAAAAAAAAAATAACCCACAGATGAAACAGCAGAAGAAAGTTGATGGGTAAAAACAGTAGAACTGCTTGGAATTTTCCACTTCATTCTTTTCCTCTGGAAAAGACTTTTTTCCATGAAGTGCCCTTTCCATTATTTTCCTTTTGCAGAAGATCCCTTCCAGCTTTCTGTCATCTCCACAGAACCTAACTGGGATAGCTGTCTGCACTCCATTCACCCTAGCTGCCAGAAGACCAGTGGTTCGGTATTCTCAGCTTCCAGCAACACATGGGAAGGTTGCTCTTAGCCTCACCACTTGCCTGCCAGATGCAGGTGGACACCCAGCCATGCAAATCATTACACCTTCTTTGAGCTCACACCCTGTACATGTGCAAAAGCAAGGAGTTTCAACCAGACCCATGCCTCTCACGATCTGCCCTCCACTTCTGTATGTCTGGCCCTCATCTTGGCTGTCAACACTGTACTTGGTATTTTATTAGTTGTGCCAGAACCATAACTACACCAACTTGAGAATTCCAAAACGGTAACACAGGCTTTGCTGTCAATAGAAAAACGCCCCTCCAGGCCAAGTCTTAGCCTCTTGGGTTTCATAACACATGGGGAAGTAAGGGGAGAGTGAGACTGCAACTATAGGCTACGCTTATGAGAGCCAGAGGTTGGGTTTATGTAGAGAAGCTGTAGAAAATGTTTGACAGAGACTTGTAGGAGATAGTTATAATACTACAGAACTTGAAATTCACATCCATCCAAGAGTACCATGGGCAGCATTAGGGCAGGACTGCAAATAGACAGGTTGTATAAGATCAGAGGCAAGCTAAGACCTCTCAGCATGCTTGTCTTCACACACCCCACTGCCTTCACATAAATTCAGTCCCTGTTCTGCAGGAAATGGAAAGGATGCTTCCAAGGGATATTTCGCACAGCTCTAGCCCAAAGGCAGTAACCTAGCTCAATCCCTCCATACTGGGGGGATGTTTTGTGCCAGGGGGATGAGTATTTATTCCTATGGACCTGTAGCAGCCTGCCTGGGTCTGGAATTTTAGAGGATGCAGAGCAGTTTGGGGGGCTCTGGTGCACCCATCTTCGTAGAGGAGAGGGTCACTATTGCCCTCTGAAGCCTCCCAACGCTCACCTTACATGTGGCAGCAGGAAAATAGTTTTAGGTTGACAGCCTCGCTGTTGGCCTGTGGGTAGTTGAGGTCTGCATTGACATTTTGCTGATGGAGACCCCGTACAGGTGAGGACTGGAGGAACATACTGAGCAAAGAAATATCCCCATTGCTTGGTGAGACTTCTATTGCTGTGCATAGCAGGAGGACAGGGCTGGGGCCATTCTGGAAATTTCTCCTTACCTCTAAGTGTCATGGCCTTGCATTGCCCTTGTCTCAGCTGCAAACCCCTGTTCATTGTTATTTAATTAATTCCTTCTGAACATAACATGCATTTCCCTTCCTTCCTTTTTACTGTGTCTCACCACAGGTGGACTCCTGCCTCATGCCAAACTCTTTTGCTCTGCTTTCAAAGCAAGAAGAAAACCACCTCTCTCTAGCCTGATAGCTCATGCATGAAGTGAGGAGAATGGGATACCGACAGCGAGTTGGCATGATGCCTGAAGAGTGGATGCAGTAGCCCTCAAATTGGCTGAAATTAATGAAGGAGGATGGCTGACCTGTACTTTAGAGCCATTTCTGAATTGCTTAATGATGATGAGGAAAGGTAATAAACTTGCTGCTTAAACCATGTATCTCTCACCTTGTCCTGCGCCTCTGAAACACTGAAAGACTGGATGGAAAGGATGATTCTGTTTCTCAGCTCTCTTCTAAGGCTGATAATATGTTCCCGAACTCCTTGCTGGCTGTTGTACAAATATGCTGGCTTGGCAGAAAGGGCCAGGTACCTGGTTTCATCCCCATCTAATTCTCATATGTCCAGTCCATTTAGAGGATTCCTGGGCCATCTTCTAGTATAGATTTGCATGACAACTCTGATTACCTTCTCTGCACAGACTCCAGAATGAGAACAGAATTCACCCAACTGACACACAGGAGGTTGCATGATTACCCTACTGAAATTAGTGGCAAAACTCCACATGTGGGAGCCATAGGTAAGGTTTAGGGAACTCACTGTTAGGTTACAAGTCACTAAATGAATCCCACTGGTTTTGAATCAAGCACATACACTGTAAGAGAACTAAGTGAATTAACCTACACTGGGGTTGTTAATTTTGCCTGGTAGGCACAACTGAAAAAAAAAAAAATCCCACCACAAAACTTAAAAGTTACAGGTGTTCTGTCTGTCCTTTTGGAGTTCAACCACATAAACTGCTGAACTGGCACAGCTACAGGAGGGAGCAGAAAGACCTCACAAGGGGGGGAAAGGGATGGAGACTTCGTGGTTTGCATTCGGAGTTTTCTAGGGCAGATAGGTTGCTGCTGAAGGAAGACTCTGTTCCATGGAGTAAGACCGCCTTTAACAGTTCTCCATCCACCCTGTTCACCCTCCTCTCCCTCCAGGGTGCCAAATGCCAAATCAGGCATTTTGACACCTATGGAGAGGCAGGATCAAGAGACCTTCAAAAGAAAGAGCAAAAGAAAAAGGGATTATGGTTTTTGAAAATGATCAATGGCAGGCAGGTGCCCACCTAACAGCCCTAATTTGGACTTCATTGAACAACTTTGTTGAAAAAAAGAGCCCTCAGGGGCAGCTCTGCTTTTATTACAAGTGCCAAGAGACATCATGGCCAGTTTCAGTTTGTCTTTGACTTCAGTGGGATTAGGATTTCACCCAGTGAATCTGTTTAATTGACATTTACCATATTCAGATACCATTTACATTTCATTCCCTTCATATCTACTACTGTCAGCTTCCAGTGAGGAATACGGCACCAGCTGCAGCCTTCACCATAGTTAACTGTACTGCAGAAACAATTTTACTCTCAGGTAAAATCTTACTCAACTGCATCAGTAACCTATCTAGAAGAAGAGTCATTTGCCAAGAAAGGTTAATTGACAGTCAAAGGGCCTGACTTATAGGGGAACGTGAGAAACCTAAATATGACTTGGTTGGCCAAGCACCAAGTACAAGTGAGAGGATACATGAACCATTCAGAAGTACCAGAAACACCTGAACTTTAAGGATGGAAAGGAGTTGATTGAAGTGGTATCGCAGGTAAAAGCAGGAGCAGTAGTAGGATCGTCTTTTCAGAAATGATACATTCACAGCTAAATATAAAACCAAGCTTTGATAATGAAACTTGCTATATAGGAGAACAGTTTTTCACAGTAAGCCATTAAGCCCTGTCTCCTGAGACCTTAAACCTAGACTCAGAAAGTACCTTATAAAGGCAGAGACAAAACTGCCACAGCCTCCAGTATGGAAAAGGCAACTCAATATATCTTTTTCTTCCATATTTTCTATAATTCTATGAGCTTTCATATTTGAAAATAAAATACATTTCTGTTCACCAAGTGCTGCCACTGACTGTTGCCTTGTGAAAGTAGAAACCTCTGCCCAAAAAGTTTCAGCTGCCCTTTATTGCAGTCTTTCGTCACTGTCACATCATCGTCTTCAGGCTATCTGCACCAGAAAAAAAAGTTTAGGAACTAAGATTAATAACAGGTTTATTGGAAGGGGTGAAAATGCAATAGGATGCATGATTTTCAGCCTCTAGCTGTTAATGCAGCATCTTACAGGTGTTGGCACTCTTTGCCTGTGGAAAACAGGAATGTTGTTTCTGCTGATACTGGAAACACGGCACGTTCGCAACACTCTGCTCTGAGAAGACAAGTAATTGTTGACCAGTTGCTATTAATAAACAAAGAACCCCTGACTCGGAGTATAGCAGTGCTTTCTGAGAAGGGCATTTTTTCCAGTTTATCTAACCTACTGTATTTTTTTAGCGCTCCTGAAATGCAGTGTGTCATTTTTAAAATGAATTAAGGTTGAAATGGAGTAGAACAGTAAAAGAAACAGTGGGAATGGAAAGGGATTCTTGGTTAAAACTGGAATGACTGAAGCTAGATATACTAAAAAAGCTTGCTGTGGAAGAAAACTGCTCTGGCTGTAGCAAGTGACTTACTTTCCCTTAGCACTTACTATGAACTACACTCCCAGACAGAAATCAGAATTTCAACAGGACTCAGTAGGGCCAGAAAGGTGACACAAAGGAGAGCTGGACAAAAAACTGTGCATACATTCCCTGAATATTTTGTCCTTCCTCTCTTCCCCTCTGGTGGCAACAAATCTTCATCTTACCTATTTACTCATTCTTGTGTATTGCGTGCTAAGTAGTTAGTCCAAATTTCACAGAGTGAAATTTGTTCCATTGGGAAATAATTGCTCAGTTGGGGATGAGGAAGGGAATGTTTTATTACACATCTTGGAAAAGGAGATGTATTTGGATCATTAAACCATTCTTTTCTCTCTGGATAAAATCAGATCAGAGGGCACTGGAGACATGACAGCAACAGAAGCAAAGATAGATGGACATATACACAGATAAGATGGATTGACAGATATGACAGATGCTGATAACAGGGTTTTAATATATGGGCTAGAGGAGATTACAAAAACTACAATCTTCCTCTGGCCAGATGTGGAAAGTGTTTTCTGGAATGTTACATTTCGTGTTAAGAATTCTGTAAAAGCATTAAAGTGATCTGATGTATATGATTTATAATAACTATAAAGAAGCTACCAGCCTGTAAATGGAAAAATGGAAAGGCTCTGAGGAGCAGAAAATCATGGGACAACAGAAATAATTTGAAAAATAGTATCCTCAAGTAATATAGACACTTTCTCACAGGTATCTCCAGAGAAGAAACTTCTTACTGAAATACACAGCAATCTTGTATCTAGTCCCTGTAACTGATTACATCATCTGCTATATTTAGAATACTTCCAGTGTAACCATGGAAACTGCTTTTGCTTAAACTCACATTATTCCATTCAACATTAGTTGACACTATAGAAATACTTTCGGAAGCTCACAAAACAATTAATGTATCACTGTTATTATATGCCTGTATATATAGCAACGTGGTTATTGTCTTTTCTTGAAGTATGCATTATGCATACCCGGAGATGTCAGATTTCTGACAAAGACTACAAAGAGCCAGATGCATAGCAATGGAGTGAGCATACAAGACTACAGGAGAATTACGCGTACATCCTCTGCACTTTGCTTTTAGCCCAGCTGCCTAAGGAAAGGGCTCATGCTCTCACAGTGCGTGCACATGTCTCTGTGTCTGTCTTTCCCATGCAACTTTCGAACCCAGTTTCCACCAAATTTGACAAAGACAAAAAGAGGAGGTTTTTAATCTCCCACAAGGTTTGCAAAGATAAACAGCTATGCAGAAGGAAGTCTTACCAGTGATCCCCCTGAAAGACTAATAAGGGCAATCCTTATTAGACCTAGGAGAATCTACAAAAAAGAGGCTGTGTGATTTCTGCTAGTCATGAAACTATTTATAATAATAGTAGTAATAATATTAGAAACACAATAAAAACTGTATCTATACATTGCAACACAAAAGTGCAAAAATACTTTCTTATATTTCTTTGTAAAAATGCAGCTTTGCAGAAATCATTAAGAAATCCCAAACAAGTATCAGAACTTCAAGCAAATACCAGAAAACCTAGAGAGGAAATCAGAAAAACACTTACAAGCAGAAGTCCCAGACTCAGCCTTCCAAACTGGAGGCAAGGGGCTACGATCATTTTGATATGAAATTACTTTAAATTTCTGCAAGTGGTTATCTGACATTAAAGGGTAAAGTTAGTATTAGGAAACAAAGTACTACAAGGTAAGTAGAGATGCACAGTTTTCACAGTGCAGGAATGTTACCATGAGGTCCCAGATGCATCTGTGCTCTTCAACATATTTAGAACTAAGCTATAAATGGGAAGGAGGTGACCACACTTGCAGACTACAGTTGATGGTGAATAATTGCGGATGGATCTACTGATATTACATGGCTGAGTGATAAAATGGCAAATGATATTCCATAGTAATAAATATGAAGCAGAGTATGTGTGTGGAAAATAACACAAACTATACATGTGCAGGGATGAGCTCTAACTTAGCAGTTATTACTCAGAAAGAGATTCTGGATTTGTAGGCACCTCAGCACAGTGGTGGGTAAAAAAGGCAAATCAGATATTCAGAGTTATTGGAAAAGTTATCGGAGGAAAACAGAAAAAACCTTATGTCACTTGTAAATTCAGGGCGCACACACATTTCTATGACTGTGATTTTAGTCACCTCAGAAGCAATGTGAGAGAACTGGCTAGCATGAGGAGGAGGAAGAAAACAGAGAGCCAGGCTGTGGCATCCTTTCAAGAAGAGGAGAATAGATGAGAATTCCTCAGCCTGGAAGAGAGTCGGCTGAAGGGTGGTAAGATTAAAGCCTACAGAGACATGGATTGTATGGAGAAGATGAAGGGGGAGTGACCTCCTTCACGCTGGGGAGAGGATGAAACAGGAAGAAGGAAAATCACCCTGACCCCAACTTCCACTTCATGTGAGAGTCCTGCCAGTGGCACATCTTTTGCAACTGTCCCAAGTCCTGCAGCCTGTCTCTGAACGGTGTTAGCCAAGAATGCACAGCCACATAAAGAGACTGCAGAAAAGCAGAGGAATCATTACAGAAGCAGGGAAGACAGGTTTCTAGTAACTACATATCTAAATGAGAAAAAACACTCATCAAAGACATTGCTTTTAATGCAATAGAGCTTCATGGGTAGCATGCTGTCACCAGCAATATCCCAGTTCTGCAGTAACATCATGGCAAGACCAGCTGGATACTTCAACTGAGTGGCACAGAACTTGCTTTGAAAAGACTACATTTTTTCAGCATTTTCACCCTTCTTCTCAATAACAGCAGCCAAAACTTGCTGTTGGCCACACCTACAGTTACCAAGTTGTGGCATGGGACCAGATCTGTAGAACAAAACAGACGGTGCTGAAGATCTGACATCTTTAGTACATGGTTTGGGGAAGTGAAAGTGCTTCAGCTTGGGTCTAGTCAAATACCATGGTCTGAAGGCAGCAGACCTCCTGCTGCCCTCCCTCTGCTCCCAGGAGGGCAGCCAGACCTCCCAGCCCTGCTCCAGGTCCATCCCAGCACCTCTCTTTGTGCAGGCAGGTTGTAAAACAGGTTGTTGAAATGCTCTAAACTAAAAATAATCAAGCAGAAAAATATACGCAAAATATTTCTCTGCTGCAAATGATGGCCAACAGCTTGCCAGCTGCTGGGTGGGTTTTGTCCACATAACTTCTGCAGAAAAGCAACCAAATGGATTTTCAGTGCAGCAACTGAGCAAAGGAAGACAAAAGGAAATGATAGTGACAGTCAGTTGCTCCAGCAGCAGGATGTCCCCAAAGTGACCAGAAAGAGAACCTAAAAGTCAGTCCTGCGGTGTTGAGTGTTGGGGTCCCTTATACAGCATGGATCAGGGAATGAGTCCTTTCTGCAGAGAGGAACTCTACAAACCCTTGATGGTGGCAGATCACCAGTTACATTCTGCAAAACTTCCATACTGAACATCCAAAATCCAGAAGTATTTCATGTTGAAAGAAAACTATCACTCACATGTAGTAGATTGATTTTCAAACAAAATGACTCAACATTTGTGTTTTTAGTAAACTTTTCCCAAGGCACTAATCCCTGTTCAACCTTAGGAGTCTCAAAGATGCTGGCTTGAAAACCATAACCTTCCAAAATATTTTGCAAACATTTTATTGTATGTCCACTTGTACCAGTGGAATTCTTCAACAGAAAAATCAGATTGTTACCAACATCCAGAAACTAATTAGGAGGGGAAAGTACATTTCAAACTGCAAATATTCCTTTTTGTACTCCCAGCACATTACAAATTGAATGACAACTTGATTTTCAACCCCCACCCCCTTCTGCAATGTTAAAAATGTGACTGAAAAATAATATATCACCAACCCAAACCCTTGTTTTACAAATACAAGTTTTAGCCTAAGGCAATAGTTTCGAATAGTCAAGTGGGAAATCCTGAAAACAGGGGCTGGAATGTCCTCTTGGAGTGGAGAGACACCCTGAACTAACGCATTGCCTGCATGTTGATGTTTTATAGCATCTTATTCCTTCTAATGGGGCAGAGATGATTTCAGATCCACATTAATTTGCTAAGCAAAGTCATTAGACACCTCCAAGTCATTTGCCTCTCACTTTAATCCTTCAGTGTAATGTAGACAGTTCCATAGTCCCACGTAATATGAATCAGCTGAATGGATTCCAATTTATCAAGAAACTATAAATTGCAAAATATCAAGCTGAAATGGCAGTAACAAACCCAGTGATCACTGTCCCATACATTTTAGATTGTTATTTAAGGCCTCCTGGGAGATCAATGCTGTATAACCTATTTCTCAGGATTCCTGTCAGCTATACGAACTCTTTGCAACCACTTTCACTAATATATTATGACTTGTTTATGATACTGAAGAACAAGTGATGGGATCAGCATGGTCACGGTGCAATGGGAAATGATGTGGAAATTGTCTGGGAAAGGTATAATTTTTTTTCCTGTCTCTATACGCATATACTGAAGGACAGTACTATTACTAGGCTATCCCACAGGCATCCCATTTGGGTCCCTCAGACATTGTGTTTGGACCTACATGTTCCCTCTTACTGAAAAATACAGTATCTGGGATACTAATTGACTCCTAAACAATAATCACAGAATTCAGACTCAAGATTTAACTTTAAAATTAAATTAGAAGTTACCAAGAAGACCTGTCAGCAAAACTTTAAATCTGTGGATTTCTTCACAGATTATGTGTCTGCCAGGCAAGCAATACCCTACTTGACAACAGTTGATATAACAGCTCATTTTGACCTGTGCTGTGTCCCTGCCTGCTCCTGCTGGTGCATACGGCTTCCAGGAACCAGGAGACTGAATCCTTCCAGCAGAGATTTCCTGTTCCAGCTGCTGCAAATGAGATGGATCCAACAGGACCTTTTGGGGAAGTAACACACCAAGCTCCCACTGAGCAGGAAATTTGTAATTACACCTCTGTTACTTTCCCACTTCCTCAACAAGCACTTCTCAGTGAATAAGCCAAGCCTCATCAGTAAGGCACTGGAAAGAGCAAGCAAAAGGCAAAGTCAGTCGCCTTCCCTCCCTTCGGTGGGAGCAGCTTCTGATCAGGAGGCTTGGAAAGCAATTGTCACTAAAAATGTCAGGGAGGGCAGCTCTGGGACCATCCTTCTCGAAGCCAAGCTCCCTTGCTCTCTGTCCCACTCCTGAGTCATATCTGTTCATATCCTCATGTGCAACCCACAATGTTGTTGGCACGTCGGGAGCACGTCTTTCACTCTGACAGCAAAGGGAATCATGTCCCTTGGGAGGCTGCTGTATACAAGCTGTTGTCAACATTATATCACAGATTTCCCGAAAGGCTCATGCTATCAGTACAATTACTCCCATTTTACAGAGGACATAACTGCAGCTGAGAGCTTACCGTTTTTTTTCGGAGATTTCTCATGTGAATTATATTTTCAGCTCAGGAATACATTTAAGTATGTACTTAAGTCCATTTACATTGCTCTCTAGGAGTACACTATTAAAGACTTATTTTAAAGACCACTTTAAATCCTGTTGATTAAAGTCCATGCCTATATGGCTTTCTGAGTAAGAAAACTTCACCAGATTGGAGTCTTGTGTATAACATGGATGAATAAAAAATAAAATGCTGTTTGCTATAGGCACCCAACAGAGGAAAGGAATATATCAAGGGCTTTCGTACTTGGTGTCAGGCATGATCAGATGAATTTTGGGTCTGCCCTCTGAGCAGAGAAAGTACCAGCAGACCGAAACTGTAACACGTAAAATAAGAGAAATAAACACAACGGTCTCATCTGATAATGAGAATGCAGTGTGTTTTCTGTTGCCTTCCTTTCCCACCCGACAAAAAAGTCTATTTGTTTTCCATAAAGCATTAAAGAATAATAAAACCATTTGTCTAATAATGGAAAGTTTCATTTCCCATTGTTTGCAATGACTTAGCATATCTAGCATCATTCCTACAAGGTAGTGAGTTTTGCAATCAATATGGTGCTAACTGTGCTTCTGTGACAAGGTGCTTTAAAAGATTATGCTCTACCATCATTTCCCATGCAACTCATCTGCTCCTTCTTTCGTCCCTCCCTGCACAATGATTTGCAGGACGCAGCCAGAATGAGATATTTGTAAAGCCATCACCTTATTTCATACACACAGATATACAGATCTCTCACAGCAAAATATCGTACAGTGCATTGAAGTAAAAGCCATGAGAAGAGGTAAATTGTAGGATGTGTTACGGTTGTTAAACAGAAACTATTAAAGGCTTTCTCTTTTCTGTCACAAGACATGGTATATATCTTCACAGTATTATAATTCAAATAACTAGATTAAGAATCAGAACTTGAAGCTAACTACTATAATTCAAGTTATCTGTGTCACACTTTTATAATGTTACATTAAAGAACAGTGTTGCTTTGACCTAATGGATAGAGACTGTTTTTTTGAACCTTTGCCCAACATTATGATTCTGTCTTGCTCACAACACTTCATCATAAACATATGCATGCCCAGATGTGCATACACACATTGCCTAACTCAAGCTGTCAACAGAAGTGCCCTGCCTACCGATAAAACATGACCTTTTGAGGGTGAAATCTTGCAACTATTTAATGGCGTGCAGTCATGCACATTAATTTTCAGAAGTCAGGGGCTTGGCTACAGGGGGAGCTGCAAGTAGCAAACTGGTCACAAACCGAGATTTGGCAAACCCATCAGGATTAATAGTCAGAGGCTTAAAGGCAAAGCTGTCTGCAGTGCACAAAGGTGGGGAGACCCTCAGCTTCCTGGCTTAGTTAAATCAGAGCATTTCCAGCAGCACAATCTCTGCTGCCATTTGGACTTGGTACTGACTCAGCCTGGACCTACCAAATGCCCATCGCTGTTTTCTGCAGCATGGAGATATTTCTTCTATAGGCTTATGCAGCTCAGGCTGACAGTGCTCAGTGTACCTGATCCAGCTCTGGCTGCGTTGGCTCGAGCACAAGAAACAGCCTAGATGAACTATATGTTGTTCCTCTCCCGCCTTGCCAAGAAACATGTGGTATTGATATAGGCTTCCCACCTAAGCAATGATTTGCTTTCTCCTTGCTTAGCATATCAATTCAGATAGGATCAAAGTACTAGCTGACATGGCTGAAAACTAATCAGCTTATAATTTGCACAGGGTACCATGCTAGTATTGTACATCATTAATAAATATGATAAAAATCAGACAACTCTGCTTGCTGATCATTCATATTACATAGGAAATTGACAGAGAATGTCATTAAAAAACAATCTGTATTCACTCAGAATCGGGAGCACTTTTTCCCATTTTTCTTTGCAGTTGTCGTCCAAATCTTTAAAAATATAGCAGAACAGTTGCTTTGATTTTGTAAAATGTCAGCTATCCCTAAGTGGCTTTTTTCTAGATTATGAAAAGTATTGACAGGCTTTCTCATTTACAACTCTGGGAAAGTTCCGCAAATCATTTTTTTTGGTATGATTTTAAGTCAATAAGTATCAGGCTATATGCAGAGGAAACGGGATGAAGAGTGAAGCAGCTGAAGAGTCATCAAGTGAATTGCTTCTTTTCAAAGATGTACTAAATTAGAACAAAATTTTTGAGACACTGGAAATCACTCAAAGAAATCTTTGAAACAGCTCCAAATCCCTTCCACAGTAAAAATATTTTGCAAAACACAATCTGAAGAGTTCATCTTTCTCCTCCAACTGTAGGTACGAGTGGCTTTAAAATATTTTAGCAGGTGGCAAAAGGTGCTCCTAGCAATCCTATGAGTTTTCTGGTGAAAACAGCGAGTAAATGAAAACTAACAGAAAATTTAGGCTGTTGTCAAAGTGCAACCCAAGGGGGTAACCAGGACGCTGGATTTCTGCGAACACTCTGTGATGCCACCCGCTTTCTGCCTTTGTGCTGTGGTTCCACCGCGGTGGTCGCCCGTGGGCTGGTCTCGGGGGGGAATCTCTCCTGTTTTTCATTAAGCTTTTTGCCCCTCTGACACCAGCTGTGCTGCCAACTCCTGTGCCAGACTCTTTGCTTCCTCTGCAAAGTTGTTTTCCCTTCGGCTGCCGGCCAGGCCCGCGTTGCTTTCTGCGGTACCTGGAGCTTTGTAGTGCATCTCTTCTGGCCAACTTGGTGTGATCAAAGGCAGCTGCCGTCTGACATGTTTGGCAGTTTCACTGCAGATGCAGGGATACATTTCATAGTCAAAGTGAAATTTGGGGTTTTCGACGACCGTGTTTGGCTAGCCTTTCTCATTAAATTAGTAAATATCAGCAAGGGGAAAATAACTCAGAGAAACTATAGGGGTTTTAAAGGCTAATATCACACATAATATATCTTTTTTAATGTTTTGGCTTAGGAAGATCAATTAACAAAAAGAATAGACTAAGCTAATCTCTAAGTGCAAGCATCATGGAAAGGACTGAATGCTTAATAATTTCAGGCCATGACCAATAATAATTGAGAATAATGCCTGTCTCAAGCATAATAATACTAAAGGATAGCAACACCATTTTAGCTGGAAAAAGTGAAAGAAAAAAAAAAAAAAAAAGAGTTTGGTCTGCTTTGATATTTAGGATGCAGTCTTTGACTTTAAGATAAAGTTGAAAAAAGAATGAATTATTCATATAAATGTTGCCTTAGTAACAAGCCAGCAAATAAAATAATGAAAGCAACTCCTTGTTTTTAAGGGGAAAACTACAAATTTCAGCCTATTGGCTCTGGAAGTTCAACACTTTGTACACTCTGAGGCAACTCTAACTTATGCCAACACCTGCAACATATCAGATCTACATGATCCTGATTCCCCCCCATATGGTAATTTTTAGCATCCAGAGGAGCGTGGGAGTGATTGCCTCAGTGAGCCCCATGCTGCATCAGACGGGTATTTGAGCATCACCCAGAACCTAGTCCTGCAGTGAGTGGAGAAGGGTTTTTTCTTTTCTTTTTCTGAAAACCTAGATAGCTCCATTCAAAATGCTTTACTAAAAGTAAACTAAGGCCAAAAAGCAAAGCACACCAGATCAGGAAATTTCAGTGCAAAAATGATGATGAGATTTCCAAATAACACATTCTTGTGGAAACGGATGCGGATACATAGCTTGGCATTTCCAAAGCAATTAAATCAATTAGGGCAAAACCAACAAAAGGAATGGAGTAGGGTTTTTGTACTGCCTAGTGAAAATCAGCCCTGTGCTTGAAACATGAACTCCCATTTGGTGCCTGAGGAAAATTCAGCACCTAAAACTGTCGCAGCTGGCATGGTGAGACTGGTTGCCTGAAAAAGGACAGGCTACAAGAAGGGAGCATCCCAAGCCTGCCGACATGGGGGACAGCGAGATGCCAAAAGAGTGATCCCTGGGACAAGGGTCTGTGCCCCAGATGCCCAGGCAGAGAGCGCTGTGGGGTGAGGCAGCAGGCACTGCCTAACGTGTTCTGCTGTGGGACGCTCACCCAGGCCAGGGGGAAACATCACAGCGAGTTGAGTTGTTAACCTCCCAGGGCAACTGTGGTGATCAGGACACTCACCAGGGAACGGGGAATCCAATATTTCAGAGAGGACAAGCCTAAATCAGAGCATTGGGAGCCTGCCTCGTGGTCTTGGATGTTCCCGCTGGCTTTCAGAGCCCTCCCTGACCTTGTTTGTTAAGGGATGAGCGTGCACGCAACTGCTCCTCGCAGCTGTGGGTGTCTACACTCATACAAAAACATTTGCTACTCAGTGTTTAGTGCTTAAAATGGGATTATTGTTGAGTTGGGTAACAGCAATACAGCTGGTGACCAGAGCACCACAGGGAACGCTCACCGGTCAGCATAGACAACCCATGGTGTGAGACTTGTTTTCCTGAAAGTTGTTGTAGTTTTAATCATATGTGCTTTGGCTTATTTTGCAAGTCTATTTCTATTCAGCTTTTTCTCATGTCATTAAAAAAAATCAGCTCAGCAAGAGTATTTGGCTCTGTAAATAAACCTGAGGCTAGGCTAGGAGCAATACCAGTTTATACCGCCAGAGAACCTGGCATATATTCTTTCATATTCTCTTCCTTTCCTCCTCTCCCCCCACTTTCTTTCTGAAAATATTTCTTGATTTTAAGCAACTGTACAAAATATCAGAGAAGACAGAGTGCAATGTGGTATTTTTGTAACACGTTACTTAATGTCCCAGGTGTAATCAACTGAGACAATCTCTGCAGCAGAGACTTTAAATAAGGGTCACATTGATGTCAGGAAAAACTTAAATTCTTCTGTTTTCTAAAATGTTTTTAAAAAAAATATATATATTGTTTGGCCAGAAAATTTAATATGGATAGGTGCTTTCAAACACAACATCAGTATATCCTCTGTGTCTGGTGTTTTTCCCTTCATTATCATCTAAGCTTGGCTTTACAGACTACCTTACATCAGATCATTTCAAAGCAACATCTGTTGGTTTTGAGGTTAGACTTGTTGTTACAATAAAGTACTGCTAAAATGTTAGCTCTCTATAGAAATACCTTGGCCAAGGTCCACTTTACGCACAAAATGTTGTCTTGGAATACTGCATGGAAACTAGGAGAATAGATAAGCTAAATTACAATGATATTTGTTTAGAACAATTGCTTTTGTTTACAATAGCCTCGGTCTGAGAACACCTAAAGACACTGGCTTTACACAATTTTTGAGTCTGTGTTCATGTAACAGTGGGCTTATCCTAGCGTTCACACTTCCCCAGTCAAAGTGCCAAAAGATCACTCCACTGGAGCAATTGCATCTTGTTGGCCAATGCAAAGGATAGGCAGGGCTGGATGAAGTGGGGCCATGGCCATGGTTTGTCAGGGAACCCCATCTATGTAGCGTTGCTGGAAACCACCAGTGAGTTTGAGCAACTCCAAGTGGGCCCCCAAAAAATGGTGCTGATGGATTTTCACGGACCCATTCCAGGGACAAAGCTTCAGCTGGGGCAGGACTGACTCAACAGACTAGTAAACAAAAGTATTTTAGTTGCATTTATGGTGGTTATTTTCATTCTGCTGAATTTAATAAACTAATATTAGACAGACTCCTGGCAATTTTCATCTTATCAATTTGCCTTGCTTGTTATACATATACTGCCTTTTATTCCACCTAAGCTATTTATTAGATCAACTTATGAGGGTAGCAAAGCTTGTGAAGTAGGCGACTACCTAGGCATTGCCACTGCTACATTTGTTTTTTGTGTCGATAGCCTGAACCCCCAATCTCAGAGTGGTGCAGACAGCTCCACCAGGATCACGGGTTTCAAAAAGTCTCCTTAGCAAATAGAAGTTTCATTAGAGGTTAGAAATATAAATTGGTGAAGTGACAGATTCTATGATATGATGGAAGCTCAATTATAAGTGGATAACATAATATAACAAGTGCAGATGAAATCCTATTAAGGTCTGAAAATCCAATATCTCATCTTCCTGACTTTTAATTGATCTTTACACATATTGTCATTGCAGTCAAATATTTGAAATGATTCCTGTACACATAAACAAATGTAAGCACATTAACTCTGTTAATAATTTTAACAAGTAATTTGTATTTCCCATTAGACTGTCTTACAATTTGCTTTACTATAATTAAAGATATCATCAGTGATAAGCTTTAATGTGTTATTTAAAGTCTGCCTGTTTATAAGATTTGCTTTTATCATTAACTGCAGGTTGATAAGATCCACACATACCATCATTAAGAAATTAGATTTTATGTCTAAAGCAAATAGGATGCTCAGGTAGGGAAGGACTGCTTATTTTTTCAGAAATCCTAAATATAGATCTTTCTTCCTGAGGTTGATCTGTGGTAAGCCAAGCAAGTTCATTATACCATGGCTTTCAGTCTGCTTTGCCAGAAAAGCAACAATTTTGCCAAAGAGCATGTCCTTCATTTGCAATAAAATTGCACATCTCTGTGGCGTCTAGAGTACTGATGGGCAAGAGAAGTTCTTTATATGAAGATAGTTATGGAAACTTGCTGTGGAGCAAAGTCACAGGTCACTTTGCTTTTGGGTGGGATGAAAAGCTCCGAAGAATGGAAGTCCTTTCGCTTGGGTTTCTCAAAGCCCAGAAAACGGTGGTTTGCAAACACCCAGCTAGAGAAACAAATGGGACACCTGTGATATGGGGCACTGGTTAAATCCTCTGCTGCTTATGCCCTTTCAAATCAGACACAAACCAGCCCTCCTTTATCCTTGAGTAATACAATGGGAATCAGCTACCCACTTCTGCCCCTGCTCTGTTTTGTTCAATTGTTTTGTCCCTCTTAACAGCAGTGCTCTGAACTGACTTTCAAAATGATTTCTTTTAGGTCACTTGCCAAGAAGAGAAAGAGAATTAATATGTATGTTTCCAGCTTGAGGTTTCAACTATTTGCTTGTGGTACAAATGTGAGTTTCGGGAGTCTTTCTTTAGATGTACCCAACACCGTCACTTTGTAAACAAAAACTACTTTCAACACCAGCTATGACTTATCCATTGCTTTAGTTCAGTAAGTAGAACATACGTTCAATTCATAATCAAACAGCTGAAATTACCCTGCAAGTCTAGAAAATTGATGAGTGGCTTAGCCTTTTTTTTTTTTTTTTTTTTTTAAGGTTATAGGACTTTTAGACAGAGGTAAATAATGTCCTAGTGAATAAATCGGCAGAGTAGGTGGAGGAGAAAGTAATTTTCCTTAGTTTATTTTTCACTTGTGATTTGTTTGGAGGGTTTTTTTGTCCTCAATTTTATTTTAAGGGATGAAATAGTTATTCCCCAGCTTCAGCACCTGCTGCTTTACTGTTCTTATTTTTGTGTAGAGAGATGATTTGGACCTTAATTAAAATTGGAATAACTTCTTACCACGAAATGTTATTAAACATTTTGCTAGTAAGAACTAGCACACAGTAAAAACTTTCTCTTACTATTATTTTGGTGACACTTCCAAGATTCCTCCAGGAGATGAAAAAAAGACTACAAAGACATCACTGGCAAGTAATAGATTGATGCTCTTCCATTCCACATGGCATTCAGAACAACAAAATTATTTGCATCCTCCTTCCCTGAGATCTCAGCTACCCTTGCTCTGTAACTTATGCTTTCCAAACTGTCAAGAGCAGAACAGATTCAAGTGTAACATTAACTGAGAGCTGTTTAACTATTTATGTTGCTATAATTTTGTATTGATTTTATGTAAACTTTTAACCAAACACAGATTGCACTGCTTAAAGAAGACTTTTGGGAGTTCCTAATAAATTGCCTTTCCGATCTTTAATGGAGCATTAGTAATTATCGGATACAACATGATTTAAAGTCATTTAGAAGCCACAGAACAGTAGTTTGATACAGTACATTTCTGTCTCACTAATAAGTTGTGTTATATGCACTTTATATCTGACAAAAAGTACTAGAAAAAGTACTTACAATAATTTATCTTGATTGTAAAAACCTGTGTGATCATCACGATATATGTTACATAACATTTTAATCATTAACAACTACTGTAGTGATTTAAGCATTTCTACAGGAAAAAGAATTAACACAAGTAGGATCAGATGCACAATAGAAACTTGCAGCAGAAACTTGCTCTTATTTTCAACAAAGTCTAAGCCAAGGGAAAATACCCAGGTCCAAATCAGGTAAGAAAAAGAACAAATAAAAACACGCTCCTGCTTGTAGTGGTCAAAATTAGAATAGGTTGCCCATAGAAAGATCAAAACAGAAGGATCTGATTATTCCAAAGCTAAGACAGAAATTCTCATGATGACCAGATCTATAGACTTTCCCTTCAGTTGTGGGTTAACAGCCAAGGAAACTCAATGAACATGCACCGCTGGGTAGCAAGGATCATTGGGTAACCAGAAGCTGCTGTGATGCAGCAACTGGACAAAAATGCATTGGAGTGGGACACATGAATGGCCTGACAAGTCCTCTGTGTCATATCCATTTTGTTTCCAGCCCTAAAAGCACCTCTGATACTTGCTTTAGATACTAAAGGCTTCAGTAGTTTTTCCATAGTCCTCCTGTTGGTCTCCTGGCACAGCTGGTTTAAGGAGACTGACTGTGCAGTGAATTGAGGATGTGCTGGTGAGAGAATTCACTTCTCTGTGTTGCTATCGCTTTATCTTTTGCTGCTGACAATCCCCATATTTTCAGCAGTCTGTACTTAAGGCAATGACTTTTTATGAGGCACCCCATAGACAGAGGCAAAGGCCCTGTCACCTCAGAGCTGCACACGGGCCTAACAGAAAGTGTTTCCTACCCCTTGTCCCCAGCACGCTAAGGATGCTACAGTTTTCAGTTCATCCCTCTGTCCCTATCACAGCTCATTACATTCACAGCTTACTCACGACACTTACTGTCCCCTGTCATCATTGAGCCCTGCTTCGCTGCTCATCCCCACACGCCCCTGAACCCCCCTACCCATGTCCCACTGAACTGCTCATCCCCCATGTCCCAGCCTCCCACACCTGCCTTTTGGGCATCCAGCTCCCATCTATATGTATTTCTCCATCCAATACCTGAATCCCCTTCTCAGCCTCCTTTCCCCGTTAGCCGCTCCCACTTTGTCTATCTGGCTGTTACTGCCACTCAATTCTCTTTCATATTTCCACTCTATCCACAGCAAGCACTGCCCAGGTCTGCAATAAATTTCAGCTAACCCATTTCTTGTTTCTTCCATCAATCTACCCTGATGCCTTTTATCAGTTTCCTCCCTAGGGAATTACTTGCCCTTTACTTGGCCCCATAACGCCATTGGAGTAACTGTATTCCTATCAAGTCTACCCATCTGTCTTCAGCATTTATGGCATTCAGGTCATTACAGAGCGTAGGCACTGCTACCTTTCCCAAGATCACCAATTACCATTGGAGCCACTTCCTTAAAACTCAACCCATTAATTAGATATTCTTACAAGTAGCCTCATCCCTTTCTCACTACCTCGTGTATATATTTCAATACCTTTACCAATCTATAAACAAAGGAATAAGCCCACAGGACTTGTATTTGTAGGTCTTTTCTGCCAGGCATAGCTGAACAGGCTGCCATGACCAACAATGCTCACCAGCTGCTTTGCAGATTGTCAGATCCCCAGGCCTGTACATGGCCCATAAAAATCAGTCCATTGACTTAAGTGGTCAATGAATAGGGTCTGCTGCCTTATTTCTTTGTTTGTTAGAGCAGACAAGAGCAACACGATTAAGCAAACATCCTTAAGATTTAAGAGATGATTTTTTTTTTAACTTCTCATTTCATGGTGCGCCATAACTCATGGAGGTCATAGGCCTGACTCTAGAAAGCAGAAATCCTACAAATATTCCATACAGCACTCGCTGGTGGAAAAAAATGCAAACGTTCACAGCCAGAAAGCAGCTAGCTTACCTCATCCATTACCTCAATCGACATATTCCCATGCGTGCAGGAACGTTCTTAGGTAGATCTAAAATGAGACAGTGATTGATTATGGAAGGAACTGTTATATAACTTAGACATTATCTCGGTTTCCACAACCCTAATCACAAAGTTCCAAATGCATTCAAGTGACAAAGCAATTTAAAAACAATTTGACTCCCAAGACAATCACAACAGGGAAAGACTTTAAACTGAGCAGGTATTACAATGCAATTAGCACAATTAACCCTTTGCCACAGCTGCAAATCAAGAGTTTCCACCTCTTAGCATTTCTTTAAAATGTCTGCAATTGGAAAATTAACTTCCAGCAGGGAGGAGTTAACACTATGGCAATCTCTTCCTTACAAATTTTTAACAGTCACCAGGTGGCAAAATCTATTTATACACCATATGTTTGTAATAGGATCTCAATTTGTAAGATACAACATTAAATTTCTTGAATGAATATACTGAACAGAATAGCATGACAACTGGAGCTGCAATAACATGATGAAACATATTAAAATCAGTGTTAATATAATAATCAGCTGTGTTTTGTTCCATATGGCGATTTACATTAACAGTTAAGCTAAACCCCATCTGTTTCTTCAAAAGCTGAATGTAATAAAAGAGGAAAGGTCACGATCATGAACTTCTGCCTCCAAGTCACACTGCGTGTGTTTAATAATGAATGTATAGCTCACTGGTTTTCTATACGATGTATGCCAAGTTAAAAGGTAAGTTTTTTCCACATGTAAAAGTAGCAGTTTTGGAGAGAATCTCGCTCCCTAACTCCTAACTTATTGAAGAGCCTTGAGGAGGTGCACAGATGGCAGCAGAATGGTCAACAGCAACATAAAGAGCAGACCTAAATTTTTTCCATGCTGAAGATTCTGTCATCTCAGGGTACACCTGATTCTGCGGCTATGACAAGACAAATGGTATATTCCACACATCTAACAGGTGTGCTGTGCTACCCTTCTGCTTGTACTGAAATGCGCTGACAGTACAGCAATGGAGAACATTTGTCTTTATCTTTATAACAACTGACAAGATGCATGATTACCCCTGTAAGGGTAACAGGGATAAAAAAAAAGAAAAAGGTCCTGTCCATGAGCCTAGTTATTAGTCACATGCTGAAATGCTGACCAAGTCCAGCAGAGTAGGAATTATTTGTAAAATTGCCTTCAAAGAACATTATCTCCCACCCCGTTTCCAATAAATGGATCAAGCAGATCTCACCTGCACAAGCTTTTCCTATTTTTTAAGAGAATTTCTGGCAGTTTTTTACCTTAGCCAAGTTCAAACTATTAATGGCCACCTGAAATTCATCACATCTGTGGCTTTATTTCTTCAATCTTTGAGAAAAGTCTAATTATTACTATGATGGATTTTCATCAACATACACATCTCGGAACAGTTGCAAACTGTGAATTTGTGCACTGTGGGAAAAATACATATACTGTGTTTGGTTTTGAAGGCAAAGGTTTCCCGGGATACCTTCGAGGGAAATATAATTATCAAGCCCCATATTCAAGCAGAGGATCCTCACCTGGGCATCTACCTTACATCTTTTACTGCACTGAGATACATAAAAAAGGGGTCTAGGTTGTCAGTTTTGTCATACACGTGAGAAACAGCCTATTGAACATTTCTTACATCAGCCCTTTAAATAGTCCAGTATTCCTGAACCATCCTCCCAAAAGTGCGTGGATTCCCCACTTGCTGCCTGGAAGTTAACCCGGAGCGTAACCTTGGTAATTTCTATGAATGCCTTGATCTGCCAATATAATCCTGCCATTGACTAACAGATGCAGTGTCCTCTGCAACACGCAACAAATTCACTGTGCAAACAGCTCTAGGCTTCCCATTTGGATCTAGGAGCTGAGATGCAGAAGGCTAAAAGTTTGTGTAACCCAAGAGACTCTTGTCAGCTACGCAAATAAAGAGGATTAGGAGCATCGCTTATTCCTACCAATTATAATTCAAGCTTTGTGAATTGCCTCCCAGGGCACAGTAAAGGCAAATGTGGGTTTTTCCCTGCTTATGAAAGCATAGTTTAAACCTTTTCCACCCATAAGGAAATTACACTATAGCACAGCTAGCTAGTACACAGGCAGGAGATCCTCCTGTTTCTTCATGGATATGGGTTATGAGAAGATCAAAGGTCTCTCACAAGATCTCCCTTGAGACACCCCCCCCAAGCTAAGGTACGTGCTCCTCGGTGAAGATGGACGGTATAAACCAGCTCAGCTGCCCTGACTATACAGCAGCTAATTGGATGTAGGAGCACCAGCAGCCCCTGTTCAAGGCAGAGCATACTTGTGCCATTTCAGTCTCCAGGATAGTGAATGTTGTTTTCAAGGTGTTTTCCCCGCAATGGATGTTAGTAAAAGGGATAATTGAAAAAAAAAAAGCAACAACCTGTCTTTGAAAAAGCTCAAAGTCCCAGCACCGCTCAGAACCACACTCACATGATTTTACTTGCCTCCCTAGCAAGCCTTGTTTTTCTGTTGCTTGTCCTCTCTGTAAGCTTCTTGGCCAGGTATTTTGTCCTTCTATCTGCTTGCAAAAGCTATCAGTAAATTGTTTAACCAGGCAAACATGCTACTAATAAATAATAATCAATTTGGAAAGTAGGTCTTTAGACAGGTGGTAAAGAGTCATTTCTACCACGGGCAGGTATTACCACAGGAGAGCTGCTGTAACTTCTTTCCATATTCACAGTCCTGCACTGCTCTTTTTTATTTATGATAAAGTAAAACAAAAATGAATTTAGAGGGAAATGGTATCATTCCTACACCATTAAAATTGAGATATAAACCACAGAAACCAAGATATGCAAAGACACAACTGTCATTTTTCCTGACACCATGCAGTCTGACATAGCGTCAGACTTAACTTTGAATTTCCTGGCTTTGGTGGATTCTTGTTCTAACCCCGAGACATCATTTAAATGTAGTTTGTCATTTCTGAATATAACTGTAACTCTTATATTATCAATAATAACAGGGTACCTTCTGCTCCTCAGGGGCAAACTCTCAAACAAATGGCTTGTGAATCAATAAATACGTTAGTGTGCTGCAGCTGAATTTATTTATTCATGAGATGCTTATCTCTCTGTAAATTCCTTAGGAAAAATCCTTAATCCTACCATACTGAATTGACTATTTATCAGTTTTAAATTGGACCTTATTAATTTTTTTCCATGCTGGAAAATGTCTCTCACGCGACTTATCTTCGTACGGAATTAAATTTCTTTCTGTCTCCCTTTTCTCTCCCAGGGACTAAACCCAGTGGTTAAGAATGGGAAATAACAGATGGCAACAAGCTCTCACATACAAATCTGCTGCGTCTGAGGGTCCTGTAAGCTCTTTTTGCAATCTACTCGCAGAAGCCTGTATGCCACGGCATAAGCGCAGTCACATTTGGCTTCTCACTCATCGGTGACAGGCTGAGCTGTTTCTCCCTTTGTTTTATTGCCGGCTCATTGGCAGCTGCTGTAAGTAGAGATCAGCTCCATCACAACCGAGCGCAATTATATTTATAGGGTACAAAGGTACTTACAAACCCTTAAGCATAAAATTGAATTCGATGCTAAGGTTGTGATTCAGGTTTTACCTACTGACTGTGGCAGGAGATGTCTTCTCAAGATCTAGGAACTAAGAAAACAATGTTCTGCTGTGGGCTCATTTGAATAATCTCACCACTCATTAAACACAGCTGCAAGGCAAGGAATGACAGAGTTCAAAGGCAAACCAGGGGAATATATTAGTAATAAAATTATTGTCAGAGCCTTTAGGTATGTTTCCCCAATATTCCTCAACATAATGCCATTAATTACAATAGAAACAATTTTGTCATTTTCAAACACTTCAAAAGGTTAGAAGAATACTCTGTGTTGATAGCCTAAATGTCTATTTTTAGAAGCACTGTTGCTAGAGAATTTGAAAATGTTATACATTTTGATTAAGGACCAGAAGAGGGGTTTGGTTTGGGTATTTGTGGCCTATTTAATTTTATGTGACTGGTGAGCTGTAGAGCCCAGACAATGTGTTCTTTTCTAAAAATGGCTGTTGATGTGATTTAAAATATATTGCCTAATCCTAATATTTTCAAGAGGCTACAGACTGCAGGAAAAAAACAGCACTCAGAGATTCACACAAGGTTATGTTTTGCTTGTGTTTTTATGTATTACTATCATCAAGCTACTTCTCTGGCCAAATGGCATCCACTGGCTCATCAGAAATGCACCATTCTCCGCCTTTTTGGCAAATGCTCCCTGATACACCTGTTAGGGCAGGCAGCGAGCACAGCAACGGGGCAGTCTCCCTCGATTCAGTTCCCGTGATCAGAGGGTGCCAAAATGCTTCAGGGCTACCAAAGTGTTGACGTCTCCAGTGCAATTTTCATCACTCTCTTTGCTAAATAAAATAAGCTTTCCAATATGGCTCAGGAGATTGGAGCAGTGTCTTTTTTCTTCTCTGCAAATCAGAACTGCTGCCATTCTTTAATATTTATCAACCCGAATCCAGAGGGAAATATTCAGCCTCTCGTTTTCCAGAATATGTGTTTTCCCTCACCCAAAAAACCTGCTGGATTCTATGAGGCAAAAAAATTCAAATGCGTTTGATTTGGGAGAAGGGGGATATTACGAGTGCTTGGAGGACTATGTGGCAAGTGGCCATTTTTCAGATCTGCTATTGTAATCAGAAGCAGAGTGACTGGAAGGTATTTTCCGTGAAATACCTCTCTGGAGCTAAATCCAGGGACTGGGGCATTGTTTGTGAAAACACTGTCATTTTTAAAGGAAATGTACTTGTTTACACATCATAAAAAGTTTAATAGATATTTCTCCTTTAGGGAGAAGTGCAGAAGTGCAGACGGCTACAGCTGAAGAAAGTTCTTTTACGAATCCTTCAAGTGCAAAGGAGCACTGAAAACTAAAAGACTGTAAGTGCTACTTACGGAGTCTGCCACTAAACTTTTGTAAAACATGTAAAGAAAATGCTTCATGCGGAGGAGATATAAGTATTCCCAGTTGGACCCTGGCTTAGACAGCACTTAGGCACCTGCTTATCTTTCAGCCTGTGATTAGTAACGCTGACTCCCAAAGGATGTGCTTACAGCTGAGTGTGGCCAGAGAAGAGGACCTGGCACAGTGGCAGTGTGTCACGCTGTACCATGCCGTGCCGTGCATGCTGTGCCCCTGACTCCCCTCCTTCTTCAGGCCAGAGAGCAAAAGGCCCTTCCAGGCACCGGGTTTGTTCTGCAGAGAAGATCGGTGGGCACGCACACGAAGTTTGATCGTATTCACCGCTGATTTAAGACTTGTTTTGGTCCTGCAGATGCTTTGCTTAACCCTGCAAAGTCATTTGCAGGCAAGTTCGCAGGAGAAAGTCCTTTATTAACAACACGCCAACACCAGCTGCTTTTAGCCTTTCTGTGTGGGAACAAATGTCATGAAAAAGAAGGAAAGATGATACTTTTTTTTTTTTCATGGGGAATTAAAAGCACTAAAAGCCATAGGCCTATCTCACTGCACAATTTAATTAGACTATTTTTCAGTGGTTTGTTTAGTCTCTTATTTATATTTAATGTGGCTGCAAACAGCAAGCGAGGAGTTTGGTTCACCAACGTAATGATGCATTATGCTAGTGACTAAACTCCTGAGACTTTGTGATCTCGGCATTTCTGGTCAGGTCAGCTCCTATTATTCAGTTTCTGGAGTCACATGTGAAGAATATTAGCATTTGTTCTTCTAGCGAGGGGAGGAAGAGCACACCACCAGCACGCCGGTGGATGCTGTTGCTAGGCAGGAGCCAGAGTCCTGCAGTGGGGTCACGCTTGCTCCCCCCCCCGCCATGATATCTGGTGTCATCACAAATTACTGAAGACGGATTGAAGAAAGCAGACCTGTATTCTCTGGAAGGACAGAGCATAAAGAGCCGATGGAAGAAATGTGGTGTTAAGAGCAAATTGTTGCCATTAGTCGGCAATGCTCCTCCCTAGGTTTTTCTGCTGGGAGGACAAACAGCACAAAAGGACAGACAGAGCTGGTTGTGTTGACAGCCCTGAACAGCTTGATACCCCCTTCGGCCATGCGGAGAAAGTATTGAAACTGAAACATGCACCCAAGCACTCCAGTTTCCAATAAAAAAGAACTGCAGGTGGTGGGATTTGGAAATCCTTGCCCTCATCATCCCTCGTCCCTGTTAACCTGGTCTACTGCCCTGGAGTTTATCTGAGCTCCAAGATCTCTTCAGACACTGAGCTCTAGGGTAATAGTTTCTACCTTCTGAGACAGAGAAAGCAGAGTTGCCCGAGGCATCTGCTGATAACAAAGGAAGGTGACATGGGGAATTTATGTTTTTATTTTCTGGGCCTTTCTTTTTAGCAAGTTTTTTTTTGTTTTTTTAAATCAAGCTCTGATAATCTAGTGGATGAGGTACAGATGATTGAATTCATTTTCTCAAGTTGGTTATATTTTTCAATTTCTAGAGCACATTTCTGTGAGTATATATAAGAAATGTTGGATTTCATTTAACAGGAAAGGCTATTTTTAGCAGTTTTTTTGAGGATGTATAACAAAAAGGCAGGCTGACAATGCCACGGTACATTTGTCGGCTTTCTAGGAAGTGAGAAGACCTATTGAGGGTTCTCAAATATTAACTCACACTTCTTACTAATGTAAGAAATACAATTAGAATAGGATAATAACAAAAAATTACTAAACACTTCTTAAGTAGAAAAGTTTAAAAATCTTTGTCCCAAAAAAGAAATAACTTTTGGGGACAATCAATATTCCAATCAAGGCTTACATGCTATTCCAAGGAGGCCGTACGCTGTGTTGGGACTTGTTTCCTGACTATCTGCCTAAGGAGATGAAGTGTTGAATACACAGCCTTGCTCCATTAGCAAGGAATGGAAAAATGAAAATCATTGACCATGTGGGACTTCACCTTGGGATTAGACAGGCCAGTCAAACCTAGGAAACTACACAACAGACCTACTGGATCTGAATGCCCCAGGATCACACATACAGAGCTTCATTAACATCGGCATTGGTTACCTGGAGAGGACCATCCAGTAAAAAAGGCAGAAGATTAATTCAGACTCTATGTATGACAATGAAGAGAAAACTCTCAAGAGGTGCTCAGAAATTTCTTAGGACGCTGCCTAAGAGTCTGAAGAGCCACCACAACAATTCATCCCTTTCTGTCTGTATCCAGAGTTTCCAAAAAGGGTGTTGTTGAAACTCAACCTTGATTTCTGTGTATATAATCAGTTCCAACTTCAGGGCAAACTGAACTGCCATTTCACAGAGCTCCTTGGTCCATGAAATTATGTATGAATGTGCACGGTAACAATAATGGTAGTAAAAACAATAAAATACCATGCACTGGAAATGCAGACAGACAGACTATACTTTGCATACAGCATTTGCGTAAAAGGATCGTTTCACTTCATGGCTTCACAGTGGCTATGGAGCAACCCTATGTAACTTTTTAGCGGCATCAGCAGCGCTGAGTGATGTGTTAAGATGGTTTACGTTACACAGCTGAAACGACAGAAGTCTAGAGATGCAGTCTGCAGTAAACCAGACTGGACTGTAGCCAGGACACTCAGCTAAGTAACGCTACTGGAAGTTCATGAAAAACAATCTTGGGATCTTTAATGACTGCAGAGGAGCAAACTAACTGCTTTGCAACTCATCTGAAAAACAGTTCATCATCACAGTGGAGACATTCAGTCTTATGGCTAAGGCACAGTCAGGCAGTTGGGAGGTCTGGGTTTAACTCCCTGCTCCGCCACATGCTTCCCATGCAATAGTGGGGAATTAAGTCCATCTCTCCATGACTCTGCCTCCCCCATGACACACACAGCAGCAAACAGCCTCCATTTCCTCCAGCCTTTGTCTACTTCGTCAAAAAAACAGAAAATGGGATGTGACGTGGTGTGTTTGTACACATCCGTCCCAATGTGGCCCTACTCTTGGTGGGAGCTGTCTCTGCTCTGGGAAACCACCTTCTGAGGCTGAGGCAATGTGGTGGGACTGAGCACCGTGTCCTGTGCATGTGGGAGAGCACATGGTAGAAAGCAACAAGTACCCCGGGGATGCCCACAGATGTGACCCTGACACGAAAAGTCCCGCTAGAGGCTGGAGCTCTGCACTGATATCTATTCCTGCAAGGAGGTCCCCATGTCAGGCACACTTCAGTAGAAGACCTCCACAGCTGTTGCTGAGGTTCATAAGCAGGAGAGATGCCTCGGCACTATAACACAAACATGTGAGGAAGAAATATCACCGTGAAAGAGTGTGAGGCCAAGGCTGAAAATAAGTGACATTTAACAGGTCTGGTCTGGGAGCATGGGCAAGAGCAACAGCAGTCAGACGTTAGAACAAGGGCTTGTGAAGAACAAGTCAGAAATACTGAGGGACTTGCTGCTAGACATATTAATCTGGAATTAAATAATGTTATGTATTTCAAAGGAGGTATAATAAAATCCCCAGATACATTACTATAAATCATCTAATTTTAACCCCCTAAAATATTCATATTTCTAAAGTAGTCTGATATTTAAGTCTAGAGATAGGGCATTCAAAGATTTAATTTAATTAGCTATAGAATTATAGACATTTAGTCTAAATCAAGAAAGACAGCTGTAGTTGTTGCCTAAGAATATGACTTCAAGCTCATTCAGACTAAAATTACCTCATCACAAACTGCCAGCAAGCTTTTGAAATAGGTACTGCTATATGATCTGAGATATGGAAGAAAATACTTCAGAATTAATCATATTAAATAATAAACTCAGCAGATTAAGGAAAAGAAAATGTAAATAAGCAAGCACTCTTAGGAAACTGAAAACACAAAAGACAGTGGACCAGGAGGATCAAGAAGCTGTTCTACACGGATTCTTTATCAGTGGAAATGCAGCCAATGAAACTGTTACATAAATCTGAATTGGTATGCTATGATACAGACAGAGAAGCATAGCTATCCAAGTCCTAATAATTAATATCATTAACAGAAATATTGATTTGGTTAATTCTAACAACTGATTGAAAACTTCGAATAAAGAAACTCTCAAACGACAAACATCTGCAGAAGCATATTCACAAGGTCAAATAGTAATAGCTGTTATAGTAATACAACGAATCAAATGAATGGTTATTTCTCTGTTACAATAAGAACATCTGACAGATATATCAATACTTCTCTCAATTTATATGAGAAGATGAAATATTTAAGCTAGACATTGAACATGTTAATCTGTATGTTTTCATTCACGGAGAAGGGTCATTCTGAAAGAAAATTAGACAGTTTATGCAAAAAAAGGCAAGCTAAAGAAAACAAAAAGTCAATTTAAAACCAAACCCCACAGTTCTGAAAATAAACATATTAAATAATGGAAAGTGCATGTGTTCAGATAGCGTCATGTGACAAGTTGCCAGACGGGAACCCCCGAGGGCACAAAGGAAGAGTCTTGGGATCCTGCTTCTTCTTCTGTGTCCAGATGTATGAATCTGAGCTGGTAAGAATGAAGTCAGTCTTTAAAAGCCCTATTAAAATGTCTCTATTCTTTTTCCCGGTCCTGCTTGGAATTCCCCATTTTGGTGAGCATTCAAAGCAAAGTAAGGCATAATGTCAAAAAAATGGCAAAAATTGGGTACCAAGCAGAAGAGGAGAACAAATGGATGGATTCTGGAGCAAGAGCTATTTCAGAAAACTGGACTTGGAGAGAAGAGCTGACTTCTATGGGACAGCAACGGATAAATGATCTGTGGAGCAGGAAGCTGTAGACGTATCTCCTTATACATTTTATACAGAAAGGCAGGGATACCTGTGGTGTCTAGTGGAAAGCTCAATGACGCCAACAGCTGTATGTCTAGATTCTCTCTCAAGTCAATGGAGTGAATAAGCACTTCAAGAGTAACTTCATTTCATCCTAATGTAGGTGACTGGAAATAGGTCAGATTATTCACACTTTAAAAACCGCTTATTTCATTCATGTGGACAAAAGAGATCTGGCTGTTACAGTCTACATGGATTTCCAAAACACATTCAGCAAGGTCCTTCTACAAAGGCTCCTAAAGTAGCTAAACAGGCACAGGATAAAAAGGAAGGTCGTTGCATGAATAAATAATTGATTAAACAATTGGAAGAAAGGGTAAGAGTAAATGGCCAATTTTCACAGTGGAGGGAGGTCACCAATGGAGTCCCACAGGGACTGTGCTGGGACTCATGCTGTTTAACATATTCTTAAATGCTGTGAAACAGAGGGTGGGTGGTAAAGTGACAAAGTTAACTGAGAATACTGGGTTATTCAGGGCAGGAAAGTTGAAGACCAACAGTGGAAAACTGTATAAGAACCTCTTAAAGCTCAGTGACTGGACATCAGAACGCAATGTACAGAAATGTACAATGAGGAAAATGAGGAAAAACGTCTGATATATAACCGTGCAATTTTATCTGAATTACCATTCAGGACCAAGATTCTAAGCTTCTAATGGATAAGCAAACATTGTGTGGAGTTACGGTAAAAAAAAAAAAAAAGCCAACATAAAGAATTATCAGGAAAAGAACACAGAATAAACCAGGAAAAAACATTATGCTTTGAAAAGCAATGACTGAGGGAGGCATATAAGAGAAGATTATGAAATCATGAAGGGCAGGCAGAGACCAGCTGGGAAAGAACTGTTTGCCATCTATTCCTGCACAAGTACAAGAAAACATCAATTGGTATTAAGAGGTGGTACATTCACCAAAAAAAATGAAAGCAAGTTGTTCTTCACACAGCTTATACTTCAGCTTCAGAATTTCTTCCTTTAAATTGTTGGGGACTTACATAGATAGAATCAAAAAACAATCAGTCCAATTAAGAGAAGAAAAATTGTCCGAGGGTAATTAAGTGTGAAATAAATAAATAAATAAAACCACCCCAACCCCTCCAATACATTGGTTTAGGAAACAATAGACCTGCAACTTGTTAGATGATTGGAGAATGTTCCAGTGTTATCACAGATGGCCAACAGCATTTCGAACTCATCCTTTGGCATCTGCTGTCAGCCATTGCCAGGGGTAAGATACTGGGCTGGATAGACCTTTGCTCAACCCGGTCTGGCTGCTCTTATATTATTTAATGTGAATACAGGGACATTCTTGACAAACCTTTGTCTTTTGTGCCACAGTAATTTCCCTGCTCCGAGATGGAGTTATAAAAGTACATCTCAAATGTGAAATAGAAAACTGAGTAATTTCAAAGAAGGACAAAATGCAGAACAGAACAAAACGAAACAAAAAGCCAAAGAAAAGTATTTGGAAGAACAAGCACGCACACTGCTGTAATGGTTACTAGATCTGCAAAACAGAAGAGTTGAAAAACAGAGAGAAACTGAGAGTGACAATGCAATGAGTTCTTTAAAAGAAATAATAAGCTCAGACTGGGCTGCACAGAAACTAGTTCCCTTGACTACCGGAGACTTTTGGAATGGAAAAAACCCAGAGGTGACTGAGAGAATGAGCAAGTGCAGAAAAAGGGGAAAACAGAGACTCCAATTAAAATGCACCGAGAGTCTGAAAAAGATTCATGAGGACACCTCAGATGGCGTTATGCAAAAGACTGGGCAACAAGCAGACTTTATTGGGCCAACATGAATGCACAGACAGTAAAAATGGTCAGAAATCATTGCCACTGTGCAAAGTACCAGAGACAGAAGCACCGGGAGGCTGTGACAATTTGTGATACACCCAGCAGAGCTTGGCAGCAACTGGCAATTGATGTATTTGAACATGGAGGAAACCACCGCCCGCTGATAATTGATTATTACAGTTGTTCTTTTGAAACTAATAGAAGTAAGCAACACATTAGCCAGCACTCTAGTGAATCACACTGAGGTAATAGTCACCAAACACTGGATTTGCGATGAGCTCATTTGAGATAATGGCTCACCATACACGTTGGAGGAATTTTGAAGATTTGTAAAGTACTGGGGCTTCAAATGCAGCTGCTTGTTCTTATTACTGGTAGTTTAATGGGCTGGCCAACACTTACGGATAGCCAAACACATACTAATGCAGACAAGACCTTCCTTTAGGTTTACTGGCAAGCCCTTGTGGAATCAGATGCTTTACTGGCTGAGATGCTGATAAGCTGAAAATGCTACTCATAAGTCCAGTGGCATGCCCCTTCTACATCCCAGAGCTGCAAATAACAGCCAAATAGGACAGAAGGGAGCAGAGGGGGGAAGGAGGCAGCAAGTCCAACACGATCATTCAAGAAACTACAACACAGTCCTAGGTAACTCAGAGATAAGGATGTGGCTGGTGGCATCCTTGTGCAGAAAGAGTATCTGTGGAACAATTCACTTTACTTGCAATACAGGTAGAAAATGGAGAGATGCAAGACTAACCTCAGATGTTAGAAGACAGCTCTGGCTATGCAACTATTCTTCTGCCCCAATAAAAATCGGATTCATGATGCTGAAACAGCATCTGAGAAAATGACCAACTACAATCCCACCATGACTTTAATGCCACTCACTGTGCAGAAGGGAGATGACTCAGGCCTGAGCATCAAGTAATACTTGAACTACACTATGCCACTCAAAAAGTTCAAGCCCAAAGAGCTGACGTCCTAATGCTGTGATTACACAGAAACATTGGTAAGAGCATCTCCAGTTTTATGTTGCTTTCATGCACCGTTAGGTAACTGGTGCAACATCATTTACCGGAAGGCTCTTAAAATGTCTCCGGGAGATTGTTTCCTGCTCACTCGCTCTGCATGGGCGCCGAGTTCAGATGCTGAGAGCAAAGAGTGCTTTTGAAAAGCCCAAATAAAAAAAGCCTGTTTAAGTTTACATGTGTGGAGCATCATTCAAGTGAACAGTCCAAATAAGACAAAATAAAGGTCAAATAAGTAAAAATGAACAGTTACATCCAAACCAGAAATTCACACCTGTGCTGTGGAAAGGTTGGGGTGCATTGTGTGGCTGAGCTGGATCTCTTTCATCTCATAGGATGAGAGGAAAGCCTCTGTGATACTGCAGCCATGTCATAGATATTCCCTTATACAAATATTGCCTCAACTAAAAAGGCATTTTGAAAGCTACGAAGCAATGCATTCAGGTAGGAGGGTGATTACCGTACTCGGTATAATGGTTTACTGGAAGAGTAAGTCCCTTCCAATGCAAGAGTAGGTTCCTTTCCATGCCCGTAGCACTGTCTCTGGGAGCAATCTCGCTGATAAACCACCAGGTATGTGAGCTGAATGACTCTTTTGATTCCCCTGTCTCAGCTAAATCTCCACTGAACACAGCTGGAGCAGATGAAGAGACACTTCCATGTAACCCCCTAAATTTAGACGTCTTAAACTGAATGTCATGCAACGTGACTATTTCTCTTCCCCTTTGTGGCTGCCCTTATTCTCTTGCCCTTATTCATCCTAGTCAAAAATGAGCAAAATTGTAATTCATGTAAATTAACGGAAGTTAACTCTCTTTGTGTTTCTTTGTTTGTATGGTCTATCTCCAGTCCCCTTGCCTCTGTCTGACTGGAGAAGCTAGGAATAGTTTCTTTTTTAGGCTTGCCAGAATCTAGCATAATGGGATCTAGGAACCAACTGGCTTTTTGAACTATATCACAATATAAGTTTGTATTACTGCTCTTAAGCTAGTGGTTACGTATCAGATCCTATATGATGTCAGAACAGCAGAACTTGGCTCTTCATGATGTGTATACTTAGAATTGCAGTGTGACATCTTCACCTGACAAATGTCAGACTGGAGAATATGAAGCCGACCATATATATATGTATACACACACACACACACATATATGTAAATGAAGTAATTGTGACTGTGTTTGTCAATTTTCTGTTCTTCTTAATTACAAAGTAATCACCTGTATTTTGCATAAACAGCTGCAATCACGTTAATTTTTTTGAAAACAGTATGGTCAATTAATTTTAATTAACTGTAATAAGTTTTCCTGTTCTTATTTTCTTTTCCTAATAACCTCTTGTTCTCCCAGCTTTCTTTAGCCCTCAGGATTGTCTTTTGTTTTGTATTCAAATATTGATGAAACTTAACCCTGGTTAGTTTTCACATCTGACAAGATCATAACTTGACGTGTACTGTTATCCATTAAAAAATCACTTAAGGCAATTGCTGTTACCACTGTAACATGATAAACCTGACAATAGACTGTTAGTTCAAAAGAACCCAGTAATTTCATTTATTTCCCATTCCTCAAAACATCTGCAGTGACGTGAAAGAAATGTCAAGTTAAAAATAACAATTCACGGGTCGTGGTATCAACTGGGATTTCATTACATTATGTCTGTGAGCAGACGAAAGCTGCTCTGGCATTCAGACTTTAGGTGAGCTGGTAAGTGAAGAAAAGCTTAATCTATTCCATTTTAAGATTATCAATTATTCAAATACCTACAGAGTCTCCATTTTCCCCATGTTCCTAAAATGAGAACACAAGATGGTCTGCACAATGGGGGGCAGGCAAATGCTGGTGGGCTTTGCTTGCAGCCCGAGCCTGCAGGGTCTGCGTTAACACAGAGCGGGATGCTGGGAGCCAGTGGCTAGCGTGGAGATGAAGGTGGCTAGCCAGTCAGCCGAGGAAGCTGGGACATCAACTCAGTCTCAGTATCATGCCAGCATGGCTTCCTGCCATTCTGTATAGGAGCCGCGTTGCACCCTATAGACAAACCTTGCCCATATCTGCCTGCACTCTCCCGTGATGGTGTGCCTTAGCCATGGGAGAACTGCTGTTTAAAAGAAAGATCTTCCAGATCCCTTCTAAATACCTTGCTCCCTGTGCTGAAAGTCAATTATTACAAAGCAGCTGCTTTATCACTTAGAAAAATTAATATATGAATACAAATTGAAAGAGCTGGCAATCTGACAAAAACCCAGCAGAGGAAAGTACAGGTAATACCTTCCCCCCTCTGCATTTATGGCAGTTGTATTGCAGTATCTAGGACTGACAGGACTGGGTAAGCTCATGTTCTGCCTGAGACACCTGTGTTAAGAAAGAAAGTGAAGTTTTATCCTTCTTTCAGAACTGCATTGCTTTAAACTAGCAAGCCTTCAGGGCTGGCCTTACTTTTAGAGAAAAAAAATTGCTTAGTCCTAAGTGAGACAGACAAAGCTGAAATCTAGCAGAAGAACTGATATTTCAAGACATCCCTTGCTTTAAGCTATCTGCAAGAAAAATGGAGCTTAAATACGTGAGTGATGTAGGCACTTTAGAAATCCCTGCATAAAAAGGGACAGACACTCAGAGATATGGATGGTTATAGGTGCCCGTTTCAGAATGTATCCACCTAATGTCACTGCCCAGAATTTGGGAAGAATGGATCTCATATATAAGAATGACACAGGCAATAAAATTTTAAAACATTCACAAGCAGAGAAAATCCATAGACAGAGAAGCATTTCACCAGGGTTTGATTTTTTTTTTTTTTTTCCTGAAAGCATCGTGTCTGCAGCTAGTGGTTGAGTGCATGCACAAATTAAGTTTACAGATTTCATAAAGCAATTCATTCTGCTTGAATGTAATAGCAGTAATTTTTCATGTAAGTCAGCAAAATACAATCCATAAAGGAAAAATACTGCCATTATTTTAAACTCTATTGTTCTTATTCAATCCAAATGTGAACTGAAGCTAAATAATTTACTGTGTAAATTTCATTTTTAATTTTATGCTATTCCAAAAGAAAAGGGAATGAATGAGAGAGAGAGAGAGAAGCTGCAAAGCTTTAAATCCTTGTATCCTAATGTCTCAACAGTGAAATAATCTAAGGAGCGTGCTTCAGCAAAAATGATTGCTGGGATCTATAATAGGATTGTTATAACTCAATAGTGTTTTATAAATTTTTTATTCACTCCGAGTTTTTGACAGCTTGCCAAGTTCCAGTTTTTATCTGATCATCTTTACATTAATAATACATTACAATAAGTTTCTCTGAAAAGTGGCCACTTTTTTCTCACTGAATACTTTACTTTCGCCGGCAAAATATTGACTTGGGTTTATAATCAATTCCTGTTCGGCTTGATCATGCTTAGCATGAAACTAAAATATTTGCTGCTAGACAGCTGCCAATACAAATGTCATCATTGTTCTACTCTAACGAATTCCATCAGTTGCTAAATGATCTGCCTTGCAGGTTGCAATATGTAATGGACTGAAGCCCAGAGCTTCAAAGACACCAGGTTGTGAGGAGTTGTACTTACATGAGACTCCCGCCCCCCTGCTTCAGAAATACTTCCTCCCAGCAACAGCATCCATTTCCATGCCGCCAGCCTCTGAGTCACCTGTGGCTCGCTCACTGACTAGAGTCAATCAAGGTAAAAATACTGAATAAAAGAAAAAATGTCAGAAATTATTTTAGTCACCTTCCCCCACCTTCTCAGACATGAATGAAAATTGATTTTCAAGAAAAAAAAAATAGGAGAAGGACTTATTTCTTAAGAAATATTTCAGAAATAAAGTTTTCAGCTACGTGCAATTCATGTATCCTTATCTTCCTACATAATTATAATATTTATATACAGATTAATTATGCTTGATTGGTATCAGGAAACAAAATAGTCTGAGAAATACTGCCGTTTAACCTAACTCAGTTAACTTACTTCCTGAAGGCTTAATACTAATTACCTCTTCCTTTGCATTAGCATGTCATCTAGAAAGCCCCGTCAGGTTCTGGCACATCAGCCCCAGTCCCTGTGTTTCCCTTCTGGGGAATGGAGCCAGAAGTCCCGCAATTCTCTCTTTCTGCCTTTGAAGTTGACAGCACAGCTCTCGGAAAAGTCCAAGATCGGTGCTGAGCCAAAGGTCTACACTCTTGGCAAGAGATTACTTTGCCACATCGCCCAACCAGAGAAGACAAGGGTACACCTCCACAAATTGCATGATGCTGATGGTCGCATTTCACGTACTCTCGGAACAAGGGAAACCTTGCCGCATGCTCAGCTACTCCCGTTGTTAATAAGGGTAGTGTGTGTGACCTTTCTCAAACCCCAAGGTGAGGACTGCAGAGAGTGAGAACCTACCTGGAGAATATAAACATTGGAGCCTGGCCTAAATGAAACTGCGCTGAGGTCCATCTGTTTGAAAGGCAAAACAAGCGTGCAGAAGTGGCACAGGCACGGAACGAATGCCAAACACCCTACCTGCTCCTCACAGCGCAGTCTGTCCTGCTGCAGATGTCACATTGACAAGGTTAAGTGCTCTGATGCTCTGGCACCTTGTGCGCGTCTGCAATTGATATCACGTGTTGTCAGTTCATGCTCAGCTTAAATATCCAGAAAAAGTGAGGAAACAAAAACCCGGCATGAGCAGGCACTGCAAATCAAGATTTTGTACGTCAAGGGATGCCTTAGAATGTCACGAGTCACTCCTGATGTCCAGCCATTCTTTGTAATTAATTATTACCTTCAGGGTGTCCCGTTCAAAAAAAAAAAAAAAGATAACATGAAGATCTGTGTTTAACTTTAAACACAATTGGACATTATGTTTATTGCTTAATATAGTAAATTTCTCCTCTCCTTCAGGCAACAGGCAATTGCTCTGAGAAATACAATGTATGTAAGCCTCTAAACTATGCAGGCCCTTTAAAGCGCTGCATATATCTATGGTGTCCCAGTAGCAATGACACTGCAAATTGTAATGGCAATATGCCCTTCATGAAAGTCATTTCCTTAGATCCGGCCATCATACAGGTACTTTCAGAACTATGTTTCATCTCTCCAAAACTTTAAATCCCTTTCAGAAAAGCATGTGAAATTTTGTCTCTGAAAACTGTAGGGCTTATCTGTGGCAGTCCTGTGGCACATGAGAGAACAGTGCCCCAAGTCTCAGTGTTAGTGATCTCAGAGAATAAGCTCCCTTTATATAGTTTCATCTCACTTGGGGCAAACCAGCAAGACAAGGATGTGAGTTTGCTGCAGCTGCTATCTCCTGCCTGGAAGTGGCTGTCAATCAGCTTGAAATGAAAGGAAGATGCATCCCTCTCATAGCAAGACACAAAGAACTGAATATAGTGGGAGCCCACTAAATAAAGATGGTAAAAAGCATCCTTTGGAACTAAAATTGGAAACAACTGGGCACTGACCTTCTTCGATGTCTGTGATTGATCAATACATCTATGATGAAACAATTAACAGTTGATAGCTGACATATCTATTATGAAAGTCAAACAACAGAAAAAAAATTCAACTGAAATAAATATGCCTACAGGTATATATCAGTGAAAAAAATTGCTCTGGAATTCTGCAAAACCAGTGCTCATTATTTTTAATGTATGCTTCCCATTTGTTAGAGGTGGACTTCCCAGTCCTCAGGTTGGGTGAAGGTGGCAGATGGATGGTGTTGCAGAGAATGCTGAATACATGTGACTGACACATGGGACTGCGATAAAAATTATCTTTTGTCTCACCAAACAGTAAAAAGATGACAGTTTCAGATTCACTCACATCACTGTCTTTTTGCAAATCCACGACAGCAACTCCATCACTGATACAGGGTATAATGCTCCCCATTCCAACACAGGCAAGCATAACCTACATGGCAGCAAAGGAAGTCTGGAAGTAAGAAATGCCATCCTGATTTCCCTTCTGACAGTATAATTTGTATTTTTCAGATATGAAGGAGTCAGTGAACTCACTGAGAAAATGGACGGGAAAGACAAAATTAAAACTCTCCCACTGTCGGGTGCATACAAAATAAGAAATATCATCCCCAATGCAATCAAGCACATGGTAAACAATTTTATTGTTTATACAATAAAAGTAAATAAGTAAGTTCATTCAACTCTGGCTTTCCAAAGTCTGGTTTATTATACTTGATTCCAATAGGAAAGATTATTTGGGTTTGGTTTTACTTTCCATTGAAACATCAAAAGATGCAACTTATCGGTGTCCCTTTGTCCCTCTCACCATGACTTGAGCTGAGCTGGAAGGTTGGTACTTTACATTTTGTTGCACAGAGGTATCCTTTTGGTTTCACCGCGGTGAAATGACCAGAAATACCACCAGGCTGCAAAAATGCATGAAATATTAGCTGGAAATATATAAGCAGGAGTCACTAATAAGAAGAACAACCCTGGTAATCAATTCATCATTTTGCCAAAGGAAAAAGAAGTTTTCTGGTTTGAGGGTTGTTTTTATTTCCCCTTGTTGAAACAATCATCCTTCCATTAACATACACTGGTCATGACATCATGTGTTTGTTTACACTATTTCCTAACACTATGGATGGCTGTGAGGCTTTGTCCAAGCATCTTGACACCTCATTTTCTCTGACAGCAATCATTCCTATCACAAATGCCAGTGGAGAATGTTACAATGGAAGAAAGTGAAATTCCGTGCTTTCATAACCACACAACATTGTTACAGTGATTGAAGGTCAAGCGTCAGGAGTACACAGGGTTTGTATGGCTGCAGCAACAATAACAGTGAGTGGCTGATGCCCAGGAAATCACCTTTTATTGTTTCCTTTTGTGTTACACAGATCCTTGTGTTTTACTATAAACTGACTTGACCTGTGGTGAGGTATGCGCC
>VFFE01007505.1:233601-405231 GCA_008921705.1 Burhinus oedicnemus
TGAGGGGGGCCAAAAGAAAAAAAAAAAAAAAAAAAAAATGGAAAAATGGCAAAAAGCAGTTGGCTTTGGATGTCATGGCTGTCTACCTGCCTATTAAAAAAGCTGGTCAGGGTTCTGGAGGTTCAGGGGTTCTCATCTTGCACACCAGCAATTCTCCGGCTAATCTCAACTTGGCTGAGTTTTCTGCTGAACTTCAGCAAACATACTCAGCTAAAAAATTGTATAACTTACCCAACTGGCCTGTACTGATTTCTGTAAAAGAAAATAGAAAAATACATCTAATTTGTCAATGTTTTAATCTTCTTCCAGCTGCACACCAAAGAGATTCTTTCTGCTATCATTTCTACCATTTCCTCTCAGTGATTCCTAAACAGAGGCTAATCTCTCTGAAGCACCTGCAAACTGCTACCTTCATAAGCCAAAAAATCCACCAAAGGATATTGGATATCGAATTTCACTGGCCCAGGGCAGAATATCACCAGGTCTTTATTTTAACTCACTGCTTTTATGTGGTAAACAGAAGAGGTGAAACATGGAAGGGGAAGAACCAATATTCGTGTCCAGTTTCCTTTTCTTTTTAGACAAAGGTGGTATAAAACTACACATGTTACTACAAACAGGCATGCTACAGAATGCTTTAGAGTATAATACGCACACAAAGGTCCAGGGTTTAAAATAAATATAATTCATCAGGTTTAGATTTTGGAAGCAAATCTGTCCATTGTATCATTAAGGAAGCAGCCATAAAATTCCCTGACCTGCTCCTCAGCTGGAGGAACTTGGCAAAGCTGCGCTGAAACCCAGGTAAGCGTTGCTTGGGAGAGGGTTTAGTCTTGTTTCTGTATATAATCTTTGTTTCTCTCTACATAGGACTTTCTATATGTATCCCTATACATGGAGGTCTGCATGTCACGCACATCTCATGCACGTATACATAAATTCCTACCTATATAAATACTACAGGAGAGTTTAGTCACAGCTTCTGTAACTGAGAGTGACAACTCTCACTCCTGTGTCTTGCAGAGGTAGCGCTGTGTTTTTGCAGAGCTTATTGCCCTGTAAAAGGGACTGAGGTTTTCTGTGTGGAATTGCTACCTTGAATTGCACTGTTTCATGAAATTTTCAGCCATAGCATTCAGCAAATAAGATGTGGGGAGAAGATTCTTCTGCCCATCGTGAAAAAAAGGTTTCTCTTCAAAGGAGGGAGGAGAAAGCAATTCAAATGAATGTTAACACCCAGGATAAGTGGAAATGCTGCAGGTCCCTACCTATAAAAGAGGGTCAACTGCCCCTGCTTTTCCTGGGGTATTGTAAAGATTCATTAAAGTTTGTAATGTGTTCAGATAGAGTGAGAAGAAATGCAGAACAGTCAAGTAGGAAATAAATAATTCTGTCTTTAGAGCCATGCCTGAGCAGTGTGCAGTAAATAAGGCCTGGGGCCAAACACCAAGCAATGAGGATAAAAGAACATATTGAATAGCTGCTCATTAAGTGAGCACCATCCATCCTGTGCCCTGCTAAAGCAGGTGTCCTGGGGAAAAGTAATAGTATGCAACCTTGTAATTAAAACTGTATCATAATGCATGTTCACCAGGAGGCAAAATTAAGGATGCTCTGAGAAATTCAGTCTGACATTGCCTAACTTTTCAATGTTGGACTTTGCAACTTTTATGTTCCTTTTGCCATATATATATATATATTTTTTTTTTTACTGCTTTCTGTATTTCAAGAGGTGGAAACGTAAGAAAAAGAGATAGAATATAGTCTTTCTGGCCACCCATCCAAAAAAGAATAAGAATTACTTCAAGCCAATGGACTGCTTGAAGTCCAAGTGGAAACCAGTGATGAGTAGTGTTCCTCAAGGGTTGGTACTGGGACTGGTGCTGTTCAACATCTTTGTCGGCGACATGGATGTTGGGGTTGAATGTACCCTCAACAAGTTTGCCAGTGACACCAAGCTGTGTGGCACAGTTGACATGCTGGAGGGCAGATATGCTATCTAGGGGGACCTGGGCAGGCTTGAGAGGTGGGCACATGCCAACCTCATGAAGTTCAACCAGTGCAAGGTCCTGTACTCGGGTCGTGGCAATCCCAAGCACAAATATAGGCTGGGTGGAGAATGGATTGAGAGCAATCCTGAGGAGAAGAGCTTGGGGGTGTTTGTTGATTAAAAGCTCAACATGACACGGCAATTTGTGCTTGCAGCCCAGAAAGCCAACCACATCCTGGGCTGCAAAAAAATAAGCGTGGCCAGCAGGTTGAGGGAGGTGATTCTCCCCCTCTACTTTGCTCTTGTGAAACCCCTCCTGGAGTACTGCGTCCAGCTTTGGAGTCCTTGGCACAAAAAAGATGTGAACCTGTTGGAGCAGGTCCAGAGAAGGGCCACGAAGATGATCAGAGGGTTAGAGCACCTCTCCTATGAGGACAGGCTGAGACAGTTGGGGTTGTTCAGCCTGGAGAAGAGAAGGCTCTGGGGAGACCATATAGCGGCCTTCCAGTATCTGAAGGGCGCCTACAAGAAAGCTGGAGAGGGACTTTTTACAAGGGCATGTAGTGATGGGACGAGGGGTAATGGCTTCAAACTGGAAGAGGGTAGGTTTAGATTAGATATCAGGAAGACATTTTTCACTCTGAGGGTGGTGAGGCACTGGAACAGGTTGCCCACAGAAATTGTGGAAGCCCCATCCCTGGAAGTGTTCAAGCTCAAGCTGGATGGGGTTTTGAGCAACCTGGTCTAGTGGGAGGTGTCCCTGTCCATGGCAGGGGGGTTGGAACTAGATGATCTTTAAGGTCCCTTCCAACCTAAACCATTCTATGACTGAAACTAAAGGCACTGCATCTGTCTGAAGGAGGAGAGGGGTAGGACTGAAAATCTATAAGCAAGGTAAGGGAAGTCTGAGGGAAGGGACCATCAGCCTATGGCCCGTACATAATAGGTGCTGATGCACCTCAGGGTCATAACTTGGTACATACCTTGTCTTGCTTCACTGGCAATCTGGTTGTATTTCATTACAAACTTTAGAATGCAGACCTTCTATTGAATAAGTTCTATGTTCTTTGACTACCTCCTACTTATTCCACACTTTCTTTCTAACTTGTTCTTTCTTTCTTTTAATCACGTTCATGCTTGACTTCTCCCAAAGAAATTGTAAATAATTTTCCATGTTTATTGTCTCAGTCTTTAAGCACCTTTTCTCATTTTCTACCCTGGGGTGATTTTACTTGTTATCAGCGCCTCTTCTCCTTGATATATTGGTAGTCTCTCTATACCCATGCATATCTAGTGGTGTGAAAATGATTGAAAATGACTGTAGAAATACATTTATATTAACATATGCATGCCTGTCTGCATATGCACACATATCTTTTACACATATATAAACTGGATATTAAAAGGACGTTAATGTCACAGAGACAAGGTCACGGTGGTAAACGACTCCATAAAGTTGTTTGAACTTAAACCACAAAAATACTTCCTCTTTCTGTGTATTGCCGTTTCAGTGTAACTACTTTTGCTTTTAATGAAATGGACGTTTATTCCTTTGTTGACCTCCAGATATTCCGACTGAGCAACGGATGTCCCAGTACCTCTGTCCCCATGCACAGCTGGGGCTGAAGACCCTAGACAAGACTGTTCCTTGACTGGGAGGCAACCCGGCCACAAGACCTGCTCCTACTATGGACGTGACCCTCAGGCGACCACCCTGCAAGTATGAGGATTGAGGAAATCTGTTTTTAACTGAAGACTAAATTCAGCATCCTCAGCCTTCACCCTATGGGCCCATGCTCTGTTTTCTGCATGTCAAAGTTATCAGACAAAACTAATTACTTTCTCATGAGCTTCTGCTCACGGGATTTGTCTGGGTGCTCAACTTACAGTGTAAATACCTGGTGGTGTGTTTTGGCATTTTTTTGTCAGCAGTATCATACTGGGAACTGTCTGTATTTCAAGAGGAGAACTCTCTTGTTTGTAGCTTGCTCAGAGAAAATGGCAGCCCTAGCAACTTTCTGGCAGGGAACAAAGTCTAATTTATCCTGGACTGTCCCCAGCCTACTTTGGGCTTTCTTCTGACCCTACTTTTCTCAGCTCTAGCCCTAGCTAAGGAACCCCTGGTTTCCAGTCCCAGTTTCTAGGCTGACACATCATTCTTTAGTAATATATTTTTTATATTCACTACATATTTTATAGATCACCTGTTTCAGAAATCTTTTGAATCATTGCTTTTTAAATACACTGTTTTCCCAACTACTTATTTATAAAGCAAGAGATGTTTTAATACTCCAAATTCTATTTTATAGGCCTTGAGGGAAGAGAAAACTTATAAAAGTTACCACTATGATTTTTTGTAGGTAGTAATTCTATAAATTTACTTTCTAATATCTAATTCTGGTGTTCATTCAGCCCCTTTGAAAGTCTCCACTTTCCTAAGAAAACATTGCTTGAGGTTAAATCTCAAGATCTTTTGATTTTCAGCTTCTAAAACAGTTATAGTCTCTAACAAAATATTGCACACACTGAGGCTTAGGGCTAGCACAGTGTGAAGGTAAAATCATGTGAGTTGGAAGAAAGATGGAAGGTGTCCTGGTTTCATCTAGGATAGGGTTAGTTTTCTTTCCAGTAGCTGCTGTGTTTTGGATTTGGTATGAGAAATATGTTGAGGAATGTTGATAACATATTGTTTTAGTTGTTGCTAGGTAATATTTATATTAGTCAAGGACTTTTTCAGCTTCTCATAGAAGGACAAGCTGACCAGGGGGATATTCCATACCATTCTATGGTATAATATGGTATGTCTCAGTATATAGATGGGGGCTGGCCAGGGGGCAGGGATCCCTGATCCCTGCTCTGGAGGGACTGGACAACAGATCATGGGGTAGTGAGAGCGACTTATGTTGTATCATTTTATTTTGCTTATCTTTTTACCATTATTATAGTTATTATTATTATTTTCCTCTTCTGTTACTCTTCTATTAAACTGTCTTTATCTCAACCCATGAGGTTTTTTTCCTTTCCCCTCCTTTTCTCCCTCTTCTCCCTACCCTACCTGGGGGACATGAGGTGAAGGGGGGGAAGGTGAGCAAGCAGCTGCTTGGTCCTAGTTGCTGACTGGGGTTAAACCATGACAGAAGGAAAGAGTGTTGTGCTTTCTTTCCTTCAGATAAGTATTTGTGAACAGCAGAACTTATGAAGATGAGTTCCCAACACATTTGTTTCTTCTGCTTGGTCTGCCCGGTGGCTAACAAAGCACAAGCTGCAAGCAAATCTTTCCCTGCAGCTGGGAGGGACATGCGTGCACAGCGTGCTGCGAGGACGTCTCACTTACGCAGACTTGCTGAAGTCTAGCACAGGATGGGCTCATGCCTTCCCTCCAGTGTGAGCCACTCCAGAAATCTCGGTCCTCTCCTGCTCTTTCTATTTACATAAAACTTGAAGGATTTTCGGATTTTTTTTTTTTTCCTGTCTGAAATATGGAACACAGAAGCTCTTTGTGGTCTCTGGTGCAAGTGTGCCATGCACAAGGGCAACATCTGGGCTCAGAAATGAAATCTGTACAAAGGGAGAAAAGGTGAATTCCTGTTCTTGTACGAGGATCACAGGTCAGGCTGTACCACACATGGGCAGGAAAGTGTGAATCTGTCTGTGAATGTGTTCTCTGATCCCTCTGCCTCTGTGGCAGATCTGACTGACATTGACCGACTGGTTCACAAGTCATTAGATACAGAAACATGCAGACAGCATCACAGAAACCTTGTTTCTGGAGGAATCCAGGATCAAGATACCATTAGCCTACAGAATCTTTGGGAGATATTTAGGGAAGGAGATGGTTTAATGATCTAGATACACATAGTCACATAGTTAATGCCTGTCCCACAGTCTCCTTCAGGTATTGGTCACAGCAACATCACCAAGAGCTATTAAGACTGAGTGCAAGAAAAGCTGAAAGAAACCACTATGAAATTGCAGCACTACCTTCCCTGAGGTCCAAGCACAGTCAGAAATTATTCCAGGTTGTGGATCTTCAGATTAGCTCAGGCAGCTTGAAATGAAAAGAAATGTAAAAATTAAACATGCCGAGCAGTTACCCCTGAAAACACCACCACCAATTTACTGTCCAAATGCACAACCCTCATCTGAGATCCGTGCTGCCTCGCAGCCGACAGCCCAGTGCCTCCACCTGACGGCTCAGGGCCCGACGGTTGCAGCGGCTGGTGCCATAGCAGCAGAGTATGCCAAGACATTTAGGTGATTTAAATATCTTAGAGCCAGGCATCTGAAAGAAAAAGAGAAGGTACAGCGATAGAGAGGCTGGAAGTTACGAGGGGACCTTGCTCTCTAGTCAGATCTGTTTGTCATGGGAAATTAAGGTCTCAGACCTCTGGACTTCCCACAGCTTGACACCAAGGAGCACTTGCTCACCGGGGTCCTTTCCCTGACTCTGCTGAACTCACTGCAAACAGCAACCACTATTGTAGAGGTTCAGCAAAACTTGTTGCATTTGACAGCTGCTTGCTAGATATGAGGCGTGTGCTCAGAGGCACGTTAATATCTTTGCAAGCAAAACCAAAGTCAGGATTTGAGCGCTGTGGGCAGAACCACAGATTTAGCAGAGGAAGGAGGAGAACATGAGGACAGCTTGAGCAGAGCAAACACAACACAGCAGAGGCGGAGAGGAAGGAGCAGCTAAGCTTTACCCTATGCCGCTGTGCTGTGGGGGGATGAGCACGAGCTTTGCTGTGGTCACTGAGGACCCGGTTCTTTGAGCAGCCGCTGCTGCAGGGCCGAAGAGGGAAAGAACCAGAGACTCTGCAACTGAGGGACCTCCTTGTCTCTTCTCTGGTTTTATAAAGCCTGCAAACAGAAGAGAAAGAAGCAAGGCCAGTGATCAAATGTGAGGGAGAGAAACAGTGCATGAGTCCGTGGCTGGCTCCCCTGTTTTGCATTCCAACCACCCCTTCCCGTGTTTAAGACAAGGGGCGTATTTCAGCAAAGCTGCTGAGAAGGACATTTTCTTGCAGTTTACTTCACATGATCCCAGGCATAGAGTGTTGCTCTGCTCACAGACCAGCCAGAATTGCTGCTGACAGTTCTGGAAAGCCACTGAGACAACAGGAAAGAACAAGGGGAAGGAGGGATGGAAAGCTTAATAATAATAATAATAATAATAATAATGATGATGATGATGATGATGATGATGATGATGATGATGATGATGATGATGATGATATCCAGCACCCTTGTTTAATTTTAATATGAACAGGCAGCACAAACCACAAAACATTGCTGCGTTTACACAGAGAAGGGAACTTTGACCTGAAGGGGTAATGAGTGGCCAAAGGTCACGCTGGCTGTGCAGGTCCTGAGACATACCTGTGCTCTGAAGGTACATACATTGCTGGTCTGCCACATCCTGAGAAACCAAGATTAGTTTAGCCATTTTTTGTTCACAGTGCAATAAAATGGTAATTGTGTCACTTCTTTTCAAGATGAGAGGAGTGAAAGGACAGAGGGAGGATTATGAAAGAGCAGTTCAGAAAGTTCGGTTGCTTGTTCTTATTCATTTCTTCTTCTTCATGTGAGACCTTTCCAAGAAGGGTCCTTTGTGAAAAACATCTTTGTGCTTTATAGTACCAAATTCCACTTAGAGCACATTGAGGTTCCAGTGTAACACAGCTTCTACATACCTGCTTAATGATAAGCATTTATTTAAATAGCATCCTTAGTCAGCAAAGGATTAAAATCCCTTATGAGCCTCAAGGACTTGCAATTATTTCTCAGACTGGAGAATAATACATCAGTGTAGGAAAAAGAGACCTTGAAAAACAGCAATGTGACAAATGGAATCAGAACTGAGCCTAAAAGGTGCATTTTTAAATATCAACAATAACAAAAAGTTATGCAGAGTATATGAGAAGAACTGTCTCAGCGCTGAATACTTAGTTATTATTATTTTTCTAACATGTTAATAACACCCTTGTCATCTGGACAAGACATCCTACAGCTCTATATTGATATTTTAGCTCCAGGCAACTGGGCCATATGGAACAGAAGTCTAAAGCGTGTTGTGGGTGCTGTAGGCCAAATTGTCCCCACCAGGATGTTCATCTACATAGCCAGAAAAGAGCTTCACAAATGTGGACTTGGCATTTGCCCCATGCTAATGAAAATTCACAGTTTGGTGTCAGCAAATGCAGCAAGTGCGGAACACATCCTACAGATTTTATTAGCATTCTGGAAGTTTATAATTTCACTGTGTTCCAGGAAAAAAGACAGAAGAAGTATCACAGGCAATTTTCACTGACAGTCCATCCTGTTTCAGGGTATGAAGTGAAGCTATTTGTTCAGGATTACAGCATTCTAGCTTAAGTATTGGACGCGTCATGGGAGCCTGTTCTATATTTATTTATACAAATGTGGAGCTGTGGACTTTATAGCATGAGAAGATAAAAAGCAGAGTAACATCTGAATCAGATCTTAGCTTTTCTGAGTATTTTAAAAAATGGTTTATGTATTAAAAGAAACCTGAATATTGGAAATAAACAAATAAATTAACAAAATGGCATAAAGATAGTCACTAGCTGATGAAGAGTTACTTTGTCTTTCAGTTAACTTATCTCTCTTGCAGGAGAAATAAGTTCGCTTATAAATCAATTTCTGCTTTGAAAAAAATAGAAAGAATTAAATCATAAGTCCTATACCAGTGGAAAAAGTTAATAGAAATTTTAATGAAAGTACAAACTACATAAGGTTTGAACTCAATATCCCTGAAATATAAGGCATCTATCCCCCAAGGCTAAACAGCTTTTGGTACCATCTACAAACAAGATGTATGATTTTCACAGGCTCTCCTGAAGAGCGGAGTTATTATCATACATTAGATTTTGCTTCTTGATTAAAAAATCATATTAATTAAATGCAATTAAATTAAATTAAATTAAATTAAGAGTTGAAGATGCAGCAATCCATTTATTATTATTTCCTCATAGTGTGGGCCACATTCTAATAGAGCGATCACCCTCCCTCCCAGCCTCCCAGTCACGATTACACAACATCCCTGGAGCGCTTGCTGTAGCTGTGTGCACAGAATAGACATGTTACAGAAGTATTTGCAGATTTCAATTCTCTTTAGTGAGGTTTTTCTCCTATGAAGAAAACTGGTTGTGTCCCCTCCTCTTCATCTTTGGGGTCATCTCTTGCTCTGAATTGTTTTTTCTTTGTCTTGCTCTCTCTGAGTTGTCTTTTCTTTGCCTCTTTGCATCACGTACCCTTGCATTGTACCAGTTTACTTCACTGTATCCACTCTAGCATTCCTGGAAACCTTCTTGCGAAGGACAGACAACTCTGCTGATAGCTACTCTTACTGCATCTGTGTTGTACCATCATTGAGATTGTGTATCTCAGTGACCCTTGAGGAGAGAGAAGTGTAGAATAATGGAACAAATTCCTCAAAGTAAGAACAAATGAAATTTTTTTGGTCTTGAAGGCAGGACCAGTCATCCAAAAAGCACTTCTAGTTTCATTTGCAGACTCCTGAGCAACCTTTATCAAGGCACTTAAAGACTAGAGGTCTAGGATATGTCCATTTGGTTAGAGGGGAGAAGTTCCCATGCTGGCAGGGTAAGCTGGCCCAGAGTAAACTCCAGCAGACAGTGGGCAGGCTGCTCCTGCACGTAAGTTACCGTGTCAGGCCCTTCTGCCCTGCTCTACACAGGCCAGCACTATGAAACACGTGGGCTGCCCCACTAAACTGAAGCTGAAGAAACATGTTGAGTGCCCTGAACCACGACACGAGAAAAGGTAAGCCACTTCACTCAGCAGTATGGAAGTGGGTGATAAAGTCCCAGCTGGCTGAAGAGCTGAGAGCAGGTGAGGAGTCTGGGGCAGAAAAAAAGACCTGCACCAAACAAATAATTTTTCACCAGGTAAGTCTCAGAACAGTCCCGTTGGCAAACCTGTGACCTTGTTGAAATGAACATGTTTTCCATGGGTTTTTATCTTGCTGAAAAGATGAGGAAAAAATTTCTATTATTTGCAGTTCTTTTTGAGCAGGCAATCCTCATGTAGGAGAACTATTGAGAGCCTGAGCAGCTGCCCCTACAAAACTAAAAACAGGGTCTTCATTGATGAATGCGCAGACATGCCACAAAATTACACCAGAGCCAGTTTTTTAACGTGCATATAATAGAATGTGGAATTATTTTCTGCTGTTGTGCTCTCCTTCCCTCCATTAAGCTGGCATTGCCATCCCTCCTTTTCTGAAATGCCTGCTACTCTCAGGAGCATTCAGCCCCCACTCCACGCTCCCACCATCTGTAAAGAACTTCTTCCTATATCATCGTGTTACCCATTTTCTATCTCACTTCAATTCACTGCTGGCAACATGTTCTCTCGCTTGCCCTCCTTAATTCCTTTTTCTTTCTTTCAGCAATATCATTTTATATGTTAATATGGTTATTTAGTGTTGTCTCAGATTCCTGGATCCAGGTTATGTTGAAGTAGCTTGTTGCATTGCATTTGCCACAGTATCTTTATACATTATGTTTTTATCTCATATGGCAGATTTGTTTCAAGGACATTATGAAAACGAGTCTGTTCATGATTATATACTGCTGATTCGAGACATAATTTTGTTTTCCTTTTGGAAAATCATGTTGGCTAAATGTCTTTCTTTTTGATATCTCTGGACAGCTTCTCTATTGTGCTCCCTTATGACAGTTTGTTTCAGAAACAGATCAAACTATACTGCAAAATAATCTCTTTATAGTATCCAATTCACAGCAAATACTAACAGGGACTGTACTGAAAGGATGATGCATTCTGTAAATAGAGTGAGTCCATAACAGTTTTTCCTCCAATGTTTATATAGTCAGAAACATGGGCTTAGAATTTATTCTCCATCCCATAGCCAAATCCTGTTCAGATCTTCAACTCGCTTAACTGTGCTATTACTCAGGGACACGCCAGCCTGTAAGTCAGAGCAGGAACCTTCCAGAAAAGCCAGGCCATTGCTTTACAGGCAGATGGATATGCACATGTATGCATACAGTCGTCCTAGCCACGTCAGTCCTGCACTACAAGGACAATTTCTGAACGAAGGTGAACAGTAGCCAGGCACTTCATCACAACCAGCTCCTCGGTCATTTGCAGTTCACTTACTCACATTGAACACTGCTGGTTAAGATTGTCCTTTTACTCATTATCACATTTAAAAATAATTTTAAGGGTTTATTTGTAAGGTTTATTTGTAACATACGTTCACACATGAAGCAAAAATAATAAAAAAAAGCTTACCAGGTGTCCATTAGTTTTCAAAGAAAACCCTAACCAAACTAATCTTCTGAGTCTGAGAAATCAAATTGTAAGCCTTTCAGGAAAATTGCACTATAAAATAGGCCACACATGAAAATATAATTAAAGTGGGTAGTAGTTTTCACTACAGGAGCCCTGTTCTCTCTGAAACATCAACCATTGCTCCATTTGTGTGAAATTGGATCAAATCTGCCATATAACTGCTCCATAGTCATAGTTCTGGGATGCATGAAAACATGCTCTACTCTGTGTTCACCCATTAGACCTTTCCTTCCAGCAAGTTCTTTCAAAGCAGAGGTTTTTGCACCCTAGAGGGCTTCCCACCAACATAAAACCATACCAGACTAGCACTCGTTCATAGACCTTTCAAAGACAAATCACATTTATTTATGGAGATAAAATGCTTAACTAAGATATCATTCAGTTTTCCATGACAGCAGTTGCTATTCATAGACTAAATTTCCCTCCTAAAAAGACAAGATTTATATTATGTCCTAAAAAAAGTCTGTTTGATTGTTTGTTTGTTTCCTAATGGAGGATGGCAAAAGAACTGGTAGTACACCCCTAAAGTTATAACATGCAATACATAGAACCGATTCAATATATAAAAAAATATACAAAGGTAGCAGATCCACTAAAGAATATATCGCAACTTTCCTAAATAAAGAGAGTGGGATATTGGGGAAGGAAGGAGAGGAGTGTGGATTTAAAGGAAAGGTTGGTTTTCTCCAGGGATATTATTTTTCATTTCTAAAGATTTTGCCCTGGCGGTCCATTTATCAGCTTGCTTAAACAGTGTGTATACACAGTTCAAAACAATAACTGTTTAAAGATATGACAGGCTGTGTATGATTCCACTGGAATACTTTCACATTATTTTCTTAAACCAAAGAACTCTTCATTCACATTTTTAAAGTATTAAATAGAAAGATGTCCTGGTTTGTATTATCTAACCAATGAACCAGGGAACCAGCTGCAGATTCATTTGCTGTATGATTTCCCTGATGGATACATTCAGGATGCCATGGTCAGGAGCTGGTAAAACAACCCCTGGGAAGAGGTCAGAAATGATGCTATCAGAGAACAGAATGCTGTGGGACAGGCACAGAAAATTAAAAAAAGAAAACCAACACAGATAAGGAATGTACAGCCAGGGCCACCACTAACGTAATCATTTTAGCTTCTCTTATTTAAATCTCCTTTAATCCTTCATCTACAATTAATAAGATTTGCTATTTAAAAAAAGTTCAGAGGGTTCCACATTTATTGCTGAAACATAAAAGTAAAATTCTGGCCTTTCATCATCTAAAATATATATAAAACTTTGTGAATCAAAAGTCTCTTTCAAACATCTCTAAGGGTGACAAGTTAAAAAACTGCCAAAAATGAACAGTTTATTGTCAAAATCCCACCACAGAGTAGTGAAGATATAAGCCAAGATGATACTCGGTGGTATACTGAGCTGGCATCAAAGAGAGTGAGTATTTCATCTGTTTTGGAAAATAATTTTTCATTTAAAATAAAAGGTTACCCATTACAGGTGCAAAGATTATCTTTCTCATACCAAATACTGTCAGACAGACAGGGTACATGGAAGGATGGAAGCAGTAAGTACAGGGAAACGACCCCAAATTAATGATAAATCTGGACTCTCATAACAACAATAACAGCAATAGCAGGAAAAAAAGGAACTGTACATATACATTTTTTGTGTTCTTTTAGACCCAGATGAGATATTTGCACATCCAGCTCACACAAAAGGGCTGTTTTCATAGCCCTGGATTGCTAAACAAAGTCCTGCTTAATATACAGAGATAAGCCTGACGTGGTACGTAAGGACGGTGAGAGCCTGTGTGCCTTCCCTTTATTAGCGTAACACAGATTTGCGCCCATCTCAGCCTGCGCGCGGGGAGCTGAGGGAATGCAGCCAGTCCCAGCAGAAAACCACTGCATCCTCTCATTTTCTTCTAGTCCGGCTGCCAGGTGAGGTGATGCACCATGGGACAAGCCCTGCTCAGATGTCCCTGGCTACCAAAATCTCTGGCCAAGGAGCTGGTGCCGCTCTGCCTCAGGATGGGAAGGCGCCAGTGTGGTGAGTAGGGGACATGTAGGCACTGCCACCCCTGGGGGGCACAGACCCCACGCTGCTCAGCCTGAGAGACCGTATTACTGAAGGGAAGCAGAGCAGGGAAGAGCCAAAAGGGCTATAAAATGGTGTCCTCCTTCTGACCAAAGCTAGAGGTTAATGAGAGGACACCAGCGTCCTGCAGGCACCACAGTCCAGCTCCAGAGCTACACTGCCATAGAAAAAAAGATCTTTTCCATTCTTCTCTCTGCTTCTAATCGGATTATTTTTTCAACTGTTGTATAGCCAGGACTACCTCTTCCACCTTTGAATGTCCTCTTGTGTAGTAAGAGTTTCTGGAGGGAACACATAAAAAAAAATCCAGCCCAAACAGCTTAACAACAACAAAAATAGGTGTAAAAAGGACCCTTTCCTGATTGTGTTTCAGACCAGGAAAACAACCTGTGTATCTAAAAGTTTGTCCTTCCCCCCCATCTCCCAAAAAGGATATATCTTCTAAACTTGTTGCTATCAGAATGACCTATAGAGTGGGCAGTGGTGCTGCCTTGAGAGATTTAGGACACAGCTTTGTTTTAACGAGAGGAGACATCATCACTCTTCGTCCTTTCTATTGTTCTTATTGTGTATATGTAGAGATAGATGTATGCACCCAGGAAAATAAATTAATCTGCTCTGGATCAGTCCACTCAGTTAAGCACTTCCCTGTCTCTCTTCAACAGCGTGTTCGAAATTGAACCAGGAAGTTTCTGCATTTTCTCCTCTAGCTTTGAAAGCAGATGACACCCTCCCTGGATCCAAACAAATAACCTCTTTGGTGCCTGTTTCTGCTCCTTAGTTTCCAGCCTCATCCTCCCAATGTGCAGCATCAGAATGAGGTAGAGGTAGGGAATGGGAAAGGAGGTTCACTCCTGCTGAAAACCGCTTGCACAAAGAGGGACCCTGGCGGGGGTGTCCCCTGACACCATTAAACGAGCTAAAGATACTTTAGTGGTGATATTGCAACTATGGAAGATGGACAGCACCAGCAAGCTGTTGTTTTTCAGCGGGATATCTAAATCTCTTGTTTCTACCACTGCCATACAGAAGTATATGCTGTGTACATCTTTTAAATGATGTACCTTTATACAGAAGGGCAAAGAGCAAAACACAGTGTACATGCATATTGTATGTTGGATATACATGCCGAAGACCCTCAACAGTGAATTGTTTCTGGTTGTTCAGTTTAACGGCATTGAAATAGACCTGATTTGAAGTTAGCTTTCTGAGATGTCCTGATTTGATCTCCCCTCTTGAGCTAGCAGAGCTAGACTGGTTTTCACAAACAGATAGTTTGAAAGAACACTACTATTTCAGATAAAGTACGTAAAAGTGACATTATTCACATTTCTAAGATCACAAATGCCATATTACTTCAACACAAAAAAACCCTAAATTCCAAATTTCAAATGGCAAAACCCATCTTGTTTATCAGCGTACCTTTAGTCCTATCAGAGATTAGGTTACAATCATGCCCAAAAGGAACAGTTGAAAACTACTCTGTGATCAAATCACATAGATACCTTCAACTAAACTGCTCACTGTGACATTTAAAACACTCGGGTTGCTGCAAGGCAGCATAAACACACCAAAGGGAGGTTTCATACCATAAAAAAAAGAAATTTATTACACAATAAACATAATTCAGATCAACAAGGAGAATGGCAACTTCCAGAAGAAAAGCCTGTCAATCCTGGCCTCCCCCCACCCCCCACGTACAGATGTGCATCCAAGGGAAAATAACAGTTCATAGCTTCCATTGAAATATATATTTAATAACTTTACATGTCTGCAATGACACTTGGAGATTTTTCAAACAATAAAAAAGCATTTCCAAACGCGTTTCAAGGAGTAAAGGCTACTAGCAAATTCCCTGCCAAAACAACTTAAATTACCATGCTACTTTTCCACGCGTGTTCAAAAGCAAAATGGAGATGAATATGAAACACCAAGTCTAAGATCTATTTTTCAAAGTGTTGAAGCCAACACATGAAAGTGAAATATTTCTCAGTCTCCCTTACTATAGATTCACCGCATTAATGCAAGACAACGACTAAAAGCATTTAAAGGCTAAAAAACAAGCAATGTGGTTTTCTCAAGGAGGGCATAATAAATTAGCCGAAGAAAAAACAAGTGTTCAGAATTCTAAGGCAACTAAAAAACTGCCTGTTAGACACTGAGGAATACCTAAGTGTGAAATTTCAGAACCTGAAATATCTAATTTACTTCTATTTTTAAAATGCCTGTTCCTCTTAGGAATATAAAATAAGGTGCATGCACAATAACCTGAAAACCTCAAGAAGATGCAGAGACAGATGGAAATGTAAACACGTTTGAAGGATCTCTGCCAAAAGTCTGCTCTAATCCACTGTCCAATCATTAAAGAATAAACACTACACAAACCCCTTTGTTTTGAATGAATTACAACCTGGAATTACTTGGCAAATACACAATGCAGAACGCCATGGAAATAAAGAAATAGAATCTAGCATAGAGGGACATATTTGCAAGTCATCTCCTTCTGTGCAAGATCACAAAAAGGTAAAAAAAAGTCTTTAGGACTCTGTTGGCTGAGGGTATAGAAAACAAATTTTTCACTTTTTGCTCCATGGCCCTGGCTGCAGCAGGTTGGAGGCACTGCAAGCTGCAGGGTGCATGGGAAATTAGACTGTCATACAAAAGTTGCCCGGGAGCTGCCCTTGAGACCTGACTTTCTGTCCAAGCAGGCAGGGAGCCTGCGGGGAGGCTAGTGCGTCCTGGGGCAGGTAGCCTGCGGGGAAGCTGGCACTCCAAAAGGGAGCCGAGGAGCAGCTCATTGCAGCTGTGGGTGCAGGAGACATGAGGTTGCCATCCTTGTAGCTGCATCTCAAATGCTGAATCTTCATAAGGTATGTAATAAAGAGACTAACTTTAATTCTTCCCCAGACCTAGCCCCCTGGTAGTTTTGTTGGCTAATTTCCTTGCTGTGATTTACAACTCTCTCACAGTAAAATGCCTCTTGTTTTAGGAAGAGAGAATAACCTTAGCAATTTCCTATTCACTCCACTCTCTTGTGACAGCATGCTTCTTAAATTAAGGGTTATCATCAGAGAAGGTGCCCAGCATGGAGATCGTACTTCATAAAAAGAAGCTGTAGATGTCTACAGAGCAGAGAACTAGACTTGCAATGAGGCCATCAGTATTCAGTTCCTCTCTAACTAGTTTTTTTCCTCCCAGTGGTCCCTTTCATTTGGTGGCACCAGCAACACCTACCAGGAGCTGTCTGGCCAGACAGGAAAATGGACACATTGCTTTTAATTACATGACTCATTAGCTAATAAAATTAAGTTTGATCAGCAAAGAAATTCTGTCTTCTATTTCTTTTATAGATTAGACTGCCTAGATTCACAGGTAAAACCTTTTGACTTTCAAAATACCCAATATCTGCAACAATATCCCAGACACTCCCTGTCCACATAGTGTAGCAACTATGGAAGAACGATTTTTTGCTGACAATAGGCAGAGAAAAGGACAAGTCATCCCTCTCGTCGATGCCAGCATAGATTGGAAGTAATTCTATTAAGGTCAGAGTGGACCTGTCAGACATTGCAAATCCATATTTCCCAGGGAGAGAAGAAAGCAGGAGTTGGAGGCAGGAATTCGGTAGGACAGTAGTAAGCAATTGTATTAGGAAAAAATGGCATAGTAGGGTATAAAGCTTTGATTATATTTATGTATACACACACACAGACAACATATATCTGAGCAAGAAAATAGATTCTCTTATTCATCTAGTGGGGAGGTCTGGTAAGGATGCATTAGTATAGACCTGGTTTTCTTTGTCTAGGCTCATCCCAGTTGGTTTCCTCTTTTTCTGAGGAACTTCACTTCCAAATTAGGCAAATATTAGGGTCCTCTTTCTGCAATTAGTTGTACTTACGTATACTTTCTTTGTTTGACAGAAGAAGTGGCTAAGACCAGCTGAAATGGCTGCTTCCCACTCTGGTTTCCCACTGGCCTCTTTTATCAAGTAGGCAACTTTCAGTGAAGAGCAGCTGCCTGCGCTCACTGATGGAATCATGCCTTTATTTACCAAAGAGAGATGGTACACGTATGATAGTACCTATATAACCCTGTCCTTAGGCAATCCGCAGGGAAGACCCAAATACAAAGGGGTCTCTGGAGGAGATGTGCGTGAAAGAGGCTGATTAGGGAAGAAGCTAGCAAGGTTCTTAAGAGACCCAGTCTTAAGTTTCTAAGGTCTATTCATTTTCCATGCAGGAAATAAGGTAAAACATCTAAAATGTCCTTCTCCCCACACACATATCCCAAAAGCAGCTGCTGGAGTGGCTGATACAAAAAGGTGGCATTCGGACACCTTGCACAGCCCAGCCATGGTGCAAGGCAAGGCAGATCAGATGTACAGTCCTGTTCCATCCCCTCACACCTATCTTGTCAGCCTCCTTCCCACATCTTCCTTGCCTCTTGGAAAATTTTTCCCTTTAAATTGCTATTTCTGTAAAAGCAAAAGTTTTACAGAGTTCGGGGGTTGTTTCATGTGACATCTTCGCACATTGTAATTGGGAAATGTGTTAAGTCAGCTGTTAGATTTAGTAATTGAAACACGCTGACTGAGGCCCGTGAGGTGTGGAGTCCCCCAGCTGGGACTAACAACAGCCTTGAAGCTGGAAGCTGAAGCTGGGAAGAGCCGGCAGAGCAGGCAAGGCAGGCAGCTGCAAGCAGAGAGAAAGGCTCAGTGGGGGATTCGGAGAACCTGGCGGGGGGACCCCATCGTGCCTGGCACGGTACGAAACACAGCGCAGAGCCAAGTGCGACTGCCCCCCTCCCCAGCTGCAAACAAAGACATAAACGTACCCATTAGTTTTGCTGCAGGGTAGCAACGAGTGAACTTCCAACGGTTTGGAGGTCATTTCACTACCTGGTCCAGATGATTAGCTGAGCCCCTTGGGCCTGCAAGACCAGCCTTAAATCTCTGGTAAACAAGCTTAATTGTGAGATGGTGAACTTTTTTACTCTCCCTTCACAGACAGAGTGGAATGGTTTGAAAAGGCAATGATGATTTGAAAAATTTATAGAACTGAGCTTTTCAAACCTGAGGAAGATTTTACTTATTTTCACTTGCAGATGGGAGCTTGTAACATTTCTTATTTCATCAGACATGTTGGGCATCCTGATGCCCAGATAAATGCAGTATTCACTAAGCCTTACAGGCACGCACTTGGTGTGGCAATATTATAGCACTTGGTATACATGTCTGTGTATTAAGGAAAATTAATTTGCAACATTTCTCTCTGTATGTTCAGCTGATCCAATCTAGTGTCTATCACCCCTCTCTCTCAGCCCCAGCCACACAAACTCAGTAGCATTAATAAAAATATTAAGATGAGAAGAGCCTTATATTAGTTATCCAAGAAACAATCCCGATTTCTTAATTCTTAAGGCTTTCAATCTGCTTGAATTAGTTGTTGACAGTGACCTTGCTTTCATATATATTTTTCTGTGTAAAATTTGTGAACAAGGAATCTATAGTACACTTATGTTTTCACCCAAATCACTACTACACGGACTTGTTTGCCCAGTTGCGCATACTTGACTCATGTGATTTACCCATACCCTCCTTACTCGGCGGCCTGCTGAACTCCCCCAGGTTGCTCTCTACTGAATTGCACTGCTGAATACAACCTGTGAACGCTAGCATTTTACCTTGTTGTCTGGCTGTGCACTCAGATGCTTCCACTGCTCTTTAAACCTTCCCAAATCGTGTGACCCTGCCATTGAAATGTGCTGGAGTCTGCAACGGTACCGGGTTTATGTATGTGGGGAATACTTTCATGACCTAGAGGGGCAAAAACTATGCAAAATTACCCTGATGCTTAAGGGGCTGCAGATTTCACAGGCACCAGCATGCTAAAATGGGAGATGCTCCTTCGTTCACTTTAAAAGCCTCACTGGTAAAGTCTCACGAGACAGTATTTTCCTGGCTTTTAATTGATACATCCCAGGGACTGATGAGGAATAGAGGCAGCGCTCCCACCCGCTGTGGCAGCAGACGGTGGGGAGTCCAGCGGTTCCTGCAGCGCAGCTATGTGCAGCATTGCACATTGCTTAGGTAGCCCTAAAACATATACTTGGGGAAGTCCATCTTTTACAGCATGTATCATCAACACAGGGAACTTTCCCACCTCTTCCTGAACCACATCCCCAGAGCTATGTCAGGAAGAAGCCTTAGCAGGGCAATCTCCGCTGGCTATCCCAAGGACTTGCACTGTGGTGACAGGGACATGGCATGACCAAGTCCCTCCCCGCTTTGTGCAGAAATCATGCAGTTAAGCCTAGAAATCCTGGGTGTGGAGAGAAACTCTTAGCCTGCAAAGCCAGAGAGCTTCTCCAATGGGCGAATTTGATTTCTAAGCTAAGACCAGAAGCACGTTCCCCTGTCGGGGAGGGGTGTGACTTGGTGAATCCCATTAACTGCTCATCTCTCCGGGCTATCCGCAGGTGCTATCAATACACCTTCTACCGCCTCTCCTGGGATAGCTGAGACACTTGGCAATTAATTTGCAGGATCTCAAGCAGAAAATTATCTCTCTGTAGAATGAGCAAATCCTGACTGGTCTCCATTTTAAGACAGGTAGTATAGAAATGGCTGTTATTCCCATGAAATCCTGAGCATGCACCCCTCCTCCCACTTATCCCTTCTTACTCCTCCTGGGATTTATACAGGTGATAAAGGACAGTGCTGTTGTATAGAAAAATCACAGCCTGAGCGAGGCCAGAACTGCGCCCAAAACTGAGCAGCAGCTCTTACGGAGCCATCTGACTATCACTGCCTGCATCTGTGTGAAAATGCTGGTTCCAGCCGGATTTTTGGAGCAGGCTCAAATAGCTGGGTATACAGAAAACAATTTCTTCGTCTTCTCAGTTTTCACCACGGAAAACAGTACCTTTAACACATAAGAATCAGGAGCTGCACATTGCAGACGAGAGACAGCATTTCTATTTTCTACATGCAGAGAAATCACTGAAGCGAATATGTTTTATCGATTTTTTTGATTGTGGATCTGGAGAACAGGATCTATTCCAAGTGGCATCTGCCATTTAAAACTTTAGCGACATGATAATTAAATAAAAGTCAGTTAACTTTTAATTCATTTCTATCAATTTATTTTCCAGAACTTCTAAACTGCGCTCCAGACTAGATAGTGCTCTCCTCAGAATTTAAAGTATATCATATTAAGGTTCTTTATAGATACTTGGAATTTCCTTGTGAAATTGAAATCTGTTGCTATGAATACTCATGTTCAATACAAGTGACTATGACTCTTACCATGCAAATCAAGAAGAATAATGAATTCTAACTGAAAGAAATATTTTTCTTGGAAGAGCTTCACAGGGATATCAAAAATGGTAATAAAAGGGTGATATAAAAATGCATATAAAATGAAATGTTAAATGCTATACTTTCTATTTAATGTTTATCTAAAATAAAAATCCTAGCTTTCTGTGAATACTGCAATCTGCTTTCAGTTATTATGAATCTGATAACACCTATTCTAAGAGGAATTTTCTTTGACTGTGGGGTGGGAACTTTGTAAATTGATCAGGGAGGTGAATAATAAAGAAAAGTCAGATCGGTCCAAATCTGGTGCTACAGATTCATTTTCTCCACTTCCAGGTGAGTTAGTTCACAGCAGCTCAGCAGCTTCAGACTTACATTCTTAATGAAATCGTGAACATTTCTTTAAAGTTCCCACAAAAGTGGTTAATTCATAATCAGGGCACGAGCAGTAAATTTCTTTTCTCTCACCTAACATTAAAGCAACATTAATTACTTAACATTAATTAATGTTAATTATTTTACCAAAGGAGCTTTATTCTCCCAAGGTCCCACTCAATTAAAGCCTCACTCATACTTTGAACAAACAGACCCTAAAAATAAACCAAGGCAAATGCTAGAACCGCTGAAAGTGCCCTCCTGTCTGGGAACATCCTGGCAAAATCTGTCTGTGTATCCATTTGAGACACTGATATTGCCTCCAAGAGCAGGCTTCCTGAGCACCTCTCTGTATTAAAGATGTTTACCGCCCAGCCTCTCTGTGCCATTATCCTATGAGTCAGAGAAACAAAGCGCAATGTTTGTCTGCCCTTATTTGAGTAGCTAAAGTTAGATGTCACCCCAGGCTCATCCACTGAATAACCCTCTGGAAACATCCCCATCTCTACCTCTGCTGCCAGGGTGGTGCAAAGTCATCGGCTCAAGCATAGACATCTTAATATTAGATCAGAGTCAGATGAGATGTAGCCCAGCCTAAGTGATTTCCCTAAAGTGCAATACTGGGAAAAAGATCTCATCTTTCAAGCCCAGCTAGCTGCTAGACTATTCTTTCTCTTCCCCATGTCAAAATGGAGCAACAGCCATTGTTTCAAGTAGTGCTTACGCAGTTTACATCTTTTAATGCTCTAGCATTGCTCTCTGGTTAGCTAGACAATGATATTGTCATATGGAAAAGTTAGAGAACACAGCAAAAAAAACGTCTGATTTGTATAGTGTTTGGGAGGAGGGGTTTTTTTTGTACATTTTTAACACTTAAAATGTCTCTAATACAGAATTTACGATATTTCTCAAAATTAGTTAAGGTTTTATTATCAATTATAAATAGGTGGGTGTTCAAAATTTTATTACTGCCATAGAATTATTTGGAGTGAATCTCAGGGGGGCTTAGTGCATTCCGTTTTTGTATACAAACTGGAAGACATTACCAGAGAGTTTAATGAGTCAGAGTACTTGATGCATGAGCGTAAACTGTCCCACATGTTTATGAGGTGAAGAAAAAGGCAGCTACAAAGGACAAATGGTCACGAGGACATAAACAGAATCAACATAAGTAACCTGTCAGGAGGTATGCTGTAAGATTGGCTAACCACTAGGTAAAAAAAGCCATTAATCTTTTATAATCTGTTTATAAATAGAGCCTCCTTGCAAAGTCTCACCTTAAAAATCTATAAGGATTTAAAGAGGCATCACATCAAAAATATCCTCCAGCTACTTATATTGAGAATGCTGTGCCTGATGTCCCCAGTCCAAAAGATGCACGTTTCCAAGTATGGCCCATCTGAAACCAACCAGCAGCCATGTGTTTGCAAGTAGAGTCGAGAACAGATACAAAAAAGACTGTATTTAACCCAGAAATCCTGTGCTTCTCATGTTACAAACAAGGAATAAACATTCAGCAAAGAGATTCCTTAACCAGACATAGTTTATTATGCATGTACTCAAGGTTAGGGAGGTCTGTAAGTAACAAATATCCTTTGGATAATGCCCTGCCTCTTCCACAAACCCTGTATTTGTTTGCTTTTCAGCCTGGATAGAGCAACCCCTGTCTGCAGGTCGATGTCGTAGTTGTTGGCCACTCACTAGCAACTTTTTAATACTTGTTGAAAAGATGTCTCTGTGCATACTGGTTTTAGAAGGCTTCATGAATGCGGTATGGCTACAACTATAAGGGACAACCCCTTTCTGTCATCGTTTTCATCTCTCACTTTCGGACTGCAAAACAAACCAAAACCACCAACTCTATTAACAAAAAATAAAAATAATTTAAATTTGGCAATTTGCTCCTCTTGTAGGATTACACCTTCAGAACATAGGTGCTAAAACCTTATTGCACAGAATTCACAATTTTTTTCAAAACTGTAACAAGAGAGTGAAATTGCTCCTGCTTTAGCATTTACAACATAAGGTGGATTGAACTGTGGGTTTCATGTCGAGAAGATGCTTGATTGATTTCAGAATAGAATCTTCAATGTTTCATACAGGTTTTTTTTATACACCAGTTGAAGTAAAAAGTCAAGATTGTACAATTGCCTGCTAAGAAGAAAAAGAACACGGAGGTTTTTTGCAGACATTTATTTCTAGTCCTTATGAGTCTCTTGGTATGTCATTATAAACTGGGGAAAACATGAACCGGGGATATTAATGTCTTTGTTCTCATTTTCTTGTCTTAAAAAAAGATAAGATAAAATGAACCGAATTCAAACTTGGTGTGAGCCTCATGAATTTACATCCAAACTGATGGTAAAAATAAATAAAATGAAATGCTTCTACTTTGATGAGCTACACTCTTCATCTTGGATAGAACTGTCTTCTATATCCTCCTGGACGTTATTTTTTGTAAATTCCTGTGTTAGGCTGTGTGTTAAACTTTTTCATCAGTAACTGTTAAGGTAAGAAAACATAACATTTTATCTGATGTGTGAGTGAGAACAAACTGTAAACAAGATATAAACTTTAAAAATCTTCCTTGGAGAGTTTTCAAATCCAGCAATGAAACACAGAGTCTTTTATTTCCTTAGTTTAAAAGCCCATTTAGAATATATCACTCTTCATTTCCAGCAACAAATAACCTCCTAAAATAATTTTGATTTAAAGGGTCGTATTGCCAACCATAATGGGCCATATGGAGTACGTCTGATAGAGTCTCTACTGAGATGTGATTTCTGATATGCAGAGATCATAGCTTGTTCAAATATAGTGGAAATCACAGTTCAGGGGTTGGCTCATGCAAGATGCATGTTTTTTTCAGGTAACTTGCTAGGGTGGTTCTCCTCCTGGAAAAATTTGTGTAGGTTTCCCCAGAGAAGAACACCAAGAAATGTATTGTTGATTGTCCAAAACCAAGTAGGGGAATGACACTAGTAAAACAAAGAAACATGAGGGCAAAGAAACCTTGTACGAATGGCTGGGCTGTAAGAAACCGCAGTATTTCACATACCTGTCCTGCTCTCAGCATCTGCAGAACAGGCGAGTCGGATCCCATCCACCCCCAGCAGCACCAACAAACATAAGCTCTCAAGTGAACGAGACCAAATTACAACAGCGTAATAACTTACTGTCTCTCAGTTGAACGACCAAACACCAAATTTTATTTGATAGAGCCTTCCCCATTGATGAGCCAAAATGGAGCAGCTAAAATTTCTTCCTAACTGCATTAACCTCAGTCTATTTTACTGAGGTTTGGACTAACCCGCTTTACCTCCCGGTTCAGCCAGGCTCACCTTGCACACAGGGACAATTAAGGCAGCTCCTCTGACAGGTGGTAACACAGGACACTGCCAGTGCTTAACCTCTGATGGTTGCATGCTAGTCTCGTCTCCAGCCAAAGCTTAACCCTTCTCTATGATAGATTATTTTTACTGCATGTAGTCTTAAATCATCCTGACAAAACATGCCTGCTTTTCATTTTCAAACAGCACATCACACTAGGTTTTTTAATAATAATACTACTGCATAGCATAAATAGGAAATCAAACATATTGTTAATACATTTATATATATATAATTTTATTATATACTGTACATTTATGTTCTTTATCAGTATACAGTATAGCTCTCATAGACATACTCTCCAGCCATGTGTTCAGCCCCACATGTAATTCCTGCCATTTATGTCTTATTCCCTCTCTGCTCTTCTCTCTGCAGTGGAGTGCTCAGTTTTGTCAGGGCCTTTGGTTTAGTTCTGGTTTTAAACATCGGCGTCGCTCTGTGCTTTTGTCAGGAGCCAAGAGGTCCAAGAGGGCCTTCTTGCTCTGGAGCAGCAGGTGAGGAGGTGGTTGGTGCTCCTGTGGGAGGACGTTTGCTCCTCACCTCCCAGCCCAGCACCACAGAGACCCTTAGCCCTCTGCGCAGAGGAATTTTGTAAGCTAAATCTACGAATTCACATGTAAAAAGGAAGCTGGTTTGCAATGCAAAAACACGGCATAAACATTCAAGGAAGCTTTCTATTATAAAGAAACAGTTGCTATGTCATGACTGAATGTGAGAACACACTTGAAACTGAAATAGCTGCACAGAACTATTATCTCTGTAATGGTCAGAAAAGGCATTTCGGCAGAGGGGCAGGAGCAAGTCCGCTCTGTCGCTCCACCTGTTCCTCCCGAGAACAAGTAGACAATAGGGAATGTGAATATAAGTCCAAGTAAAATGCCCTCTGCCACCGGCACGATGAGTTAATTTTGGCAGGCTGACATCTCTGATTGTTTCACTAGGAACCAACACTTCCTATGTCTGGAAATTAACTTTCGGATTTCCAGTGAGGATGGGGTTGGATTTTGCTCTTGTCACACATGGGTTGCAAAGACAGATCTTGTGACAAGAACTAGAAGTCTGGAACTCTTTCTAAAAGTATATCTGATATAACACTAGCCATTGGAATACATCCAATTTATAATTATAAGACTGGAAAACTTTAAATTAGGTCAAACTTCAGCTCCAAATTAAAATGAAAGCATTCAAGGGCTTAATGCATACCAGCAAGACATGCCATGTTGCATCTGCTTTCACACTGGCTACTTGAAGGCTAAATTGATATTAAAAGCAAGAATGTTAAATAAGTGGATTTCCTTTTAATCAAGAGTTGGTATTTTCTTTGCTCATCACTTTGTGCTAGAGGGCCATGAAACTATCTCAGCAAAACTGTCAGTGCTTGCAGTCTCTGTAGCCTGCTCCCCAGTGAAGCTGAGCTACTTATTTAGCTGTAAAAATGTTTCACTAGTTGGAGTTTCTAAAATTATACACGGAAACAAGAAAAAGGGTTGATAAATCTCTCCTGAATATAATGGCAAACCTCAAGAAAATTACCTTTAAAAAATTTATTTACCAGAGACAATTCAGTTTAGATGAAATATTTGCTTTTCCACAAGGTTTTGCTTTTCCACAATTTAACAGCAATGTTGACTGCTAAAAAGAAAAACTGGTGAGTTGCCACAAGTCACGTAATGAAATGGTGGCTTTGTTTACAAGAGATGCTAGCACTCTGCTGACTCGCACATTTTTAACCCTCACCATCCTGACATCCCTACTGCCGACTGGTAGGAGCCATCCTGGGTCCTTTTTCTTCTTCCAACCTAGCGAGTGGCAGTGACATGAGAAGTGGTGAGGTGCCCTGCTCTCTGTTCTAGGCTGCTGGGCACAGCTCTGAAATGAGACAGTCAGAAATAAAACAAAGTGAAATGAAATGAAATAAATACAATAAAATGAAATTAAATAAAATAGTCAGAAAAAGAGACCCAGTTAATGGGAAAATAATTTCTAGTTGGGTTATGCATGAAATCTGCAGGCTTTGGAGTGAAACAAAGCCTTCCCTAAGCCAAAAGGGCGAGCAGCTTACGTTCTTGTTGTTTCTTTTAAAATTCCCATTTTATGACAGTCAGACTAGTGAACTCTCTACCATGAACCCACCTCGCAAAGACATTTCATCAAAGTAACAAGGTTACCTGCTGGAAATCTAGCATCAAAGATATGGTGCTGTCATACAGGGCAGGGGCAAAAGGTACAGGGAATTCATTGTTTCCAACTTAGCTGCAGATAGCAAGGAGGAAGTTCAGTGATTATTTTTACAGGGTTTTTTTCATGTGTGTATGTGTGAAGGCAATTACACCAGAAAATTAAAAAAAAAACCAAAACAATAAAAAAACCCCAAACCACAGCCCCCCTCCCTCTTAAAATAACCCCTGCTAAGTTACCACTACACCTATTCAAATATATCTATAACTTTTCCCTTCACCTATTTTGAGAACTGAAACAGGCTACAAATATTAGACACCATGTTTGGATAGTACAACAGAGAATTGCTTGAATTAATTAATGCAAACTATTTTCCACTCTGTCCAGGGATGCAAAAACCAAATGTAACTAACAGATGGGCAAAATAATAAATATTCAATTTTATTTTGACTTTTAATCGCTTTCCCCATGTTGTATTAAAAAGAACATAGATAAACAGCCTCTTTTTAATATGAGCATGCTAAATATAACCTATTCCTTAAAACCACAATATGCAAAAATAAATAGCTTACTTGAAATTGAGCTATTAGCTTGTCGGAGCTGGGGTAGCAGATAGAAAACTCACTCAGAAGTTTGGGATTTTGTTTTGTTGATCTTTACATCACAGACTATCTTGGTTAGGAATGTGATTTAAAAAAAGAAGAAAAAAAACCCCACAAACAAGAAGCAACCATCAAAAAAAAGGGAACGGGCAACTAGTTAATTGGGGTTGAGGTCTCTCTATAGCTGTGTCCCTGCAGCCTCCAGTGCAGTATCACACTTTCCTCCCGCTGCCTTCAGGATGTCATTCCTCTCCCCGGTGCCATCAGCAGTGGTTGTCTCCACGGTGCAGGAAAGGCACCCACCAGGGCAGGGTGTCACCCCCAAAACTATCCTGTCCTGGGGTAGGGGAGAGGGCTCAACCCCCTGGTTTGGGGACACAGCCCCCTGGGGTAGGACAGCCACCCCAGAGGCTGCTCCGGGTGAGGGCTGGGTACAGTCCATCCTTGTTCTGGAAAAAATTCCAAGTCCAAACACTTCTTTTATCTTTTCGCTGGGGTAATGGTGTTTTGGGGGCTTTTTGCTTGAACACCAGACCTGCGTTTCAAAGGTGTGTTGTGTTTCTCCTCGGAGGCAAGGCAGTGCGGTGGCTGAAACCCGCCATCCCACCACGTCGCTGCCCCCATCACCTCGCTCTTCGAGATCTGCATCCCGCTCTCGATAAAAGACAGTGCAACACCTGTTCATCATCTCCTGCCTTCAGGGTTTTCTTTTTGAGTGGTAGTTTATTCAACACGGTGCTTGCGAGTCTTTGATGGCGTGAGGTAGGAAATCATCGCACAAAGAGTGTAACTCCCGGCAATCTGAACTCTGCTTTTAACACAAAGCAACATTAGCTTTATCAAAAGATATATTGTTTCTACCTGCAGTTTAGAACCTTTTTGTTTTCCTTTTGCTGAGCTGTTGCTTATGTTTCTTTCATCAACTGTCTTTCAAGAGAGGAAAGAACATAGCTTTCTTCCTTCAGAAACAGACTGCCCAAACAAATCCCCCTTGCCCTAGAAATCCCTATTTAGGGTCAAATTTCTTTCTTGGATACTTGATTAGGGACTTTCAGAAAAATCAATGGGAGCTGTTGTCAGGCCTTTAAAGTCTGGTCCTGCTGAAGATAAGGAAATATATATTTCCAATAGAAGAATTCACCTTTACAGAAGAAATCCTTTCAAACATTTGTGTTAACTAGACCTTGTTTTTCCATTCACTTTCAAAGAAACAGAGCAGTACGGTTACATATAGTAACCCAACTCTTCTTTTAAATAAATAAACAAATAAGGAAATAAATGTTGTTTTGAGCCCTTAGGTTTTTCTTAAAAAAAAGGTCTCTCAACATTAGCTGCATTAGGAAATAAAATATGGGATGTATATTTTTGGGGGAAAATATTGCAACCTTTCACCAGGATGAAATATATACATGGATGTGTGGTCATCATTTTGGGAAATTTATGTACTTGAAATAAATACCAGCATAGTCAAATACATTGTTGAAATGCAAGTGAGTCTTTTACATGCTATAAACATAGCAGTACCATTACTCGAGTACAGCATTCACATACATTTAATGACAAATAATCAAAAGCTTTGAAAAACTAGTGTGCAGTTAGATCTAAAATGGCCAGGGTAATGAACAATTCTGCTACAATATGATACTCGGGCCACTCAGAATATCTACACCTTGCACATAAAATAAACATGCAAAAATATAGCGAGAGAAGAATAGGTTTTAAAGTGGATTTCGATATAAATTTGGCAATATGTCCATGGAGAAAATACCACTCTGACATGTGAATTGTTCACGTAAAGATAAGACCATTGTCCTAAACAAAACAACTGTCCAATAAAGATTCAATGTTTTATAGGATTGTAGTCACATTGGAAAAATTAATTTAAAAGCACATACATTCTATATGTTTTGAAATCCGTACAGATCCAAGCCCCAGTCAAGTAAACCAATTTGAGTAGTTCTTTTCATTAGTCACATGCCGAATTGCATTGCTAAATTAGCGAGAGAGCATATAACGCTTTCAAAATTAATAGCCAGGATTTCTTTGACTGCTGTAAGGTCAGGATTTCAAGTTGCTTTACTACATATATGTTAAACACTTTTACCAAGACTAGTACTGCAGAGCTAGTGCAGAGCTTTGGAGGAATGATCTAAATCCTATTCTGCATTGTTAGCAAAGGTGCTGGCAAGCATTCCCAGAGCACACTCTTTGCACTGCATAAAATTTTAAGTAGCAGAAAAAAGTCCAGATCCATCTTAAGATGTTTGATCTTAAGATGCTCAGTGTTCAGTCTTCTAAACTGAACCTGTTTGATATAAAAGAGAGTGAGAGGTACATTGCATAAGAATTTTAGGAGGGTATAGTAAAGGATTATTGTTAAATAGAATTTTTTTAAGGATATAGTAAATGCTTTCATACTTCATTTTTTTGAAAAAAAGTCTATAAATAGCTGATGTTTAATCCCCATAGTCAGGAACATCAAGACAACTCATAAGAAAAAATGGGATTTCAGCATTTAAACTAATTATCCTGAGTCTTCTTTGAAGCTTTCAAAGAAACAGTATTGAAAATGTTAGAAAGAGGATGAATGAGTTTAAAAGATTTCTTATGGAAATAAGTAAACAGCAGAACTTACCCAGGTCAGTTTCAGAGGTTACAAACCAGACGAATTTATGAAGTGACATTTGGAAAATGACTAGGAAAAGTCAGCTATTCCCTTCATTTATAAGGAAAAATGATCATGGCATGCTGTTCTCAAGGCTGCTGTGTGAACACCAGCACATTAAAAAAACCAAAAAAGAACAAAAGTAAAGTGACACCTTGCACAAGAGAATAACAGCAGTGAAAATGAACAGCTTGCAAGCTACCATAAAATAGACAAGTTTGTAAAATTAACAAAAACACACAACCATCACTGATATACAGAGATACACACCAGAAAAAGTTTCACTGATGGGAAAAGCAAATTTTTGAAAGAATTCATGCAAAAAATTTACAGGACCAGCATTGGGCAGTGTATGGGCATGGTCCCTTAGCACTCTGCCTGCTCAACTCAATGCCTCCAGTTAGCCACTTCCTATACTTGGAGGGTGTCACACCTTTTCAGGGTGCTGGAAAAGCTGTGTATGGTACTGGAATCTGTTTTGCCAATATTTTGAATGCACAAAGATCAATGTGCCAGAGTGGGTTGCAGGTGAGGGAACTAGTTACAGATCAGGAAATCACACTTGAGAGCACGATGGATCTTCCCTTACCTCTGTCTCAGCGAAGGGAAAAATACGAGCTGTCTTACCCGCATTGATTTGGCTCTGGAAGACACGGGGCTGTAAGTGAGCACCTACCAGTAAACATCATTTGTGTTTCTAAAAATTAATGTTTCTAAAAGTGAGTGATGATCTTGTAAGACAAAAGTCTTTGCATGCAACACAGGTCACTCTTGTAGACCTCAGTGTGACAGTTTGAGTCGCACCCCTGGGAGCAGACAGTTGCCCTGGGGCAACTGAGAGGGAAGGTTGCATCAGGCAGAATCTGTCCTCTTCCTCAGATGTGGGAGGAAGCACTAATGAGTCATCTTTTGAGGACTATCATATTTCAAATTAACATTTCTATCGTTGTCTCAGAGTAGAGCATATGACTATGAAGATAGCGTTAAATCTAAACCTGTCTGCATGCTTCAGCCTCTACAACATAATAGAGAAATATGGAACGCAAACTGGGCTTTAATCAGTGGCAGAGAATGGGCAGGTGAGGTTAGGAAGCTGGGAAGAGAAGGGTCTGCTGGACATGGGGATACAAAAATTGGCGATGAGGGAAAGTACATGCTGGGTTTCAAATCAAGCAGGTGTAGGGAGGCAAAAAGGAGATTTATTTCCTGTTTTACCTGATGTGAATTGGGAGTAAAGCCCTCCTTTAAGATAATTCCACCAGTTTCTCTTATTTATAAATTACGATAACAAATCAGATATTAGATAGCTTGAGACCAACCACTAGCTCAATAATGGGCTGAAGAAATTTTTGCATCGATGGATGCCACCTTCTTCAAGAATAATTCATAACGTGACCATATTTGCACTAGCTTAGCCAAAGTGTGTGTGAAACAGCTTTCACACGCGTCCTCTATTTCTGCTGGTTATCTGGAGAAAACCAGATACATCCAGGTGTGCCGTCTTCATGGTGATCACCTGGCCTGATGCAATGCCTCCTTCCCCCTCATATCTGAGTGCAGTGCCTGGGTGAGTGGCACCCTTAGGGTGGGTGGCACCCTATGGGACCTCGAGAAGGAGAATGACAAAGAAATACTATTGTTATATACCGGAAGACTGTATTGCTTATTTCTCTACAGCTCCCTCATAGCTACTGTTTCCACACTTGGAATCATGTTACTTATTCAGGCACTGTAAAAAAAAAAACAAACCAACAACAAAAAAATGCAACCAAAAAACAGAACACAAAGGAACAGATTAAAGAAAAAAAGGAAAAATAGCTGAGGCTAGTAATCCAAACACTTTATTATGAATAACAAATATTGTTGGGGTCAGAAAGCAAAAGGTTGGATTTCTCTCTTTTAGAATATTTATTACAGAAATTAAATCACTGTTTTTATCTCTAGTTTGGGGAATGCACTGGCAGAAAATATGAGTTCACTTCTTTTGCTATCTACTAGTACGATAATGTCCTATTTCATTTTCCTGTTAGAGTATTACTTTTCTTGTGATTATAGCTGTGTCAAAGTGTACTTTCTTTAAGCACGCAGAAGCAGCATAATATCTTTCTATGAAATGAGAGAAATTCTGAAGTTATTTGAATTGTGTGATCCATTATAATGTAATATCTGGCCTGATGCAGAGGCATATTAGCTAGCTTCCTCTACAGTCTGAAATTCTTGTAAATACTTACCCCTGCGACACAGTTTCAGGCCCTGTAACATGCCAGTGGTGAACTTACAGTCATTTAAATATTAGTACTCAGAATTCTAAGGGAATATTTTATTTCCCATTTCTGCCATGTATTCTTTCCTACAGTGTGTCATTAAGAAAATTTTCAAGCGTGTGACTTCAAAAATATTTAGAAATTTCAAAAACCCCACTGTGTATTCCAAATGTTCTTGTGCAAATACTCATACAAAATTAAGAGTGACAGTATTAGAGCTTTTGAAGAGCAATTAAAGATGATGAGGCAAAATTTTGGATCTACTCACTTTAATGGCAAAATTCCCAGTGGAATTCCCAGTGGTTCTCCCTACAGGACATTTACAGTCTCTGTGTTTTTATCTCATCCATTTTGACACTTACAAAGGAATGAATAACTTTGAGAATTTCTAGATTCAATAGTAGGTGATAGCAGGTTAACCGAGCTTGTGCAGATGAGACTGATGTCACAGTATTGGACTGAGGGAAGAAACCAGACATGTTGTAAAGATGATATTTTTTTTCAATTGAAGTCTACAGACTAGAAGCTGCATTAGATCTGAGCTCTTTTTAGAACATGAAAAAGTCTCAGAAACCCCAAAGCCTTTCCTGACTCACAGCTCTGGTGTTAGCGCTCCGACACAGACCCAACTGTCTTACTGCCAGGCAATTACAGTGATAATGAGCAGTAGCTGGGAATGATTGTGGGGACTGACCAGCAACCTGAACTAGAAGAAGATACCTACTGGACTCTGATGGATTTCCAGGCACTGTTCTAAATATGTTATACGAGCCTTCAAATGATATCAGACCATTCAAATGTCTGGGTGGCCTCTACCAAAGTCATCCCGTACCAGCTCGCTCCATCTATGGCAGCCTCTGGGTGCCAGAGACTGGGAAATTTCTTAATCAGGTATATTGCGTTTTGGTTAGATAAAATGCTTTGCCATTTGTATGGCACTACTTTCTTCAGAAATACTTTTCTTTAGCAGTTTGAGGACCAGAAATACCACATATGTAATATTCAGACCTCCCAAAGGTTTATTTTCCAGTTTGAAGATATCTAGAATTCAAGCCAGGTCTCAGAATTAACACAAACAAACAAACAAAAGATAAAAAAAGAAGTAAAATCAACACTGGAGAAGTGTAAGCCTCCAGTTGAATCTCATCATGTCTATAGCATTATATACAGTGTATGGTAATATATTAAAATAACACAATATAATATATCATAATGGATAAAAAAAGTGCTAAGCCCCCACATTTAGAACTGCACATGTATGCAGTTTAACCCTAACCTTAACTGTACCCTGGCCCTAAGTTAATGTAAGAATCCAGGTTCTAGGTGACCTCACATTAAAAGAATGACTAAAGAATCCCATTCAAAAATGAAACTATATGGGATGAGCTAAAATAATTTTAACTGCCAGCAACAAACCTTTTACAGGAAAGGAACTTAGTTTTTAGAAATAAAAACAAGAAGTATTCTTCTGGTTGTTGATTAGTGGCATGCAGAAATTACAGCGAACGGCAAGTATCCTAGTCATCCATTCTAATTAAAATTTAAATTGAAAACTGGGTTCTAATGAAGAGGAGCTTAGTGCTGGTCTTGAGGGATCTCCTGTCAGTGGGCAAAGGAAAAAAGTGCGCAAAAGCAAAAGAGATTTCACTCAGGCATTTACTTGGTGTACGCTGCGCTCTAACACAAAAAGGAGTGCATGCTGCCCTTTTATTGAAAAAGAACCGATGCAGGCACAGTTGCTCTTCATGGTTCTGCAATCTACTGAGAAATCTTTCTAAGTCTAGCAGAGGAGCAAACAGTGATAAGGAAGAAATGATCCTATAATTCTGTTCACCCTAGCAAAGTCATTATGCTATTGTTCCTTTTGGATTGCCTGACAGCTCCACTCCACCAGCCCACCCAAATTGCTGATAATGAACATAGTGGAGGGTGAGTCCAGACATATCTTCCTACACCTGCACCTGCTCAGACCTTGTGTCTGAATGGTCAACATTTGCAGAACAGCTACAAAGAGCATTGAAGGGAAGAGCAAAGCAAGCTCTTCAACACAATTTTGGTTTGAAAACACCAGTACATTTGTTTTTAAACTTTGAACTGATGTTTTAATGTGCTACTAAATGTAATAAAACCAAAAATCCATCACACCCATAAGCTAATAAATTGCCCAATGCATTGGAAAATTCCCTATGCATCAAATGATAACCCTCTAAATGAATGAAAATGCTAAAGCCATAGCATCTTCCAGAAATAGCTATGTATCTCTAATGGTCTAATACAAGATAATGGAAAATAGAGCAAGCATATTGTATTTTTAAAGCCTGTTTCTGTGCTACCTCAGAAGCAGAAATTTAAATGAATTGTTATAACCTAATTCAATGTCAATACCTTCTACCAAGGGTTACCAGTAGCTGTGATTAAAAAAAAAAGAAAAAAAAAATATCAGAAAAATGTAGGAGCTATAAAAGATCAACCAGATCACCTCAGTTTACACAGGAAAATAGGTGATGCAGTATTTCCCTATATGGACATTTAATTATGTTTTGTGCAAGTGTAATAAATTACCTTCTTAAATCCTATTCTGAAAAACAAAAACAAAAAAAAACCCAACCAAAACCCTGAGCTCTCATTTGTTGCAGATCCCTCTTTGCAGGGTTGCTTTTTGGTTTTTGTTGTCCTGTCCCCCCCCCGCAACAAGGTAATAGATGCGGTATTAAAGCAGTCTCTCTCCTTGGCTGTGAGCTTTCTGCAGATGAAAGTTAACTCCTGTCTTTCAAAGGACTATGAGTGGCAGGTTGCATACCAGTGCGGAAGGGAAATCTCGCCACTAATCTATCACGAACAAAATACAATGTCTCCCCACAAACCTCCCTCTGTCACTGTGCGCAGAAGGTTGCAACAGCAATATTTCTCTGGCTACATTTACAGTAGAGAATGCAGAAACCATAAAAAAATCGCAAGGACAGGTTTGGCATAGACAACCGGTTGAGTTTGATTAAAATGTACTAAAATTGTATTTTTTATTTTATTTAACAGTAAGCTTCAGTCAATGTTGTTTAATGTCAGTACTGTTAATGAAGTTGTCAAGCTTGTCACTTTCATTGAATACCAACTTTGCTAAGAAACTGGTACTACAATTACTTGCAGCTCTATACGATTAAATTCATCAAAGCACACCAAGGCTCCAGATTGTGCCAGACCTTTGAAGAATTTCCCCATGGCTTTGTAGTCTCGTCCATCAGAACAGTTCAACACAATGCACTGCCAAAAGAAAACAGCTTAAAAAAAATCATTTTTTTGTTATTTAAAATGTATAGGATTTGGCAACATTTACTTTTACTGCCTGTAATTTGGCCTCCCGCACCACCACCACTCCCCAGCCCCAGAATTTCCCCTTATTTATCCAATCTAAGACTGTAATATAAAAGCAGCTCATGCGGTTCTTAACTAACTCGATCTTTCACAGTAGCATGTGAAATGCATTTACACACAATTTTAAAAATAAATCTCTAACAGCAGGAAGGCAAAGTTAAAAGAGGACCAGCAGCAGTTTCCTGTCCAGCCAACTCCTGCGCTTGAATATGCTTCTCAGCATCCCTCAGTGAAAAATCAATTCTTTTAAAGAAATCAGGTAACTTTCAGAAAAAAAAGTTTCCTCCAAAACTAGTGAGCAGGTGACGGGGGAATGCTTCTTGGTTGAAAAAGTCAGTGGGAGAAAAAAGGTTCCTGGATTCCTCTCCTTTCTCTGCTGATATAAGGAAACCCCTTCAGGATGAGGTGGCCTCTCACCATGAGGCAGCTGGGCAAAAGCTAACCTCCTCCTCCATCCCCATGTCTTCCTCTCCTACCAGACTTCCTGGTAGCCTGAGAAGGAACAAATGTCCCGAGAGGAGTCCAATTCCAGCTGTGCAGCCCAGGGGCAGGTACCTCTTTGGGCGCACCCTGGGCTGGGCACTTCTTGACAGCCTGGAGGGGACACATTAACAGTATAGCAAACCAGGTGCCCCCTGAGTATTACAAGTCATTGGTTTTGCTCTGTGTTCTTTAAACCATTCCGGAAATGAATATGCACCATCTTCTGAAGACCAAGCAGAAGAAAACACTACCCACAGATATGGTTTTGTGGAAACTGAAATATCTATGACAACAAAGACATAAGACACGAAAAATCTAACAATAAGCGCGTTGATTTACACCGTGCTGGACGCACACTTGTTGTGCTGCTGTAGCTGGGTTGAAGAGTGCAGAGGGTGAAAAGGTGAATGCTGTACCACTGATATCAAAGCTAATTTGACAACACACAGTGTAGTCTAGAGTAAAGCACAGTGCTCGCTTGGGCTACATATACCATCCAGAGTAAAATTCTCAAATATAGCCACAGAAAACTGACATTAAGAGGAAAATGAAGTTCTGAGTCTACATCGCAAGTTCAAGACTATTTTGTGATTTCCAGACAGCTGCTCACAAGCTGTTCCGCAAGTAACCACCACTTTTGATTTGGTGAATGGGTAACGGAGAAGGACATCCCATGCAGCTGCAGAGAAGTTATTTCCTCCTGGCTTCCTACGTGCTGCACTTCCCTCCCTGGGCTGTGCTTATAAATAAAACACATCCAAAACTCTCAAGTTTATACGTCAAGACAAATGAAGTAGAGAGACTTTGAGAGATAGATCACCTCTGGACCATCAGGCTCCAGCTCATACAGAGGCAGACAGCACCAAGTAGTGTCTCACCTGCCACTCTCAGGAACCTCAGCTCCAAAGTATATAAAAATATAGGAGATGCAGAAACAGCCCAAACAGGTCACACCAGTAGCCCCTCTAATCCACCAGAGGTCAATCTTTGCACATGAGCCAGTGAAGACTACGTGAGCTGTCTTTGGGACTGAAAGGGAGAGGTGACAAAGCAAGCAAGCCACCATGGATATGTATTTACAGGGGTTATCCGTTCGGTCCATAAAATTTTGGGAGGATGGATCTATTCAAGATAGGATCAGAGACAAGACAAGGAAGAGAATAATGGATCAAATTCACTGATTATCTTAGATATCTGCATACCAATACACAAGTATGTGGAATAAACGAGAGAAGATTGAAGTCTTCACACATGATAAAAATTATTGCTTACTTGGCCTAGGAGGCTCAGTCCAATCACATTCTCAGAACTAGCATATGGGGTGATACGAAATTTGCTCATGAAGTACAGGTAGCTGAAAAAGGAATGATCTGATATTTCAGATACTAAGGACCTATTTACTTGCTCTGAGATCCCAGAATGCAGAGGGCTTTTGAGCAGTTGAAGAGCTCTTAAGTATGATTAAAGGGAAATACATGTGGTGGGGAATCTATTAAAGTTCACCAAAACAGGATGATCTGGTGGAAGAGGCTTTTATGAGCAATCAGCAGAATCATTTAAATGAAAGGACTTGGCGGCGCTCAAGCATTTCAGCTACACAGACAACTAATGGAAACTGGATATACTGGGACACAAAATCCCATTCTCCTTCAGACGCTCTGGCAAGAACTACTCAATACAGATGGCAGAGAAACCTCCAGAAACAAAGTATTTCTATATTTGATTCTAACTAATGGCATGAGTCATTTAAAAACCTGAACATAGAAAACAGCTCAAGTGAGCATCATTACCGAGGAAGAACAGCAAAAGAGAAACCAATGGACTTCAAGATATTGATAACCTCAAAAAATTGACTGGTCAGCTCTCCAGGAGCTAAGCTGAAAGGGAAAATAGTCCAAGAGAGATGGCAGTTCCTCAACACGACTGTACTAAGGACACAAGTGCAAACTTTAATAAGCAGAAACTAACAGAGAGAGTTCAGTGAACAATAATCTTTTCACTCGTCAGGAATACTTGAAGGCAAAAATGTCAGCTTACCGACAGGCTTACAGAAATAGCAAAAGGCGATAGAGATGGACTCACAAAAGCATGAAATGAGATACAACTATGAAGTGACATGGTGCATAACTAGAAATCATTCCAGAACATTAGTAATACTAGGAGATGAAAAAGTATGTTGGAACACAAATTGCAAAGGAAAAATTATCAACAGGTAGTGATGGCAAGACCAATGTTTACTGCTTTTTTGTATCTGTCTTTACTAGAGAAGCCAGCTACAATGTGGTAGCCAGGAATGCCAGTGACACTGAGGCTATCTCACATTAATACAGGCACATAAGACTTTAAAAAGTAGTTAGCTCAGTTATTGTATTTAAATATCTTGCTGAAGCAGTGTCAGAATCGTTACCCACTATCCTTGAGGATTCATGAGTGACTAGTGAGATATTAGAAAACTGGGAAAGGCCAACAGAAAGCTGATATGTCGACAGGAGGGGCCAGAGAATTACCAGCCCAATTTCAAATTCCCTAAAAGCAGTGGGACAAACAATTAAACAAAGGACTTTTCATAAGCCCTGAAAAGAAAACGAGATCAGCAACAGTCTGAGTTGATTTGTCAGGAACAATCACATCAAAACAACCTAATTTCTTCCTGTGACAGGAGAATGACTAGTGGATATGGAAGCTATAGTAGATGTCACACATCTTCTCTTCAGTAAGGCTTTTGACACCGTCTCATGAGAAAGCTAAGGAAAACTGTTGTGTGGGAAATTATTTCAGGCTGGATATAACTGCTAGAAAAACATAGTTTAAATGCAGCTACCACTGGTTGATTGTCAAACAGAGGACTGTATCAAGCAGGGCTCTGCAATGCACCGCACCTGTGTCCACTGTTCTCTGATATTTCCATTAGCCACCTGCATGACAGAACAGAGTGTAAAACTTAAAAAGCATACCACCTTTCTAATGTGAATAACCAAAGCCCTATTCTTTCAAAAATGTTGTCATGAGAGGTCAAGAAGCATAGAGAGATGCTCACAAAATAATCAACCAGCACTGAAGAATCTCCAGCTAAAATGCCATGTTGAGTTTTGAAGAAACCAAAGAAAACTGTACACCATTGGAGAGCATCTGGAAAGAGAAATGGGAATGTTCTACAATGGATCATTTCACGAGACTGAAAGAAACAATAACAACCATCAAAAAAGGCTTCTTTAAAAACAAATAGAAAGATCTACTTTTCATGACAGAAGTGGATGGGCAGGCTGTGGAATGTCCATGCTTTGATCTCAAAGACAGACAAATGTGCATAAGGACACATGGCTTTATTGGTCCAGCTCTGTTGAAGAGAGACAGACTAGGATAATCTTGAACTCTTTTCTCAGTCTGTCTTTTCACACAATTCTAAAATCAGAGAAAGGTGCAAGGCAAACGAGCTAATCTATGACATTGCCAGTTTTAAGGCAGCAGGCAGAGTGCAGTGCCACAGAGACATACCCAAACTCTCTATAAACATAGTAATCTCAAGTGTCTGGAGTGACAGAGAGTGCAATTCTGGGTGAGATCTCTGCTCCACCTCTTGCTCAGTTAATTCAGTCGTATCTGCACAGCACTCCTCTCTGCAATGGAGACATGTTCCTGGCAATTAGTTCATGTCCAACAACTTCAGTGTTCACAGTCCCAGGTAATGAGAACTGTGTAAAAAGAGCATCCTATCTGGAGATAGGATGGAGGTTTTCATTGCCCATGCAAATGTTCAACTCTTGTTTCAGCTCCCAGTATCTGGAAGTATCTTTAGTGACTGGCTATACCACTCAAAAAAACACTTCTTTTTTTTATTTTTTTTTTTTTAAGTTCATTGTTTTTCAGCTTTACTTTGTCTTCTCACATATGTTGTTAAGCAAAAGGGGACACAGGAGTAAGCTACCTCTTCTGGGCAATGCCCCTTCCATACATAATAGTCCTGATATTTTTCAGCCTCTTCTCATTTCAAAATCATAGAATTATAGAACAGCCCGAGTTGGAAGGGACCTTGAAAGATCATCTGGTCAAACCAAAATCTCACTGTGTCTTAAACTGTGCCAGAAATTTGTCTTTTGAAACGCCTCCCTCTTGTTGTTATACCTTTCCAATACAGAGCTGCTTGAGCTGAGGAACAGCATGGAGTTGGAGGGAGAAGGCAGTCTTTTCAAATCAGGACATTGTCCATGTTTTCAGTATTACTTTGTATCCAGTATGTTAGGTAACCAGTTTGGCTGGGTTGCTTCCTAATCAACTGCATCACATTTGCATATTAAGCAGAGGTTTACAGTGACCTGTCCACAGTGATATCCTGGTCTTTTTCCTCAGTGGTTATAGCTAATTTCAAAGAAGCAATGTGCATGAATACCTCAGATTATTCTCTCTGAATTCCATTAGCCTGTCTCCATCAGCAGTGTTTTCATTTGCCACTGGTGTTTTTGTTTTGGTCTGCCTGAATTTCATGCTTTGCTTCATCAGGCTGCACACCAGTGGAGAATGGCAAAGGCACACAAATCTCCCAAGAGTGGGGACCGAACACCAATGTCGTAACCCTAAGGAAAGGCCAGGACATCACCTTGACTACTGTACAAGTAGACCTGGGTTTGGTCCCCTCTGTGAGTCTGACACACATGCCTGCTCTGGTAAAGCCGCTTCCAAATATCTACAAAATCAGTAGTTACACCAAGTGAGGGAGATAGCCCAGCATGTGTTACCAGCTGTTCTGAGCTTTTCATATCCCTCAATTATAATTTCTTTGCATTGCATTTTCCCTTTTGTTCATTCCCTTGCTTCCTTCTGTTACCGTGTGAGAACAGAGGTGTGGGTAATCCATTTTGTCATTTTTTCTTTTAGGTCTCAATTATTCTTTTTAACCTCCTTTTCTTCTCTGTCAGCATTCCCTCTTGATCCTAACCTTTTGGTTTCTTCCTTCTCCTGTCTGCCCAAGACTGATTTAAATAAATCCATGGGAAAGAAATGTGACTGGGACTTTTGCCTGCAAAGACTAAAAGCAAGTGATTTGCTCCACTGGCACTGCATTTCTATACCATACATGCTGCAGAAAGCTACATTCACATGGTCAGAAAGTGCATGTATCTGGAGACAAGGAGGAAAGCTGTCTAGAGCTTTTTGTCCCTCACAGAAGCAGCAGCCCCAACCATACCCATGACAGGGGCCCAAATGACTCCTTGAAAATTCCTCAGCCAACAAAACTGTTAAATCCTGAGCATCCCATGACACATGAAGTGGGAAATTCCACATTTCAGTCTCTTAGACTTTCTAATGAAGTACATTTCTCTGCAATGTTTGTATGACTGCATTTTCTGCACCAGCAATGTCTCAAACCTCTTTCACTGTATGCTTTGTCTCTTTCCCCCTCCTCTCTCATGCTTTTCTCCCCATATTGTGAGCAATTCTCTGGCTTCTTAGCTTTTCCCTTTAGGTAAAGCGTCTAGTCTCTTTTCAACTTGGGAAGATTGAAGAGTTGTGCCATTTTGTGCTGCTCGACAATTGACATCCTCTGAGCTGTTAACACTTTGCTGCTGTTGAGCGAGGAGCGCTGAGCAGTTGAAGTATGTCTGCCAGGAACTGGAAGGGCAAGTTGCTGAGCACAGGCGTTTCTGTTCTTCCGTAACAGTGTTTAGCTCTTACTTGCGGCCACCAATCTGTGACTCTCCTCGCAATTCTCCATGAAGTACAGGCTGAGAGCGACAGCAGAGCATCCTAGACAAGTCGGGAAGCTCCTTTCCCTGAGAAGGAGCCTGAATTCACTGGCCTGAATGGGTAAACAAGGATCTAGAACAGGGATTTCAGTAGGTGGCTTGGGGCACTGGACTGGTAGTTAGCCCGATAGCATTTTGTTTAAACAGCAGAAGTAAACATGCTCTTAAAGTTAAGCACACACTGCTGAGTCAAAATTAGCTAGAAATTAGAAACCAGCCATGGGATGTTTTGCTATTACATATATGTCTATGTTGGGAGCTGTTTCTTTTCATTTGCCTGTGTTTATGTACTTAAGAGATATTCATAAGCAAATCCTCCCTCTCCTACATGTTTATTTTCTTAATGAAAATATACTGTAATTTGTTGCTTTACAAGCACTGGACTTCTTTCTGTCAGGTACAAGAATTTTACATCATTTCCTTATGTCCTTATTTCTGTATTTCCTTCAGCTTGTATTTTATGATTTAAGAAGATGAAAAAGTATCTAGTGAATAGATCTAGTGAAATCTAGTGAAAAAGGTATCTAAGTGCCATCTGAATGCCTTATTACAAAAGGAAGCAAAAGGTCTCAGTCACATTACTATATGTTCCCAGCAAATACTAATAACCGTTTGTACGCATAATAAAAATACATATGTATAAAACATTGTATATAGAGCTATACAGCAACGAGAAATATCCCTCTGGGACTTATACTATTATTGTCTCAATGAAATTCAGATCCTCTTTTCTCCATTAATTTAGCAGCACACAAAACCAGAATCCTTCCAGTCCCACACTGTGCCTCAGAAACGCCTGTGTACACAGACTGTGTTTCTTTAATCAGTGTAAATTCACCCTGCAATTTTCTCTCCCCACTGCTACCCCCTTGAGCAACAGCTTAATAAATAAATAAATAAAATCCGTTTAGCTGCTCCCCGAGTTCAGTGCAGCCAGACATTCTCTCTAGTTCTTTAGGTAGATGAGCAACCGTGCTGACTCCAGTGACTCACATACTTGTAATTATGTGCACACAGGGAATCTACATCCTTAATTTGTTTTTTGCCTCCTGCAGTGTTTAAATCATGAGGCTTTTTTTTTTTTTTAACCTGCTTGTTGTTCTAGTCGAGTCTTAGCAAGTTCCTCTTTTCCCTGTTCTAGCTGGCTTTTCGGGTGCTCCAACAAAGTATAAGGCTCCCACCAGAGTCCTTAAAGAAGAAAGATTTCTGGGGTGAGTATACTATATTAATAAATGAAACCCAACCTTTTAAAAATTACACTGTCAGAAAAACCTATTAGGCTGTAAAAGAGTTGAAGTAAACATTAGATTTTAATATCTACTGCTGCTTAGATTTTTCTGAACTGAAAATCCCCAGTGAGCACTTAAAACTTCATTACTACGCTGAAAGGTTGTGAAAGGCTATTTAAAGGTTTTCAATTTTGCTGAAGTCTAGAGGTTATTACAGCTTGAAAGAATACAAACCCTAATATTACATGGAATGAAAGGAATCAAATTTATGTTCTCATCTCCCCTGTAGTTCAATCCAGTTCTATTAGATTCAATGGAGAAAATTAGGGCAGGTTGAAACTTTTTAGAGGGCTGATGAAAAATAATATTTGGTCATTGTAGAAAACATTTCTGTCTATTACTCACACTCTAAAGGATATTCCTATCTCTCGGTCCCACAGTCACAACTTACAGTGTTATCAGCCTCCTGCTCAGAAACCCATGGGCTATGACCTGCGTCAGACTCATACCAAAATGTCTAGAATAACACAAGAAAAATGAGGATATCTGACTCCATCTCAGAACTGAGGTTACCTATAACTTGATATGCAGGCTTTCATTATAAATATTTTAAGCTCTTTTCCTTCTTTACTTAATTTGGGAAGGAATATTGGGTGACTCAAATGTTATGGGCTATCTATCATCATAGGAGACAGCTATAATGGACGTTGACCAAACAGTGCAGTGCAAATTATGATAAAGAAGAACTTTTATACTCATCTACTGAGCGTTCCATCAGACTCCGGGTTTGGCCAGTCCCAACTGCTAAATGAAGAAAAGTGTGTGCCTGGTGTGCAGCTGTAGCTGCGTGAAGAGCTGTTCATCTCCAACGCTACTGGGACTGGAGAGACTGGAAGCCCATTTCTTTTCATTTTGGTGCTCTAGCCATCTCAAGGTCTCACAGCTGAAAAGGATAGGAACCCAACTACAGAGATTTCCCTCAAAGTGTATTATCTTATCATAAAATAGTAAAAAGTACTTTGAGTTTTGCTTAGTACCTGAATGTCTCTATGCCAGCGTTTCTACCTTGAGCCAACATACTGCCATTTATTTTAAAACGCACCTGGTGCTAATTGCTTAAATGCTTGTACATGACGATAACTGTTGTGACCTAAATCTTGAAGGGTAAAAAAAAAAAAAAGAAAAGAAAGAAAATAGCCAAACAGTCCTCTGCATTAAGAAAAACCACCTTTAGCAAATCTGTGCATTAAAAGAATACCCTTGGTAGAGATGGGGTCCGTGTAAATGGAAATAAAATTACTAGATCACCTTTTAATGGCTGAAGCGTATCACCCTCTCAGACATAGTGGTAGTGGTGCAGTGGAGGAGGGAAGAACAAATAAAAGTCTTGGTGATCTTTCTGCCTTCCTTTGCCTGCTGCTTTGGGACACAGTAGGGAGCAGATCAGCCCATGAGGCAGCTATACGACATGCTGGTTATCTCACTCCTCGAAGGACCGCTCTTGGTTGTATGACATGCCAGAGCTCAGCATTGTCCATTGCTACTCCTCCACAGACCTCTTGGTAAGACCAGTCCAGAAGATAAGCACTCCCCACCAAGAGCTCTATCCTGAAGAGAGCTTCGTATACCCATATTACACCTTTTATACAGCACTGTTCCTCACTCTCTTGGAGATGTTCAGTTCCAGACTTTAGTCCTAATTAAAAAAGGGGGTAGAGAGGTACTAGAAGTGTTGACAGCCCTAACCCAAACAAATCAGTGCCTTTGACTTCTCCCCTCACCCCTCCTTCAGAAATCACATGATTCTTAAAGCAATGCATGCATGAACTGGCAAGGAAGCACTAAGCGTTTCAGGGACTCACAGGACAAAGTAGCTGGAAGGGATCTCCAGAGGTCGTCTGGTCCAACCTCCCACCCAAAGGGGGTCCAGTGAAGGAAGGTTGTTCCAGGCCTTCTCAGCTTGAGTTTTGGATCTCTGGCATGGAGATACCACTGTTTCTACAGGCCTTTAGGTGTAAAAGAGTATTTGTCTATATTTTTATATAGGAGTATCTCCAGCTATAAAGACACAGAAAGACATACCACATTTCCAACAATTATGTCCTGTCTTGAAACCCAGAAGGCATGTGAATAGGCAGAACGCTACTATCAACTGTGCTCAATGAGGTATAGTGGTTTTAAGATGCAAATTGCTCTTCAACTTCAAATCTTAATTTCATTCACTTGGGAGAATCGCAACTTCCACTTAATATGTGGACAGAAACTTTTATTGGTATTTTTCTGATAGTGTTGGCTGTTACAAAAATCACTTATTCAACACATCATTTCAAAATATTCATCAACATTTCAGAATTGATACATCTTTCACATCATTCTAATGTATTTTTAAATTTTTATTAAGTAGGATTTCTACCTTTTGTTGGTAGGAGAGTTAATCTTCATATTTTTGCCATATAATAAGTGCTAGAGCACAGATTCTGCTCTTTCCTTTATGTTTGCTTAGAGACAAGATATAAAAAGGCATTAATTTCTTAAATATTGGCACGTGTGCAGTTTTCACCATTCCTGTAAAGGTCAGTGAGTATGTTGTCAGTGGAGGAGAAGCAAATAAGTGCTCCTTTGCCCAGGAAGGCAGGTGTTATTTGAATCATTCTTGCTAGGCAATTTTCATCTGCCTTTGAATTTATTACTTGTGTCAGCATCAGCGACAATAAATCAAGCACAAGTTGCCTGTCCGCATGGACACTTCTGTTGTCTCATAACATGGGAAGCTAATGAGGAGGAGGAAATGACACTGCGTGGGTGATGCAGGTAAGCGTGCTCCCTCAGGGAGGGTGTGAGGACAGTGTTTGTCCCAGCTCCCACCTATTCCAGTGCAGAAGGTACGGTTTGTGGATTGCCTTGGGGCCATGGACTTATCTGCCCAGCAACTTTTCAGCTGTGGAGTCCAGCTGAAGTTAGTGTAAATAAAGATTTTAAGAGGATCTGACTTACAAACAGCACCTTGGGATCCCACAGGAATACAGCTTTTGTATTAGCATATATAAAGTGCACGTCCTATACTGCCACACAAGGATCACGTTAATTTTCAGTCCTCAAAAGTACTCAGATCTCTATGCAACACACAGCTTTGCTCAGCTGGATCTGAGTCTAACCCAGTACCTTGCCTTTGGCAGTGGCTAACTAACCAGCAGCAAGTGTTTCTTTAGCCTGACACTGTTCAGGTTTCTGTTCTTTTCCTTGGAGCCCTAAGTGAGCAGAAACCAAGTTATGAGCTCAATGACCTCCGAGCCCTTTGTCCTCTGAAGTAGCTGTCTCTTGTGGGGATGCAATGGCTGGCAACATCCAACCTTGAATCCAGCGGGGCTCAGCAGCGTTCAGGAAAAAGCAGATGAGTGTAACATATACAGATGCTGAAAAAAAATATAGAAGTTTTCAGGTGTTTTTTTTACGCCTCCAGAAGGCTTACTTTCTTTTTTTTGGAAAAAAAAAAAAAAAGGCAAGCAATATCTCTGCTGACACTCTGTAATAATTTGCAAGTAAGAAACTTTGCGGTTTATGCTCATATCTCCTGATTAAACTGAGCTGCAAGATACACAGTTTCAGGCGGTTTTCCCTTTCCCTCATGGTGTTTCCAGAATATGGTCCCAAACTATACATTTCAGAATTAACAAGGGCTGAATGGCTAATAAATGCAAAATGCATCTCAGCTTTAACCGTGAACTGCAGCAGATACCTCCATAGCTTCCTCAGAGAAAAGTGGTACATTTCTACAATACTTCAAATATTTCTTCAAAGGCTTATAAAATGGGATGCTAATACACACATGCACACAGAGAAAGCCAAATGCGGTCAGCATTACTGAGCTAACTTTATAATACAAAAATCCATCCACATTAGCTTCATAAATACCCTTTACTGGGGAATCAGCAGTTTCTTAACCCATCTAAATGCTTTGGAAAGGGAGCTGTTTCTCCTATCAGTGCTCAAACAGCGCTTTCAGTAAATGCAGCGAGAGGTCTGAGAACGCATCCAGGAGGAGACTTCGGCTCCGCTCTTGGTCTGGAGCACACATTTCGTTAACTCGGGGTACGTATTCTCTGCGCAACGCTGTGGCATAGGTTCCAGGGGGTGACTTTGAGGGGCGCAGCATTTAAGGGGTTAAACATATAATGGTGACACACTGAGGTTTCTAATGCTAATGTTTAAATGGAATCTAGTTGATTAATGAGGTCTTTCATTTGCAATCACTACAAAAATATTTTTTTTATCTTACTTGCACAGTCCACAGTACTTTCAAAGACATCGGCTGCTCATTATGAATAATCACAGCGTTCATAAAAGAAGAGTACACTGAAAATGACAAAATCCTCAAGTTATTAATGTGCAAATATTCAGTGTAAAGTGAAAATTATTTATAAAAAACACTCTGAAATCTTGTAATGTCATTTGTATAATTTCACAGTGGAAAAAAAAAAAGGGATGCGATCTTACTTTTTATCATTTTTCTAATATTTGCTATGCCCAGGATTAATTTTCAAGCAAAATGTAAGTCTTCTTTTTAGACAGCTGCTGCTTTGAGACTTAAAAAAAAAATATTTAAAGAAAACAATTTGCTTTAAGAGAATAAGTATGTAAACACTGTTCAATTAGCAGTTAATGACATTGCAAATCCGTTTCTTAAGAAACATATTTAACTCCTGATTTTAGAAATAATCTGTAGTTTTACGTTAAAATATATTCTACTCTCTCAATTTCTGTTCTGACATTCAAAGGTGTCCTTTTTCTCTGGAAAGATATTGATACAGAATCATTGAAATAACCTGTTTTGTGAGCTTCTGTGTTTCAGGCACTAAAATAATAGCAAAGAGAAAAAAAGCATGGGAATGTGATAACATCGACTTTAACAAATTCAAGAAGAAATCCTTTCCACACGATGAACATTTAACTTATAGGAAACTTGAAAAATTAAAAGCAGCTTGGAGGCAAGGAAAAAGCTTCATGGTAGGAGTCAACCTGCAGCTGTTGGAAGCAGGCAGGGAAATTATTAGGGCAGAATCCTGTGCCTACCTCAGGAAGGAATCCCTACCCTTTCCCTTGAAACAGTTGGTAACAATTAGCCATATGAAATCAGATGTTTAAATGTAGGCACCTGACTTTATACCAGCTACATTTCTTCTGTAGTATATTTAAGGTATCCACTACCTCAGAACACGATCCTCTAAATTATCTCCCATTTGAGATGCCTTTTTCTTACAGACAAAATAGAGAGACGAGGAATGTGAGCGTGGCATGCCATGGCGTGTCACAGGGTACACCGAACAAAACAAGGATCTGGCCTGGGTATAGAATCATAGAATGGTTTAGGTTGGAAGAGACCTTAAAGATCATCTAGTTCCAACCCCCCTGCCATGGGCAAGGACACCTCCCACTAGACCTGGTTGCTCAAAGCCCCATCCAACCTGGCCTTGAACACTTCCAGGGATGGGGCCTCTGCAACTTCCCTGGGCAATCCATTCCAGTGCCTCACCACTCTCATAGTGAAAAATTTCTTCCTGATATTTAATCTAATCTAAATCTATCCTCTTCCAGTTTGAAGCCATTATGCCTTGTCCTGTCACTACGTGCCCTTGTAAAAAGTCCCTCTCCAGCTTTCTTGTAGGCCCCTTTCAGATACTGGAAGGCTGCTATAAGGTCTCCCTGGACCCTTCACTTCTCCAGGCTGAACAACCCCAACTCTTTCAGCCAGAGAGTATGTCATGGTTGAAGTAATGCTAAGTTACAGCCTTGAGGAAAGAAAAAAAAAAACGGATTTTAAGCCCACAAAAGTAATGAATTTGCTTAATTTTCCTGTCATGGCATCTGTTTGTTTATCTGGCAGTCAGATTTAATATTTGACAGTATTACTTGACATACCTAGGTCCAGGGCTCAGAGACTTCTAGGAGGTTTTTTTTACTTCCCAGCCACAATAAGTACGCGCACCTTATCCTGATGCAGATCACCTTTCCACCATGTCCCTTAGTGATACCAAAAGAAAAGAGAGGTAGGAAGGGCTGTGATTTGAAAATCATTCTAGCCTCTATAGGGTTTTGAAGGCCTTTGAAATGTGTTCCGAGTTTCATGTAACACCATTTCTCCAAAGCAATGAAAAGCTTAAATTAGTGTTGCTTGAGAACATTTCAAGACCGATATTTCTGTAAATTAATTTCTTGCGCTATTTTCACTGCTTTTGGCTTGCAGTAATTTAATCAGAGTCTGTAATCTTCTATCAGTTATCGTGCCACCCTATAATGTTCCTTTACACTTGAATGGAGTCCCTGAGTACGCTTCCAACCTTTTGAGGGGACATATTCTAGGTGCTGCTTGTCCCAAACTTCACATTTCAGTGTCTAAGAAGCACAGAAATAATTAAAATGGGTCAATGTCAGCTTTAAATATTCTATTTTTCTCATTACTTACAGTGAGGGTAATTTACTCTCACGGACTCATTTCAAGTCCTATATTCTATTGATAGTTGTTTCATGTCTCAACAGAGATTTTTTTGAAAAAATGCCTTAGATAGAAGTATATGAAATATCTTAAAAAAGAAAAAAATGAAATCCTGATTGTGCAGACCAGTTGCACAAAAACATTGTTCCTGGCTGTAATTTTTACTTGTTGTTTATAGCAATTTACAATGGGCTTTTGCCACAAATCCTAGGCAGAATCTATCAATCTTTCTGCCATAATTTAAAACAATGCTTCACTCCCTTTGTGTGACCCTGGTGCTGTAATATTTTTCTAATTAAGATCACTATAAAATTCATTTTTCCTCTACTTCCTCCTCCACATCCCACTCCCAATTTTCTCTCAGAATAAGAAGGCTACTGTTTCTCTCTACTACCAACATAAATCAATTCATAGCAAATAGCCTAGTGTGATATCTATTAACTTGTCACCAGGGATAAAATTTATTTAAAAGTTAAGAAGTGTTTTGCAATATAAAATGCTACCCAGTGTTGCAGTAAATAGTATATGCTTCCTTAATAAAGCACTTTTTCAGGCACCATTTTTAGAAATACAATCTACCGATACTGGGAGACTGAATGAAATTCACATACCATGAACATCTTTAGTGATTAGTGTCTCGGGAGTAACACTTACTTTTCTGGACAGCTTGCCTTGTATTATGTCAACAAGATTTTCCATTGGTTTACTGCCCCTTCCTTTTTTTCTCGTTTTCCCAAATAAGCAAGTAGATCACCTCTTGTGGATAGGGACCTAAGAAAAACACAAAGCAGATGGATGGTCCAAATAATGTTCTGATACAAATAATGGCATGAAACTCAGTTAATTCCATTTTTCTTTTCTGTAGATTTTATGGTAATTTGATTTTAGTTGCACAAATATGAATGCATTTGTTAATCGACTCTGGCATGTCCAAAACTGTGTAAGAAATCTTCTCATATTTTCTAAGCAGATTTGAAAAACTCTTTTTGGAGGAAATCACCTCCCTTGATAGGTGTATAAAATAAAGTAGGGTAAAATATGCACTACAGCATTTGTTTGCCTAGTCACATCACTTGGATTTTTCTGTTTTCCTCTGTTTATTAATATCTAATGAGAAAGAAGAAAGAGAAAAAGACACATAAATCACAGGAAAAAGAAAACAAATGACAATAAACCAGTATTTCAGCAGATTACATGCAAAAAGGAAGAAAAGATTTCATCTCCAAAGACTTACATTAATCTTTTCAAACATAACAAGCATAAAGAAAATAGTTGGCATTACATGCTGAAGTTCTCTTTAAAATCCCATTCATTTGTAAAGGAGAAAACATTGCTGTATTTTTCCAGTTCCATGTACCACCCTGTGTTAACTTCTCCTCAGAGATATGTTGGATAGGTCATTTAGCAATTTTGCATAAATTGGAATGTTTCAGATTTCCCTTATCTAAGTATGATTCATTTAGCCACTAAAATTGCTATTGAAACCCATTTTGCATCATTAGCTGGTATTACTAAATCGTTCAGCATGCTCGGAAAACACAACCATGGGAAAACATATGTTCATGTGAAGCACTTTTGATAAGCTGTTATAAAGAGAGTTCCAGTACATAAACCCGTAACTTCTGCCTATAAAACGAATTGTGCAACAAGTAGGCCAAATCTTGATTATACCTCTGATATTAAAGCCGCAATTTTGGCCTATTTTGCCACGTGGTGATTATGCCATCTGTGAATGACCCCTTTAAACTCCTCTGCAGTCTTCTGTACAAAGTGGAAAAGAGCCATTTTTATGGTTTGCTTTCATTTAATATTTAGGCTTTGTTTTAAACAAACCCAGTTTGTGATCTCTGGCCTGGCCTGGGAATAAGGAGATCTCAGGTTTTCCTCACAGCCCTCTGGCCTGACCTCTGCCCAGCAGCTGTAATGCAGTTCTGGGACAAGGGGATGCTCCCTGAGGCACCGGGGGGGACCAGACCAGGAGCCTGTCTGCGACTCCAGAGAATTTCCCAATTAAGAGACTCTGGCGGACAGATCTTTTCCTTACTCATAATAGTCAAGCAAGGCAAGAACCAACTCTTTCTTATGCATCATGGCCAAGCAAGGCAAGAACCACCATAAAACATTTTTACAAGCGACCAGTTGCCACAGGGTTATAATTTTTCTTTGAAAATCTGCAGCAACCATATTGATTCTTTGCTGGAAAAAGGTACTACAGAGCCGAAGCTATGTGTATATGCTCCTTTGACTGTATGATCAAAGGTCTTTAAAATACAATAGGGGCCCCTTTCCAGAAATCCAGTGCGTGAATCGGCATAATTTCTACCTTGCAGGTTTTTGCATGTTAAATCAAAAGTCAGAGCATTTCCATGATACTGCCTGGTCCAAAGCTGTGGTCTGGCATTTGGTGGCAGATCTGCTCTGGCCAGTCACCGTCCCATCCAGCTGTCCTTTCCAATGGCTTGCTCGTGGCTGTGAATCATTGTGTCCCTGCCACTGCACTTGTGTCCATGTAGTCAGGTAGGCTGGAGAGATTTGATCCAGCTGAAAAACAGCCTCTGGAAGAAAATAAACAAGAGTGATTACTTTCCAGCTTGCTTCACTGCCTGCCTGAAAAAAAAAGAGCTGTGCCGGCATGGGACTGCAGGATGAGGAGAGAGGCATGAAACACAGGGCAAGAGCCAGCAGCAGGGGCACCTACTTGTTTGTGCTAGTGTGGCCACCAAAAAGCTGTTCAGCACACCGTGCCCACAGCACCCTGCCTGTCACCTTTTTGATTGTCATCATCCTCTCTTTAACAGAAGTTGTGTCTCCTTCCTTGTATTTCTCAGCAAGCAATTCCTCAGTGTGTAAGGGCTTACTTAAGCTCCACTTGCCATTAGTGCCTCTATTGCTCTGTGCGGAGGGAGAAGCACCAGGCATAGCAGCAGAAATAGCTGTCCTTCCATCTGGTCAATGGCATCAATGAGGTCATAATTGCCGGCAAACATTTCTTCAGTGACTCGATCTACCAGCAAAACAAACCTCTCACGAAACTCAGTTAAATATAGCAAACCCACTGTTTGTCTTCCTCCCTAAGAGATATCGCAAGGACATTTGGAAATTAATCTGGATGATCGTTAAGTGCCTTTCTGACACAGGGTAATGACCAGTCTCGCCAGCAGGTAACACACAGGTTGTCAATGAGGTGCCCTTACAGAGGTAACAGAGGGGAGGTGTTGAAGCCTTTGGGGATGCGGTACTTCCCAAAGCCCTTTCCCTGGTGTTACGTGGGTCCTCCACAACAGACGTGACCTGGCATGGCTTGGTTCCTTCCATGTTGACAGATGGGACCCTTGCAGCAACCTTTTGCAAGCAAGTTGCATGCACTAAGCAGTGCTGTAGCCAGCAGCCAACCATCAGTTTAGAAATATTACCAGCACAGAGAGCTAATTTGAAATAGCCGTTAGCAGTGAGAAAATGCTCAGAAACACCAGTATCTGCACTACCCAACTCGCAGGCACACTAGGGAGGGAAAGGGGGCTGGAAGTGGGGTACCTCAGGCCAGGAGCAAGTTGCTGCCAAACACTTTTGAGGGCTAAGATGACCCTTCCTCTCCCTCTCCGGTCCCTGCAGCACCAGGCGAGACAGAGACAACCCACAGCTGATGAAAAGTATAACACTGTTTTACCTAACCTGTGAGTCATCAAAACAACCTTATTCCCTGATTTCTGGTGAGGATAACTCCTAGACAAAGCCCTCGATGGTATGCACACCGTGTTCGCTGGAGACCTCTCAGTATAGGCATGCAAAAAGATGAGAGGTTTTTAAAAAATATTGAAATGCCACCACTGTATGAACCCCCACAAAGCAAACTGAAAGATTTTTTCCTTTCTAATGGCACAGCAGACTCACTTGGTACAGCTGCTGAGGTGCTATTTTTGTATCACATCGCTCAAAACCATTGCATCTCACTGTAGAGAGGGGTGTTGGGCGGTAGGATGAAAGAGAGAAGGTGATGCTGCGTCTGAGGAGACATTTTAAAAGCTCCATGAATTCAGTGTAGCTCCACAGAGGAAGCGAGTGTTGCTAGCTGACAGGATACTCTCTGCCATTAATTAAAGCCTGTTTACTTAGGGATCATATCTTGATGCAAAGGAAGAGAATTATTTTTACAGAAATTTCACCTTTATTGCCATTGAATGAAATTAGCGTTAGCTGAATGGCTCACTTGGAAACATAAAATGCAAAAGCATCTTAGAGTGCCAATTACAAGCATAAGGTCTGGAATGACTCTCACCATCAAGCAGCAGCTACCAGTCCTGCAACGACTCTGCAATGCCCTCTCTCTCTCCTTCCCGCTGTTGAATTTGCTGGCTTGTGATTCTTCAAAATAGCTAATTTCACTGCAGACAGATGCAAGCACGATTAACCCACTGTCCAAGCTGACCAAAAGCTATCCATGTTCACGGCAGCATGGCTACAACCCCAAACCTGCCCCTTTGAGCGAAATCATTGTACAATATTTATTCTGAGCTGTTTGCCTGGTTTTGGAGTGTATGTTTTGATGAGCTGGAGAGGCACCTTTCCCTGATGAAACCAGTCAGTTCAGGGACAGCTTTGATCTTTGCATGTCTTCTATCCAGCAGAAGGATTTTGCAAACAGTAACCTTGAAGGAAGTTGGCTTTCAGCCACGAGCAGGAAAAAGTAAATATTACATGTCAGTTGAGAATTTTATAGAGAATTTGAGGGTAAGACTTTGGTTTAACAGAAAGTAAATTTGGAGAACTGAAATTTTTCTGTCATGTTTCAATTTCCGACGTACAAAATGAAAACGAAACAGACTGGCTTAGGTTGGATTGATCCATGCAGAACTAATTTAGTTTGCTAAATACAATTAAAATATCTTGTCTCAAGACAGTTCAGCATTAATCTTTCCTTGAGCTGACACAGTGCTTCACGGGAGCTACAGTTTATTCTCTTTTGAGACACAGGTACCTGACAGACCACATGCCTCATGGTCCACAGAGTTTTTAAATGAGACTAGGCAAAATAAAGCCATTGCTCCGCTGAACTTCATTTTCATATATTACCTTTGGTTAAACCCAAAAACGCAGTGGAAGTTTGGATAAGAATTTAGGAATCCACCTGCCTAGAAAGCTAAAAATTTGCTTGCACCAGGATCTGCAAAGCACAGAAGTAGATCATACCTGGCCCTCCAGGCAAGTGGAGAACCTCCCAGCTCTTTGGAAATGAATGGCTTCTGCGGGTAAGTTTGGAGAATCGGGACAGCGGTGCATAAACAACAGCTCAGATCCCTCAAGGTGGACTGGGAAAACAGCCTCAAGGTCCATCACTTAGACTCTTACATTGCAACGCTTCTCTGCAGAAATCATCCCCGGTGATTGCCAAAGGTGTGATTTTATTGCTCTAAAAGCTCTCTGAATTGTGCCATTCAAGAATAAAGGCAGCAGCTCTCCCCTCCAAACATCCTTGCACTGCTGGATACCTTGTCATTGAATACTTTCTCTCAGTGTTTTTTTTTTTTTCTTTCCAGCACAGTTTCAAAATTGATCTCTTTTCTTTCAATAAGCTCAGGATTTTGAAGGGTTCAGCTGTAGATGTAACAACCAGTTTTCACCACTGAAAATGCAAGGGTGGAACAGTACACAGAAGCAGAATTTCAACATTTTATTTTCACAGAAAGGTTATTTCTTTCGAGGACACTAATGAGGAGAAGCCTGTATAGGAAAAAAAAATCGACATACACAGGTGGCAAAGAAACTGCAGTAGAGTTTCACCCTTTAGTGAAGGCATATTAATGCCAGCCCGCTGTTACACCAGGCTGCTGTTTGAGCCGAGCCAGGTCGCTCGGATCGCTCCCACTGGAACTGTCTCTCCTGGGGAGACTGGGAGGGCAATTCACGCGGGGGAGTCAGCTGCCACAGGGCATTGGGAGCTGAAAACTTCCAACTGATCTTTTAATTGATCTTCTATCATGGGACTTTAGAAACCCTTAGTGGGTGGGTCTTTTTGCAGGGAGGGGGATGTTAAAATTTTATGAAAATCTTCTCTGGTTAATGGTAGTTTCATTCTTCCAGTCATAACTTTGAATCTACACACACACACACACAGAGCATATTGTTCACAAGATAAGAAGCTTAGAGACAAACAATTGCATTTTTTTCACTTCAGCTATACACAAGCAAAGACAAATACATAATGCGACAAATCCCCAAGCAGTGAAGTCAGTAGAGGACACTGATTTACACCAGCTAAGGACTGAGAGTGGAGCACTAAATTTCTCTTTTCTTGAGGGAGCAGATTCCTTATTCCTTTCCTGGGATTTTTCATGTGGGCTATGTGGATCATTAGAAATGTACTAATTATACAGAATGTTTTAAAGACATTTTATTTAACTAGTGATGCACTTCTAATTTAATCAATACCACACAATAGGCCATACATTACACTAGAAGGAATTAGGTGTTTGGCATGAATCAAGAAATGGTATTTCCCTCGCCTAACATATCTACTTCCTAGCATCTCACTGCAGATGTCTTTTCTAACTTCCACAATGTAGTAACTTCCTACATTTTGTTGAGGGACTCTGTATCAGAATCCAGGTAAAGATTAAAGTTAATTTCTTATGAGTTTGTGTCCCAGTTTCAAAAGAAATTCATTCTATATGCCCTTAAGTCTCGCCAAAAGTCAGTTGTAAGTTTTTAAGTGCTCATTGTATTGAAAAGTAGATTTAGATGATTCTGAATACCTTATCTGCTGCCCAATGCAAAATGAATGTTAGCAGCGAAAAAATTATTATGTTAACATTATTGCCATATTATTTTTAAAGATTCATCTGGTCACAGCTTAATGTTCTGTGTAAGTTCAGCTTCATCTGCACTTATTGATTCAAAGAGCTACTTAAAAAGAACTCATTAATAAATATATTTTCCTGTCATTCTCATTTACTCATTGTAATCACCAGACAGAATTAACTTTATCAACAACAAAATTTAAAAATATAGCAAAGAATAATGACAAAACTCAAAGAGATCACTTTTAGGTGTATAAACTTCAAAACATGATTATCCATTGATGACTGCAAAGGTATTCTATATTTTAAGTACTAATATTTATGGGTGGTAAAAGTACTGTGTTATAAATAGTGCCTTTCCAAAGAAGCATATTGGCAGACAGCACAGTGGGCATGATTCTGACTTCTCTTGTGTAAATACTGCAGTTTATTCTGCTGTGATTGACATCTGGGTGCTGATATTTTCTACTTGTAAATTTATTTCTCCATTTTCGCTGCATTATCCCTTACTTGAAGCCTGCTTTAATTTTCCTTCTAATTATTTTTGATACTATGTAAGCTGGGGAAATTGGAGCTTTTGCTCTCCCTGTACCTAGAGTTTGCAGAAAACCCTCCTGCCCCAGCCTGAGAAAGCAGGATACCAGCAGGCAGGAGACATTATGCCAAGGGGAAGACGACAGGATCTGTCTTGTTTTGATGCATCACCTCAGAGCCCATCTGATATGCAAGGAGTCATCCTAGCAAGATTAACTGTTCTTTGAAATATTACCTCCCAATCAAGGGACCTGCACATGTGAAGGTCCAGACAAAGTTTTATACTTGTGCTGAGGAAGTAGAAAGGATAAGCACCTGAGAAAGATGGGATTTTTCTCTGATCGAATGGTTTAAAAGCTGTGGATGTTCAATCCACCAGCACCCTGTCCTGGTCCCCACTCCTCACAATTCCTTTCATATGCTCAGATGCGGCTCTTGAAATCATATAGGTTAAGGAAAAAATGTTACATTTGATAGCAAATTTGAAACACCTTCCGTAAGCTGTCAGCTTGAATGAGCTGGAAAGAAGATAGGGTGCTGTGCTTGTGCTCGCTGCCCTCTCTACTTCAGGGGACAGGGACAACAGAATAAACCTGGCTGCTCCATGACTGCCTGGGTTAAGATAAAATACCAGAATTTTGTTTCAATTTTTGCAGGGACTACAAGTAAGAGAACAAAAGATGTTGGAAGAAAGGGACTCAAGGGAATAGGAAAAAAAGAGAGAGAAGGTGCCTGAAACCGGCATTCACACCTCTGTTCTAGATCAATCTGTGCATGAGAAGCATTCTGGTTTTCTTTTCATTACCCAATATTCCCTGAACCAAAGGGAAAGACTGAAGACAAATATTATTGACTAGGATGTGGGAGACCCCATCCTAATCTCTGACTGAACCAAGCAGGCTATGTATCTTTTTAAACACAAAAATATCACCTTTGCTGAAGGAAACCCCCAGCCAACTGGAAGCTGAGGGTGTACAAGCTATCTGTTTAGCATTCCCTTGATCCTCTACTAGCCATTGATGGAGATAGACTACTAGATTTGGAGTATTTTGGTCTCACCAAAATTGCGTCCTTTTCTGTGTTCTTAGAGGGACAGGGTTGGACCACAAGCTCTATCTGAGAAACATCTCTTAAAAAAAATTAAAATAAATGAATTGGCAAATCTTGCCTAGTCATGCAGAAAAAATCCTATTTCATCAAACCTGCATTTTACAATTAAAAAAGTGCTTTATGAAAAGACTCATGACCAGATCTAATGCCCACATTCTTGCCATCTGGGGGACTCAGGAGTATCCTCAGGAGGGGCTGCACTGGATTTTTCTCAAGGCCTCTGAATTCTTACTTAGAAACAGCACCCTCTTTTCACAGTGACGACAGCCTAGAGGAAGGGAAAGTAAGGGAAAGCTGATACCACTGGGTTTTCTGAATGAATTACGCCTTCTGTAAGACCACCAAAGGCAGCCGCACTAACAGCAAGTGACCCCAACAGCACTGGAAACGGCACCTGGGAGGTGGTGGCCCTGCCAGAGTACCCCTCACATGTTGAAGAATTCCTCAGGCTCCGGTGCTTTCAGGAGTGCTCTCCAAAGGGCTTTATTGTCCCTACACTACCCCAGTGCTACAAGCTGAACGCAGGGAGCAGAGATAGGGCTAAGTGCTGCCCAAGATATTTACAAAATATTTCATTTGGATCTTGTGAAAAACATAAAAAAAATGGTCAAACTGATACCCAGCAATGTTTTCTTCCCAACATTTTCGTTGTTGTGGAAGATAGGCATGGCCAGACCGAACATCTGCTTGGTGCCTCCAGTGCTGCATCCTGCCTCAAACAGTCAGCAGCCCAGAGGGTGCCGAGCCAGGGCCAGCAACCCTGCACTGCGGAAACTCTGCTAGGTGCCAAAGTACACTGTATTTCTGATATATAAAATTACCACTACTTTTATACATACATTTTGTACACTGCTGCAGTAGAACAGCTGGAAACCCAATCTATTAAGCAAGGTTACCAGGTAAAACACTTGTATCTCATCTTTATAACTACAGAAGCAAAGGAAGGTGAAAGAGATACAGTGTGGAATATTTTAATTCTGTTGCATGCAAGAAATTGAAAGGTCAGGTTGTATTGGGTTTGCGTGGCAAGGTTTTGGTAGCAGGAGGCCTACAGGGGTGGCTTCTGTGAGAAGCTGCGAGAAGCTTCCCCTAAGTCTAATAGAGCCGATGCCAGCCGGTTCCAAGATGGACCCGCCAGTGGCCAAGGCCGAGTCCATCAGTGATGGTGATAGCGCCTCTGAGATAACATATTCAAGACAGGGGAAAAAACACCCAACTGTGCAATTGCAGCCTGAGAGAGGAGTGAGAATATATGAGAGAAACAACTTTGCAGGCGCCAAGGTCAGTGAAAAAGAAAGGACAGAAGGTGCTCCAGGAGCCAGAGCAGAGGTTCCCTTGCAGCCCATGGTGAAGACCATGGTGAGGCATGCTGTTCCCCTGCAGCCCATGGAGGTTAACAGTGGAGCAGTTATCCACCTGCAGCGCATGGAGGACCCCACGCTGGAGCAGGTGGATGCCCAAAGGAGGCTGTGACCCTGTGGGAAGCCGGCACTGGCACAGGATCCTGACAGGATCTGTGGACCCATGGAGAGAGAGGACCCCGTGCTGGAGCAGGTTTGCCAGCAGGACTTGTGACCCAGCAGGAGACCCACACTGGAGCAGTCTGTTCCTGAAGGACTGCACCCCATGGAAGGGGCCCAGGCTGGAGTAGTTAATGAAGAATGACAGCCCATGGGAAGGACTTATGTTGGAGAAGTTCATGGAGGACTGTCTCCCATGGGAGGGACCCCATGCTGGAGCAGGGGAGGAGTGTGAGGAGTCCTCCCCTTGAGGAGGAAGGAGCAGCAGAGACAACATGTGGTGAAATGACCACAACCCCCATTCCCCATCCCTCTGCACTGCTCGGGGTGAGGAGATAGAGAAATTGGGAGTGAAGTTGAATCCATGAAGAAAGGAGGAGAGGAGGAAGGTGTTTTAATATTTGGGTTTAGTTCTCATTATCCTACTCTGATTTGATTGGTAATAAATTAAATTAATATTTCCCAAGTCAAGTCTGTTTTGCCCATGATGGTAATTGCCGAATGATCTCTCCCTGTCCTTGGCTTGACCCACGACCCTTTCCTTGTATTGTCTCTCCCCTGCCCAGCTCAGGACAGGGAGTGATGGAGCGGCTTTTGTGGTTACCTGGCATCCAGCCGGGGTCAACCCACCACACAGGTACTGTGAAGGATTGTAACAGGCTTAAGAAGAGAGAACAACCCTCCATTATCATCCTCCATAACCACGGAAAAACAACCGGCATATACATCTAGTGCATTTTATCATTAAGCAGCATCTTTCAAATGCCAAACTTATTTACTTGAACTTACAGTCCTATTTTACCTCTTACAAGAAATGCAAGTAAGTAATATGCTTCGTATAGATTAATCCTTGTAATTCTACACTGCTTACTTGCAGAGATAACTCTCACTCACTTTGTCTTCTCATTATCTAAACAGACATGCCTTTCCTTAAGTCATCAACAGAGGTCATCACACAAATGCCCTTGTGGAATATTCATTAATCAAACAACTAATTTGAAATGGATCTTCAAAGCATTATTCATTCCCCATCATTCTTCATACATCAATTTAAATGCTTTATGTGTATAATGATTAGGTTGATGTTTAATTAATTGTGAAAATGTGAATTAAAGCTAAATTACAAGACAAATTATTCCACAGCACACAAAAAGCTTAATTCTCTGTAGTTAAGTTTTGAAATCTGGGCAAGTTTCCATGAACACCTTTGTCAGCTTTGCACTGTGAGATTATAGCAGATCAGTTGGTTACACTGTTTAATAAAGGTTATAGTCTCAGGGACACTAATTTACTTCCTCCAATGGCAGAAAAACCAAAGGTTAATGCAAATACACATCACCTATTTGTAATTACAAATAAATAGGATATTTATTATTTGAGATGCAACTCAGAGGGCCCAAGACAGAGGGAGATACACTAGAGATGTTCTACTTCATCTTGAGAATTTGTGCAATCTCGTAAAGCCCTTACATCTAATAATTAATTTTGCAGAGATCACTAAAGATAATCCACCATCTATAGATTATGAAGCAGGTGATGATACACTACGTGACATACATGTCTTAGACATGGCAAAAGTTAGTTGGTTTTAGGACAGAGTAGCATCCAAGTTGTAGCACATTAGTTACACCTGTCCTATTTACAAACCAGTGGCTCTGCTTTTCAACTGGATAAACCGTTATTTACGTTCCTTCCTACAGGTTTTCACACACTGTTGCTCTTGCAGAATGGATACTGCTTCTAAATGCCAAGAGGGCATTTCATAAATGGCTGGCTGATCTCAGTACACTGCAGCCCAAAGTATTTTGGTATGGCTTCTGCTGAAACATATAAAGTAACAATACAGTAAGCTGATTTAAAAAAGAATTTCCCAAATTTACACATGAAAAATAGTGAAAAATTTTTATATAACAAGAATTAGAACAACTTAAACTTTTTTATTTCAGCATAACTGAAATACATATATATACATATCTCTGTATATAACTATACCCAAAGAGTCTATATATGGCCAAAGAGGTTCATAGCATGATGCATGATTAAAAAATAATTATGGTAGGTAAGGATCACATCTAATTTTTATTAAAAAAGTAAATATATCTTCTAAACAAATTTATTTTCAGCTGGCTATTTAATGGAGGTAGGACAAAAAAGGCCACTCAGATTAAAAATTTTTCTTCTGCTCACAAAACAAATATGACAAAAGCTATGCAAAAGGCGTCATACTGAATTCAAACAAATTCAGGACAGGGAGTACATTTTACAGGACAGGGTGACAGCAATTGGTCCCAGCGTGGCAAGGCTGTAAGCACGGGTGTTTTTTAACACTGTTCTGAGCCTTATTTGCACAGAGGTCACATATGCTCTAGCAACAAGATCTAAAACCAAATCCTTTAGGCCTATCCATATGCAGTATTGCACCAAAGTAAGAATTAATGTTCCATTAGATATGCTCTTAAAATGTATTGTATGATAAGGCTACATTATTGAATGGACAATACCTGAAGGGTAAGCAGTGAGATTTGAATGGAGCTGCTCAGAATGAGGGAATTTCTCTTTTTTCTTTACAAAAGCCTACATTTCTTTACAAAAGTCTGAGGTGCCTCTTTATTTATATGGCTTAACAATGAGAAATGCTGAATGTCTACAGCTCTCACTGACTCAGAATCAGATGCGCATCCAGTAATAGACCAGTTCTCTTAGATTTACTTTCTGTAAGCAACCAAGGAAAAAGAGTGACTTTTACAAAACACTGCTATTTCAGCAGCAAATCCTTGAGTGCACGGACCTGGGCCACCAAAGCAATATGAATATTAAGGATGCTGACTATTAGTCAAGATGAAATTTCAGATCAAATTAATGTCAAAATACAATGCAGAAAAAGCCAAATAGTCAAGCAGCATTTCATTAATTTTCCTGTTTGGGGAAAGTTCAGTAGAGGTTTTCAGATGAACCAAGAGTTTTCAATTTGCTCAGGTGTCTTGAATAATAAGTACTTTTTTTCCCTTTCTTTCTTTTTTTTTTCCTTTTTTTTCCCCCTTCAGCTGGGATAATAGCTTTATGGTCTACGAGCCCCACATGCTAAGAAGAAGCAATGTCCAAGTTCCACTTCAGCACATTGCAGCCCTTAGCAACTGATAAAGTAACGTTAATAAACCTGGTCTCATCCAAGTCAAAGCAGGTATTCAGAAGACGTAAAATACAGCAAAAAAGATTGAAGTATATGTCTAGTTTTCAGTGATTTATTTATGAAATTCCTAGGGGACATAGCCACACAAAGGTCTCAAAGCTGTGGTCTGCGGTAAATAGTATGTCATAATATATTTAACAAATGATAATTCAAACCACAGAAAACTATACAGGGAAAGGTTCAGAAAACATTTCCTAGCTGGGAAGTTACTGAACACTTGGTTTTAACAGTTTTATTATAGCTTAGGGGTAAAGTCACTGCTGACTCTACAAATAAATAATTCCCCTCCTCTGTAGTAGCAGAGTTTTTTGCTCACATTAAGACTGCTCGAATCCTAGAAAAATTACAGGTCAAGATGTAGACGTTTCTGTGAAAATGTCCCTGTGGATCACCAGGCACTGATGATCAGTTTCATGTGTGGCAGTAAGTTTTCAGAGGTTATTCAGAACCAATAATGATAAGAGTAAAACATGAGCAAAAGAAAATTTATTTAGCATCAGAGAAAACCTCAGGTGGTATATCATCCTGGTTCTCAGAGTTAATCACTGAAAAATAAAGGGAAATACTGTACAGATTTCTGTATTTGATTCTATAGTGCCAAGTGTGTGTTTGCAGCTCTAAATGGCCTGTAACTGTAAATGGCCTGTAACTGTAAACAGCGATCCTATGCTTCTTCTCGAAAGGTCATTCCCTCATCTGGAAAGGCTGCTAGAATCAGTATTTACAAGGAGTCAGCCAGAATTTTCTATCCCCCTATTCCATAGCATTATTGCCCTTTTTTAATGCCATAAGCAATTGTTTCCTTCCCTTGATGCTTGGATATGCCAAGTACTGTATGGGAAATACCATTATCAAACCTCATCGACACCTCTCATAGCACATCTCTCTTGTCCTGCTGCCCGCTGCGTAACACAACCGATTTGCTCCTTACTGTGTTTCTGCCAGCACGCAGACCGTTTCCCACAAGTTTAGCTACATTGCCTTTCAGTGTCCCATGCTACATTTTATAGGATATATGCTTATAGGATATATGTTTTCACTGCTGGCTGCTTTTACTAAGAGAACTCCACAAGAGGATCCAGTAGGTTTCCATTTTTACAATCACCTGAATAATGTTAAACATTGGAAAATTTTCACAAGAATTTAGCTGGGTTTTGGCTGGCATATGCTACTATGGTAGCAAAAGCTTTAGGCTGGAAAGTCTGTCCTGCTGTGCCTGCTCTCACTTCAAATACTCAGAGAGGAATGATGTGTGTGAAGAAACCCTAAGCTATGGATTTGTGTCTGAGGAAACCTCTGCGAGTCTGCCTTTGCTTATCACAAAAGCCCCGTGGCAAAGTCCATTAGGGCTCTGCTCATGTTCTCTCTCTTAAATAGGTGGGTTCTGACTTTCCTTTCCTTGTCGCTCCTTTCTTCTCTCTATTATTTCCATTAACTGTTTCTGTAAAAAAAAAACCCCAAACCAAGCAACAAACACAAAAGCCATACACAGTCTCATTAAGCCTGGATACAAAGTTCATCATATGCAAGGACTGTGCAGAAATGTCATTCTTTACATGCAAGCAACATGCTTCAAAATCCCAGCCATATCTCCACCTGGCTCCCAGGAGCTCATCCTATAACTTGTCATGTTCACATTAATTAATTCAGGGCTTGTTTTGTCTCCTGGGTTTTTTTTGTTTGTTTGTTTGGTTTTGTTTTTGTTTTTGTTTTTTTAATGAAAGGCTACTGGATGGCCACAACGAAAAGGGCAAAAGTCACATAGATAGAGTCTTCTGAAAGGTCAAGCCATTAAGAATTTGCTTATATCCTTCATTGTGTCTGCACTTTTGCTACTGATATCCAAAAGCTGACTCCCAAAGCTGAGCAGGAGAGTCAACTCTCCCACTCCCAGCGGATGCCGCATCAGCCTCCATTCATCTGCTCTGTGTAACTTGGCTTCACTCAAGGTTCTCACTGAAATTACCTCCAGTGTTTACCATCACAGCCCTTCCACTCTGTGCAAACAATTCAAAATATCAGAAGCCATTAATAACCTCTTTAAAACATTGCATCCTTGGAATCCTTGACTATTGTGACAGAGTGAAGAAAAAGGCAGATTTAACAACATATTATCAAAAACCTCAAAATTACTACAGTGAGGGAGAAGGTATACCTGCCGCCAATCCTCTAGCCATTTTGATTATCTGCTCTAAGACTTCTCCTTATTCTTTCTATTGATCAAAGAGTAAAATGTTTGAGAACGTCTATATTCCTGTTACACACATATTATTGTTGAGTAGATAACCATCATCAAAGCAAAATAAAAGACCAGTTTATTCTCATTTGCCCCTTGAAAACTACCTGCTCAATCAAGAGGAAAATCAGGATCAAGAGATGATGAAATAAAACTCTTTTAGAAGAAAACATTTTTACCAGCAAGGAAAATAGGCTGTTCAGTTAGCTTTTACTGTTCAGTTCTGTTAGAAGTGGTCTTGCCCACAGACTTCTATTTTCTCCTGGATCTCCAGGAAGATAATACCAGCTGATGACTTGTGGAGCTTCCAATTCCCACCTTTTATTCTTTAGCAAGCAGTAGTGAGAAAGATCTTTAACAGCTTAAAGCTTCAGTTCCTTTACTAGCGCTATTACTTGTCTTCAAAACATATTTTCCATCACCCATCCAACGTAATTTCCCAGTGTTGGTGCAATACAATAGCAAAGCCTGTGGTTTAGCAGTACGTTTCACATTCCTTGCATTTAAAATATTTGGTACCAAAACCAACTGTCTCTCAACAATAACCCCATGGAAAATGTGCAATTAGTTGACAAAGTAATTATTTGCAAGGACCTTCATTCCATAAAACAGTGGAAAGTGTTTCTTTCTCTCTCTCTCCATCTGTTTTTAAGATAAATACATTTCAGAAGCAAGAGATACCTGAAACAGAACTCTGTGTTCTAGTTAATCACAATCAGCAAATTGTCCTGAAGTCACTGGATTTAGTTTGACCCATTCAAACACTTTTTATTTTTTAAGATGATGGGGATACTTGGTAGCTTTTGACATCATCATGATGATGGTTTTGGGGTACTTACAACACTAAGTTACCCAAACTAGCAGGAACATTGCTTTGGTACCCTCATATAACCCAACCACTTCTCTTTTTCCCTCCAGACTATCCTTCACTGATTTTAGCTTTGATTTCTGCTGCTCTGAAAACAGTGTGAGGCATGAATCTTTTCCAGGTCAATCATGCAGCCTCCAAGGTCTCTCATTTTCCTCTGGTGAGATGAAATGTGATGGCCTCTAGATGTTAAAGACATCTCAGGACAGTCCTAAGTGTGATGACATTCAGATCTGCAAGCACAGTACCAAGGCAGCAGTGTCTCCAGGCTGTGGACTACAAACCAGTGGTGCTGCAGACACCAGCTATAGGTCATTTGCAGCTGCTCCGTAGAAACGTCTAACCCCTCTGTAGGAGGTTACAGAGACTGTCAAAGTAAGGGTTCCTGGGGTTCTGACATGAATTGTGAGGAATGGCAATGGTCCTTGAGCCAATATCATCCCCCAGGGCATCTATCTCAGTTCTAACGTGCCTGGACTGGTCATCTTGGAGCATGGTGTCAACATTACAATTACATCTTCTCTACCAGTCACAGCTGACCTGGGTCTCAGCCTTAGCACTAAGCTCACCCTGAAAATAGCATCCCCAGCAGATATCACCCACCCCTTGCGCCACTGCCAGGGACCGGTCTTTTCACCATAAATGGTTAATGCAGTTTCCCAGCAGTGTGAGGCCATCTGACTGTCATTTGGGGATAAAAGGATAAAGCCCTGACATGTGTGTGGTCTTAATACTCCAGGGTCAAAACTGGGTATGAACACAGATGCACTCACAGAAAATGCTTTTATCAGCACAAGTTATTTTGGTTTTTGTTCCCATAGGGTAATAAACTATGCTGGCAGAAGGTACTGTGGTGCTGGTCTAGTGGTATCTGCTCAGAGTTACAACTTTGGGAGACAAAAAGCTCATACCCCTATCAGACAGAGTTACAGCAATTAAGAAACTGCAGTGAAGTGGAAGGCTAGAGCAACACAAGCAATACACATGCACAAAAGCTGATGACGTTTTGCTTTTGTGGACCTCAGGCCAGCTGGGAGCGCACGAGGGAGGATGACTGGTGCCAACACCCTGAAACAGAGTCGCAGCTCTCCTGGCCAACTCCCAACCTAATCACACACGCACTTTTCAGCATTATCAGCACAGCTGTTTCTGCACCACACAGCAAACCAGCCTGGGGGTTAATTGGTTGAAAAATTAACCCAGAAAGTGAAGAGGAAGAGAAAGTTGTGGGGTCTTTTGCCTCAAATCACAAGGCTGTCACATGCAAGCAGTTGAGCTGGCTCTGCTGGAGAGGAGGATGCTCCCTTTGTGGGGCATTATCCTGGTTTGTTAGCAAAGCTTTTGCACCGTGAAGTCGCAAGCTGTGATGCTGTCTTGTCCCCATCATCATTTTGATGCATTATATAGATGCACTGCTAGTCTCTCTTTCTAGCCAGATGCAGACCCACTTCCATTTCCACACTAAGTGCCCCGCTGCCCTCAGCAGAACACGTATTTCAAATTCTTTAGCAGCAGGTTTCCATCACCACATCCCATTTCACTACTTTCAACCTGTTTTGGAAAGAGGACAGAATATATATTTCCTTTTTAACATATTTTCCTTTTAGCTGTCTAGGTACAGCCTCAACTACCTGGATGTGTATCACAAAGCTCTTATAATATCAGTCAGCAAAACCCATACATAGTTTCAAGCAATATCTGCCCTTCTTCTACTCCTCTGTTGTAGTCAGAACCACAGTTTCACTTATCAAAATCAATTCTATTTCAGGGGCACAAGACACTGGCAATATCCTTGATTCCTTCTGCTCTCTTCCTATGAGTTACACAGGTAAATGAAAGATGGACTGTCTTATCTTGCTGGGACGCCTTCCATATTTTTCAATGCACTTCTCCCTCAGAGCAAGGTTTGGCTGAAAAGCTCCCTTAGCAGACCACAGGCAGCACCTTCAAATTGCTACCTATGGGAACGTAGGTATCTAGCATCAAAATTGACCCAGATAGGATTTACAAACCATTCAAACAATGACAAACTGCAACAACAAAAACATAAGACTTCCAAAGTAAGTGACATGGAAATGCAGAAAGACAGGCAGCTCTTAGCTACACTGGGAATTGGTGATTCTTACTTCTTTTAGAGGCTCTGTTGAGAGCTTTAACAGCCACAGAGTCTGAATCTCAGTCTCAGTTGCACATCCATCAAGCCAGTGTTGCATCCTGCTGCTCTGGACTACAGTCGTGTCATGGTTTGGGCTGGATTGGCCACTGAGGCAAATGACAGATGCTGTCCCCTACCTCTCTCTTCAAAGAGAGGAGGGAGAGAGGTAATATCAAATATTTGCTACCAATTCAAACAGAATTGGAATTGGAATTCCTCTACACATCACACTATTGTTTTAGTTTTGATCTCATTTACCTGGTCAGTAATTAAAGCAACAAACCTCTGAAATTCAGTAGAATATGAGAAAGTAATTAAGAAATAGGGGCAAAATCACGCTTGAACAGTGCTGGCTATACCTGCTTGGAGGAAATTTCTGACTTCTGCAGTTAAATTCTGGAGAAAAAAAATTTAAAAGGTGTTATGATTATCCATTCTGTCTCCTTTCAGCAGATAGTTGTCATCTGTATAAGTCAAGTGGTACTGGTTACGTTGCCAGCTCTTATGCTTAGGACCAACGCATATTTTTGCTTGTAAGTTAAAAGATTAAATAGTTAAATAAACCAAAGTACAGCACTCCACCCAAGTGTAATAGCTAGCATTAATGGAAAGGTAACACAGTAGCCCTTGGGTACCAGGATTCTTATAGCTTAAAGCACAGGCCTCTCACACCTCCTATTTACCTCAGTGAGATTTGCAGTGTCTTAAAACTTCCCATTTTGGAGACCAGAGTCAGAAGCTTTCTGCAGCACTGAAAGTTTCACCTCATATATGAAAGCGACAGGCAAAATGTTGTATTGCTCAGTAGGCGACAGGTTGAGGTGTTATTTACCAAATACAGATGACGTCTCCTTGCAACATAGTCCACCAACTTCTTCACTCCTCAGACACCACCTGTGCCAGAGCATTCATGAAAGGAAGACCTCTGTAGGCTGAGGACTCTCTGAATCTACAGAGAAAATTCTTGCTGGGTTCAGAAAAGCACTTTTAGTGGGAGTATTTCAGGATTTTAAAAGCATCAGACACTGCAAACAGTGATAAAGAGGTTTGTGGTGATCACAAGTAAAGTTGGGAGCTGCGGGGAGAACTTAGGGGCTCCCATCTTTTTTTCCCTGCAGTTATGAGATAAGGATTAAGTTTTTCCTTTTTGTGGAGTGAGTCAGTGTCTGTTCTGAAACACTTGGTGAAGTTCTCTGTTAACCTTGCTGCTCCTTGCCATAAACTTGGCCTACTCATTCATAAGGAGTAATACTACAAAATTATCCAGAATCATTCTTTTTGTCTCCCACTGTGGCTTGAAAGAGCTATCATATTGCAGGTCTTTTTTATTGAATTTTAAGGTGTTTAAAGAAAGATTTTGATGCCAGTCTTTGAAAAGGATATTGGACTGTGAAGAGCATGCAATTAAGAAGTACATACCTACATGTTGACTCAAGTGTTTGTTTCTGATATTTGTGTAGGATATGACCTGGCTGGTTCCTGTCTACTCCTGAGTAAAAGGTACTGAATGAACGTGCAGTACAACAAAAATAACAGAAACAACCAAACCAAATCAACAAAAAAAGTGCTTTTCAATTTAAGACTGGATAAAACCTAAGAATCGAGCTTTTTCTTTCACCCACTGTTTTCTCTTACGGGGGTGAAGAGATGCTACATCTAGGTATTCCACACAAACTCATTATTTCAGTTAAGTAATAAATAGCATGTCAGTTTAGCACGCTCAAGGAATGTTTCAGCAGTATCCTTGGGTTTCCTGTTGGAAGAGATATCAAATATTAAAAATGAAAGTCCAGGAAAAAGTGTGTTTTATTACCGTAAACCAGGCTGTACTGTACAGCAAGCAGAGCACGTCTCTCTTCTGCCTCTGGTTTCTGTAGCTCTGCACCAGAAGCAGTGGTGAACACGGAGCCCAACACGGCTCTTCCTGCCGCCTCAGAGCCCCCAGCACCCAGCGCTCCAGTCAGCCCTGAAGTTTGACACAGGTTTGTAGCAAAACAAACTAACTGAGCTAGACCAAAATGAATGTTAGTGAGATGGATAACAGGAAAAAGTGTAAAAGCATTGAAAACAAAGACCACAATGATGAAAAAAGGCAAAATCTTTTTTGGGGGTGTTTCAGCCAGGTGTTAGGTGTTCTCTAGCATTTTCACACATTTATGTCTCATTCACAAAAAATGTCTCGAGAAATGTTGCCTTTGTTCCCAGAATTCTTTTCCTTTCTCATTAAAGGGAAAAGCCCACAATGTTATGAATAAACACTAAGACAAACAATGCAGGAGTATTAACACATTTTTCTAAATTTAAAGAAGCTTCAAGTCATATCTTCAGATAGCTGAGTGCCAGGTTGTCTGGATGCAGAATTTGGTCTAAAACTATGGATCAAGGTGAAGATGTCAAAAAACATACAAACTGAAATGCCAGATTTTGACCTCCCAAAAATGAGTGTTTCTGTTCAGGGTGCATCTGACATCCCTCAGAGGCAGCAGCAGAGCATGAGAGAGAGTTCAAGGCATGCTTTGGGGAAGAGGTGAATGCCAAACCTTGGGTGGTTTGTACGCTGCTAACTCCTGCCCTCCTCTCTGCACTCCAGGAAAATCCTCTTGAAACACACAATGTGCAGTGAGCTGGAGAAAATTCCTGCACCAAAAGTAAGAGGGCTGAGAAGGAAGGTGAGTAGTATTCGGTCAACTGGGGCTGCTTGGGGAGGGAGGGAAGGTAATCTAGAAATATGTAATTTTTTAATTCTTAGTAGGACAACTATTAAGAGAACAAGTCTTATGAGGAGCAGCTGAAGGATTTGGAGTTGTTTAGCCCGGAGAAAAGGAGGCTCAAGGGAGACCTTATTGCTCTCTACAACTACCTGAGAGGAGGTTGTAGAGAGGTGGGGACTGATCTCTTCTCCCAAGTAACAAGCCATAGGACGAGAGGAAATGGCCTCAAGTTGTGCCAGGGAAGGTTTAGATTGGACATTACAAAAAATTTCTTCACCAAAAGGGTCATCAAACATTGGAACAGGCAGCCCCAGCAAGTGGTGGAATCACCATCCCTGGAGGCATTTGAAAGACAGGTAGACGTGGTGCTGAGAGACATGGTCTAGTGGTGGTTTTGGCAGTGTTAGGTTTATGGTTGGACTTGATGATCTTAAAGGTCCCTTCCAACCTAGGCAATTCTATGGTTCTATGATTCTAACTGTCCAACAGGGCTTAAACCCAGAAGCTGGGAAATGTCATATTCTCTCTTTCTTCCCAGCACAGTCTTGTGCTAAGGGCTGGTGCTGCAGCCGACTCCAGAGCACCTGCTAGAGGGGTGCTGGACCATTCCACCAAGGTAGCATCACGCAGCCAGGGACTAGCACACCATTAGTGATGAAGAAACTTGGGGCCATATTACCCTTAAATGAAAAGGGACACTGCTCCTACTGTTGGCAGCAGTGGACCTGAATGATCACAATTTTAATTGTGCTCACCGTACTGCAATTTAAAGACTTGAAGAGACAGATTTCCAATCTGTCTTTGCTGACCCTGAGGCCCTCCCTATTTCAGGTTCACTTTCATGCGTGTACCTTAGGTCAGACAGATACAGAAGTCTCTCCCTCTCTGTGACCTAACTGCTCACACAATTTAATTTGTGGATTTGTACTGGCAGAATAAGAGGTCAGCTCCTGAAAACCCAGCCTTAATGTGTCCTGTTGACAGCTTCTCAGATATTGCCTATCTGCTACCCATATCACAGCGCCTGTATTCTCTCCTCGTAGCGGTAACAAACCTCCCTTCATTCTCCAACCTGTCATCTTTTCGCCCTGTGAATTTCCAATAACGTCCTAAAAAACCAGCAGAGGCTGAACGAAAGAGCTAAGAAAATACTGCATCCAATGTTATGCTCCTGCATAATCCCCTAAACCATGGCATATATTAATATAAATCTATAATAAGAGTAAAACCCTGGAACAAAACAGTACAGGTTTTCTCTTGTTTATTTGTTTGGGTTTCTCTTTGTCACTCCGTGTATGTTAATATAAAAGACTGTAAGCAGCGGTACACGACCAGTGCATTACTCTCAGCTAATGCGTGCCTATGAGGCATTCCAGCTGCTCCTTCAACCTGAGCTGTTTTGTAATGCATGTGAACCTTGTTTGAGCTGGCATGATATAGTATCTGGAAGAGCAATTTAACGCAATCTCTCATCTATTTCACTGATTGCAACCATTTAGTGCAATCTTAAAGAAAGATGATTAGAACTCACTGGTTCTTAATGTTTAATTTATTTACATTCATGTCTGCTAGAGAGCCATTTCATTCATCTCCTAAATGATAGCATAAAATCATTGAAAAATGATGTGCAATAAACATTATTATTATACTGCTGTCCTCGCTAGCAGATAACTACTGCTGTCATTCCTAACACTGATTGACCTGTGTGGCACAGCTCTTTACATTCTAGCCATAATAAAAACATTACAGGCACAGCAGTTCTGTATTGATGCCTGGCACAATAACAGGTTTTTAGTTAAAATAAAATTCAAGCAAGACTGGCATTTCTGTGCAGGTAAGTTGAAGCACAGCCACTCTTCGAAAGAAAAAGACCCGACACATAAATGTCATATTAGCTGAAAAGAAAGGGTGAATTTTTGGAACCATGACTGCATCCTAATTGGCACTTCTGGTGTTGTTGCCTGGTGCAGAGGTATTCATATTAAGCTGAACAAATGCCACATTTGCATTTCCGATAAGTGCTAGCATTTTTCACATTTCTCATGCATCTCTTGTTTAAATATGCATACCTGAAAAGTTACCTAAATTAGCCTGCCAAGATAACTTACTATCTCATTCTCATTGGCAGAATTGTGGAATTTTTATAATAATAACCTTGATTCAAGGTAAAGAACCCTGCCAACAACATTTGGGTGATTAAAATAAGAGCAACATCAAAAGTTAAAGTGGCTGCAATGGATATCTTCTAACAAAGCAGCAGACAACAACCTGTGCCAACAAACATGAAGTATTTAACAAAGTTTCCAGTAAAGTTTCCAGTAAATGAATACATTCATGACTCTAAATCTTTTTTTAACATAATACAGATATTTTGTGATTGCAGTGTTATAAAATGCTGATTCTTTTATTTGGCATAATAATATTCATCATATTATTACTTCTTTCAAAAGTATTGTACTATTATAAAAGAAGGTGTACATTTTTCTTGATGAATCAAGGTAATGAATAATTGAAAGCTACTCTTCATTCCAGCTGCACAGTGTGGCTTCTAAGTTTCCAGTAAAAAAATTTGGAAGTAAAACTCAGTTACTCCTGCATAACATACCCATACATACACAGATATACAATAAACAAATAAATAAACAAACTAACAAACAAGTAAAGCTAAAATGTTTTAACTCACCCCCTCCCTGAAACACAACACTGATTAGACCTATCAAAGCGTTCCTGTCATAAGGAATCAAAATGCAGCTCTCATTCAGGAAATGACTACGCAAAATGGGCACTTTCCCCTTATACAGACTAAAAAGGCATGTTACTTTCCCTGAAGTCCCAATGTCGAAAGAGACAGACAGATGGAGGGATGGATGGACTCTCTTCTCTCCACATCACACCGCACTGCCATCTGAATTGCTTGCCAGATTCCAGCCTGACACACATGGGCAAACTCTGGATGTCGGTGAGGTTGCCCAGGTGTCACTGCCCTTTGCCAGCCAAACTGATATTATCAGTGATGGCTCAGGAAAACTGAGCCTAACTCCAAATTTAGGCTGAAGTTCTGCAGCTGAAAAGTAAAGGACCAACCCATCTCATTTGATGCAGGCTGAAAATACTGCACACAAAATTAGTCAAGTGCAAAAAAACCCCAACCAGAACCCACTTCAAGTCCCTTTTCAGAGAACAACCTAATGCTAGTAAAATATGGATACTTGGGAATTCACAAAGGACTAAATCAGGGTTGGCAAGTAGCTCCCACCCCTGTTTTTCACTATTGCTGTGTTTAATTATTTTATCTTTATGTTTGCTGATATTATTTCTGTATATACCTGCACACGGACACAGAAGGGGTTGAGGGAAGACTTTGGAGAGAAGGCTGGTGAGCTTGCAAATCATGACAGTGGTGACACAGGAGCACGACCACAGGGATCTCTCAGCACCAGTTTCAGCTCTGCAGAGCGATGGCTTTCTAGGGGGAACAGACCCTGTGAGTCCCTAAATGACCACTACCAAGCAGGAAAGGGATGATCTTATAAAGCTGTACTCTCTGCTCTTCCACAACCAAAATCCCATACTCCCACTATAAATTCCTTTTCCATGGCATAACTCTTGAACAATCAGCCTCTCTAAATGGAAACATAGCTACTTACACAACTGTGAGAAAACAACTCAAACAAACAAACAAACAGTCTACTCCAAACAGCAGGGGTTCAGCCTAGTCTCACAAAATCACAGAATCATAGTGTCACCGTGGTTGGCAGGGACCTCTGGAGATCATCTAGTCCAACCCCCCTCCCAGAGCAGGGTCACCTAGAGCAGGTTGCACAGGATGGCGTCCAGGTAGGTTTGGAATGTCTCCAGAGTCAGAGACTCCACCACCTCTCCAGGCAGCCTGTTCTAGTGCTCTGCCACCCTCAAAGCAAAGAAGCTCCTCCTCATGTTTAGATGGAACTTCCTACGTTCAAGTTTGTGCCCATTATCTCTTGTCCTATCACTGGGCACCACTGCAAAAGACTGGTCCCATCCTCCCGGCACCATCCCTTTAAGTATTTGTAAGCATTGATGAGATCCTCCCTCAGCCTTCTCTCCTCCAGACTAAAAAAACCCAAGTCCCTCAACCTTTCTTCATAAGAAAGATGTTCCAGCCCCCTAATCATCTTTGTAGCCCTCTGCTGTACCCTCTCCAGCAGTTCCCTGTCCTTCGTGAACTGGGGAGCCCAGAACTGGACACAGTACTCCAGGTTTGGCCTCACCAGGGCAGAGTAGAGGGGGAGGATAACCTCCTGCGACATGCTTGCCACATACCTCTTGATGCACCCGAGGATGCCATTGGCCTTCTTGGCCACAAAGGCACATTGCTGCCTCATGGGCATCCTGTTGTCCACCAGGACGCCCAGGTCCCTTGCCACAGAGCTGCTTTCCAGCAGGTCAGCCCCTAACCTGTACTGGTGCATGGGGTTATTCCTCCCCAAGTGCAGTCGATGTAGAAATGGTATTGGCTTTTATTTATAACTTTTGTGTTTCTCTTACCAAATTTCATGGCTTCCTCTTAAAATGCTGGATCTTTCCTGCTCTAAATAGCCCTTCTTGGGATTGCTGGAGTCGGAGGTTAGGAGCAAAGGCTGTTTAGGCTATGGTGCAGCTGCTTCCCTTTTCCAACCACTGAAACAAAACTCTTCAGGGCAAGCAATAGGGGGCTGTGGCACCTTTCAAAATTCATGCACAACTTAGATTGCATCAGCTGAAAAAAGAACAAAACAAGAAATGTTTCTCTTATGTCCTTCCAGAGTATCTAGCTGCTATATGCTAGCCTGAGGTGGGGCATCAGGCTCTGGGGTATCTTTGGGTTTTAGTTCTCTGGAGATGCTTTAAAATCCTGTAAAACTTGGTTGAAGTGACCAGGCATACAATGACCTGTTTTGTTAAGTGCAGTAGAACAACCCCGTCACCGCTCAAGGAGCATTTGCTTTCTACTGGAAGTAAAGCTTCACTCATTGTTAGTGAAATTTGAACAGTTTTCATCACCTTGGCAAGAGATTGAGTCCCTTCCCCACTTTCCTCCACTTTGCCTGGCCAGAAGGAAGAGAGAGAAGAGCAGCTACCCCAGCTGTGCTGACTCTCCAGCATGGTGTACGCATGGTCACCAAGAACAGCTTTCAACAGCCGGATAGCTGTCCTTCCTGGAGAAACAAAGCTGTGCTAGATACTGTAAAATTAGGAGTAGACAATGTTTGGTGTTTAAAAAATCCATTTCCCTGGTTTCCATTGGCCACTATCATTGCTGCCTGCACCCAGCTAGACTAAAACAGCCTGAGAGCTCCAGCTGTGCTTGTTCCTGCTTTGTCATGGTAGCACAGGGCAATAGAGTGGGTTCAAAAGCTCTGGGACCCGCACTGTACAGATCAGCAAGACTTTCCATTAATGCTGTGTGATGGCTACTACCCTGAGTACTGTCCTGATCGCTACAGCTGTGAAGTGGGCTTTCTGATAAAAACAGGTTTTAGTGTCAGGTTAAATAAAGAAAACAACAGTACAATAGGTTCAAAATATGTACAGTATCCACCAGAGAAGGGGGAGCAGTGGAGGCAGCCATTAGTCAATCAAATTGCTCCAAACTGGCAAAATCCAAACCAGGGATGTGCAACTGTACTAGACAAGTGGGGACCCTCTCTGCCTCCAGTCTCACACAAGTAGCATTCACCCCTTTAGCTACCCTTTCCCCCTTCCTGACTGCTTAGGCTATGGGCACATGAACAGGTTAACTTTTGGCAAGATATCTCGATTTTTAAAAGCTGTAAATGACAACACAACTCTTAAAAGCACCGCAGGCTTACCTGAAGAGCAGCAAAAACACCAGCGGATGAGTCAGGGCAAATCATGTCACACTTCCAATCACTTGCACAGTGTAATTTGCTCCAGGTTTATGGCTTTGGTGTCAGCTCCTTGCTCAGGGGTGCCTAGACTTACAAAGTCTGAGCTAGTCACACAGCAAGATTTAATGCCAATAACTCTACCTCCCAAATCCTTGTTATGTGTGTGCTGTGGACAGCACAGGACAGAGCAAGGAAAAGGCAGCAGCTACTCTCTTAAGCTCCTTTTGAAGCTGCTGGTATTTCATGGCTATCCGAGTGCCAATTAGGACTCTGATTTAAAGTTTCAGCAGCCCCCAAGGACAATAGCAGCCACAGCAGAAAAGTAAATACTTGAGTTTTCCTTTGCCTTACACTGATCAAGGAAACACTGACACCAATACATTTCCCCATTTCTCTGTGACTATTGCTTGCAACCAAAAAATAACTTCTAGCCAAAAGGGTAGAGAGAGTCAGGCAGAATGGTGAATTGGGCCCAGTGTGGTTTTGCTCTTAGGAAACAAACAAAACTATAATGTTGTGTCAACCAGAACAAGGCTGCAAGAGTCAACCTGCATGGATAATTCCTTTTATCTGATTGCCTCTTATACTGTACACATAAGCAGAGCAGTCCCTCTTCTTACTAATTTGGCCCATTTATTCTCCATGCTTCTTTAGAAATTATTGAGAAAAGCGGGCAAATTATGGGCTTGGAAATCTACATGGTTCTGTTTTGTACAAAGCATTGTGACCTTTTTCTGCTCTCCAATAACTACAAAGTGTCTTGCTTTTAAAAGTTCAAACTTGTCATGTTGTTAATCTTGGACGACGACAAGCGCACACCATATATTTGAAAGATATTGGTTGGAAAATAAGAATGATATTAACATTCAAATTGATTAACCTTTGCAGGGATGTCATACTATACTGGCAGAAGATGGGCTGAATATCAACACTACTATTTTGGGTGTCCAGTTGAAGCACTCTGATTCACCATCCCTACAGACACTCATTTCTTCCCTCTGGCTCAGGGGGAAAGCTGGCCTTCTCATGGCACCTGCTGCCTCTTCCACTGTTTCCTTTAACCTTCTTTAAGGCATGACACACATCTTCAAACCACCACCATCCAAGCAATGGTGCCAAGGAAGGAAGACCAGTGTAGTAGAGAACCTTTGTCAATCTGCCTAGGTACTTAGGGTTTTTCCTCCTGGCTGGCTGTTTGTTGGAGCGTCCCACAGGTACAGTCCCACCTCAGGTGCTGGAGCTCAGCCCAGCGAGCTTCCTGATGCACCATGCACTGGGCATGGCTGGCAGGGGATGCTGCCATCTGCTGCTTCCCATGGAAGACCTGAATTTGGCTTTTTGAGTGCTCTGTTGGCGTTTCAGTGCAAAGGCAGCTGGCTCAGCTTAAAGGCAATTGTGTCAGTCTCACTTCTCTAGCAAGCAAGGGAAGGACCAGTCTGCCTGAAGTGATTCTCCTGTGAGGCACAGAGTCCAGCTGGGAGCAGCAAAGACTTCCTTATGCAGAACTAGAGGGTCAAAATGGTCAAAATTGCTAGTGAAGATATTTGTACAGCCTCTAACATTTCTGAAATTCCCCACAAAACGTAATAAATATTGCCATATCTGCCTTTCAGTTTGGGTACCAGAATTTGGGTTGCTGTGAGTTTTGACTAAAAAGGAAAAAAAAAAATTTTTTTTAAATTGCTTCTTTTAGAGACAACTGTATCTTCTTTCTTTTTACATCAGTGGCCAGGAGTGTAAAATGAAGAATGAGAAATCTCAGATGCCTGAGAAAGGCAATAAAAATTGGTATCCGTAGTAGTAGGAAACGATATATTTTTCCTCATTTCTTATTCTGAGTCCATGTGCAAGATGGGGCTCATGCTGCAGTACGGGGCAGTATGAACCAAAAGAGCAAATGGCAAGAATGAACACACCTTGAAAAGACAAGTAAGAATTAATGAATGGGAGCTGCCCTGCAGAAAAGTGTAAACTGCACCAGTTTTATTGCTATTGTGTGTCCTGAAAAGGGGATAATCCAGTGTAGGTAGGTGGAGAACGATAAGTGTCCTGGTTTCAGCTGGGATAGAGTTAATTTTCTTCCTAGTAGCTACTGTGTTTTGGATTTAGTACGAGAACAATGTTGGTAACACATATTGTTTTAGTTGTTGCTAAGTAATGCTTATATTAAGTCAAGGACTTTTTCAGCTTCCCACAGAAGCTGAGAGGGAGCGTAGACAGGAAAAGTTGGCTAAAGGAATATTTCATGCCATAGATGTCATGCTCAGTGTATAAATGGGGCTTGGTTGGAGGGCAGGAATTGGCCATTGCTTCTCGAGATGGGCTGGGTGGTGAGCAATTGCATTGCATCACTCATTTTGTATATCTTTTTACCATTATTATTATTAATATTTTCTCTTCTGTTTCTGTTCTATTAAACCATCTTTATCTCAACCAATGAGTTCTTTTTTCTCTTTCTCCCTCTTCTCCCTATCCCACTGTAAGAAGGGGGGAGGGAGAGAGGGAGTGAATGGCTGTGTGGTCCTGGTTGCTGGCTGGGGTTGAACCACGACAATAGGGTACATTAATTCAAACTGGAAAACAATCTACTTCTCATAGACTTCACAAACAAAAGACAACCTCTACTTATTTAAATCCAAAAATGTTTTGCATCTAGGTTTGTGCTGCTTACATTATCCCTTGTAAACAGACAAATGATACCATTCTTTTTATTACCTAGAAAGTAGCATTCAAGGAAATAAAGCCCTAGCTAATAGTTGTACCTTAAAAAAAATAAAAATAAGTAATATGCAGGAGAAACCTGGCTAGACTTAAAGGGTATTCAGCTTCTTCTCCAGCCTACACAGCAATCGCCTTCTCAGGCTATAAATTTTGAGAATGGGAACAATTGGAATCTGAAAGTGCTTTTACAATTACCACTTACTGTTTGTGGAGCTGGTGTGTTTTCAAAGGTATCACCATTACATGGCAAACTCTGATTAAAAAGACAAAACATAAGAGGTTTATTTATAAGTAACACTAAATAATCTCCAGCTCCTTTTTATTGCACATAAAACTAGATTAGAGTTTAGAAGTTCTATTGTTAAAGCTGCTTTTATTAGCCAGACCAAAATATTAAAAGAATGTTAACCAAATCGTATATAAGGCACTAAAGTGCTTAGAGTTCAGATCCTGTTTCTATTTAAATGAGTAAGCACTTTGCCCCAGCTTCTAGAGGAAGGGTTGAATCTGGGAACTATGGAGTTGGCTTTGCTGCCAACTTCCATCCCATTGTCCTGGTTTCAGCCCTCTGATGGGCTCCAACAACTTAGCAAAAAGGTTAGAGGATGAAGAAGACATCATCTCCTCACTGTGCTAAACACCAGGGTGAGGTAGGGAAAGGCAAAGGAACTCTATCCCCAATCTGCAGCATTATCAGAGAACACCTCCTCCTAATCTGCTTTTTGGGTGCCAGACAACCAAATCACCTACTGAACCATAACCAGTGCTACACACCAGCTGCCAAACATACCACCTTGCTTTCCTTTGATAATTCCTGGGGTAATTCCACATTGTTAATTCTTCTCTAATCACAACCATGGTAACTGTCTCCTGCTGTATTAGCATACCAGTGTATTTGCAAATCTTTAATAAATTAGGCACCATCTGACTGACCATATTCTAAAAGATTAGCTTCTATGAAGGCCATCAGTACTTCTTTCATTTTCTGCAGTTGCAACAGATTTACTCTTGGAGTGACCTTTCTTTTCTCGTACCTTCCTCTTTGTCCTAAATTCTTACTCTGTTTTCTACCCCTGCCCAATTCCCAATGACCATATGTAATCTCCCCTCATAAATATAAGAATACCCACAGATCCTAGCGCAGTGCCCTTCCATCTAATAGCAACTTAAAGGGGCTGAGGGCCAATACGCATATAAGCAAACTGTACAATGCTGTTCCTAGACATCCTGTGGCCTGGTAGTCTCTTGCCCCTGAATAAAGGGAGAGTAAGAAAAAAACAGCCTATTTACATCACTGAATTACAATGCCTCCGAAGAGCCTCCAGTCTTTCATTAGGCCATTCTTGACAGTGAAAATAAAATTGCTGCTATTCCAAAACAGGTGGTGGAAGTTACTATACTCTTGACATTCATCAACATCATCATGAAGTGAAACTTTCTTATTGCATTTATTTCTCTTCCTTAAATGAAGAGGCTGCTTTCAACATACTCTGAGCCAGGACATCAAATTTCTTCTCCCTTCATCTGCCAAGACTGCAAAGCCCCATCCAAAACCCTAGCTGAAACCTTACCAGTCCACACCAAGGTTCTGTGTGTGCTGCTGAAATCACACCGAGCCATCTGGTAACCAAAGCATCCTTCTGCAGCGTGCGGTGCTTAATAAACAGCCCCAAATAGTATACAACTCTGGCCCATGAAGTACTCCTGACACCTCAGCTTGCAACATTCGGTGTGGAAACAGGTCAAACTCAGCTCCATTTCTTCCCTGTGACTGCAACGGATTACTGAACGTCCATCCAGTATTCCTGAGAACTGCAGGATGGCAGTAGCTTTGCACTAGAGACAAGGCTGGACAGAAACCACTTGCTGCTCCTGCCCCGCTCCCCTCCCCTGCCCAGCACCAGCAGTTACCAGCACATACAAATATCTGGCTTCTAGTCCAAAATCATCCGCTGTTCTTCTGAAAGCATCACTGAAAGCAAAGGCACTGCGAGTAAATTCCTGTCTTTTATGCGTTAGGTACACATGCAGCATAGTCTTACTATTCCCCTGTACATGCTTTGCTACAGAAAAATGTAGCAGAAAGGGGTGTGTAAGTCCTCCCTTTCATACTTGTAAGCCAGCAGACTTTAGCTGCAGCTTTCTGACCCAGCCAAAGCAGTAGTCCCAGCACGCTCCCCGCCATGCAGAACAAGCCTAGTGCTCACCAGAATGACAGTACCTGTGCAATTCCCAAGGCACCAAGGATTTGTCTTCCTCCTTTGTCACTGCTGGGCTGGAAGGAGACATTTCTTGTTTTCAGTGGGTGGGAAACAAAACCTCCTCGTTTCTAGACCTGTATTAATACAACATATTAAAATCCCTCTTCAGTGGCCAGGACTTTTGGGGTTATGTATCAACCAAGGTTGTAAAAATATTTTGATCTTCTCTGCCGAACTTCTTTCTGGAACAAAAGCTACATAGAAGTTTTTTTATAATCTGTAGTGACTTCCTGGATATTTTTTATTTATATAGTTATATATATGAAACTATTGATATTTCTCTGTAGCAACAGATACAGCTCACATATTTCTAATAAATGAGACTGTTACTAGATATATACTATGAATTGCCTGGAGATTGTACCACAGAACTGTATGTTCTATCATGCAAGTTGAAAACTAAATTATGTTGTACCCTTGTTGACTGCAATACACACGAGGAACTCTGTAAACTCTAAATTACAGCTACCAAACTTTTGCATATTCCCTAGTCAATTCAACAAAAATAAAATGGATTCTTGAAATCATTATAATCTGAAGCAACCTGGCAAACGTGTAGGTGAAACTGATGGAAAGATGGAGGAAGGAAGAAAAATGCACCAGGATACATATAACAAAAACATATCTTCCTTGAAGTTCACTGCTTCCGTGCCCGTTCATGGAGAGGGATGCAGCAGCTGAGACAAATGATATAGTGTAAATCTGAAATCAGTTATGCTTGGTATGCTACATAATGCCAGGGTTTCAAATCTACATTAATGGCCCCCACATATCAGTTTTGATGCTACCTGTTCAAAAGCCATGGAATCACTAGAATCCCAAATTACAAATTACAATTGCAAAGTTGTCTTAAGAAATTCAGACAAAAGGCTGGGGAGCTCAGCAAAGTCACCAGACTATACAGCCAGAAAGCCTTCTTCCAGTCAAAAGAGGAAGAGCCTTCAGTCTCTGCATCTGTGAAAGAGGAAGTATTTCACCACCTTTTGCAACAGCTGCCCAAAAGCCACATAAAATGAGAACAACATGGAGAAGTTAAGGGTGAGTATCTGCAGTTAGCATATTTTCTTACATTCCATTATGGAGGGCAAATTCTTTTTTCAGCTGGCTGAAAATACGAAGGAAACTTTTTAAAGAAACTATGAACATATCAGCTCCAAGCATTCAAAAATCACACACAAATGCATGACCTTCAGGAGTCATAAATTCAGCCTAAACATCTGAGATGAAGACTTATTCTCAGTGAAGTAGATGGTAGATTTGATTTCAACAGAGTATGGATTCCTCTCTGCCAGGTTTCCTAAAAAGCTTCAGGTTGATTTTATTTGCAGGTCAGGTTTTTAAGCCTGCAAGGTGCATTCGAGTTACATTTTCAATTTTTTCCCTGCAGAAGAGCTAAAAAAAAATACTTGGATTTAGGAAGAACTGAGATTCTCATTAAAAACAAAATAAAGAGGCACAGACCTGGAACTTCAAGATATACCACATTTGAGACACACAACGAGGCAACGCTTCTGCAGTTCAGGGCTGTTAAAATCCGCCTAGTTAATAAACTTTAGCAGGAGTAAAGGGACTAGCATTTTCAACTCTGCTGAAACCTGTTTTGGTTTGGGTTTGGGGGTTTTGGGGGTTTTGTTTGTTTGCTTGCTTTGGGGTTTTTTTGTTTTGGTTTGGTTTTTTGTTTGTTTCTTTTCTGTTTTTGGTTTTGTTGTTTTTTGGGTTTTTTTAATAATGGGTTCTAAATTAATCTGGTAAAATAAAAAGCTTACGTTTAATTTCAAGAAAAGTCATTTTGGGGTATGGTAAAGGAGCCCCCCCCAACATGATATGCACCAGGGTCTGGAGTTTCAAAAAATCAGCAACAAGTTCTACTATCCATCTTAGCAAGGTAGGATTTCGCATGGGGATAAATTCCCTTCTACCTAGGCAGGTCATTTTTGCCAGCAGCCTTTCTGAATAAAAGTTGTGCGGTGCTGAAAATAATAAAAACACAACCTGTGAAATTTATCAATGATCAGAGGCAGTGATAAGGAGCACAGTTTGTATAGAGTAGTCAAATTTAGAGAACAGAGGAGTGCAATGGGCTCTAATATATGCACAAATGCAAATTTAGTTGATTACAACTTACCAAAATGGAGGTTTTGTAGGCCATTAAGAACCAAACAGACAGCTTGTCTTCCAAAATCTCTGGAAAGACAAGGCAAACCCTTAACAAAAAAGAAAGAAGAAAAATATTTTAATCAGTCCACTCAAAACATTACTTGACATAACAATTTAGGTGGCCCACAGGACTACATGAGGAAATACAAGTCCCCCAAAATGTGCTCATCTTGGCTAGTAACTTGCAACCATGCTGAATTGCTTCTCTTCCCTGTTTCTCAATTTCTGCTCTCCTATCTCTCAATAAATCTGATTAAATTGTGCTTGCTTAGTGAAGGGCAAAGGAAAGAGGAGATGGAACTGGCTAGGACTGAAAAGAAAAGCAAGGAAATGAAAAAGGCAAGAAATAGAAGTTGGGTTATTTTTCTAAACCTTCTGTACCTTATGTCACTTAACACTGTGCAACTTGAAACAGAAAGGGTGTTGGAAAAGCTCAGGAGAAATACTGTAAAACAAAGGTAAAAAGAGCTCCAGATAAACCTTTTTCTCAGCCCGTGCCCAGATTACATTGTAATAACATAAGCAGAGGCAGGGATTGATTTTTAAGTTACCTGTTAGACTCCAAATTAATCAGCTGTGTAACTAGCTTACAAATTTGGAAGCTTTTCTCCATTTTGAAGAATTACAGAGTTGGACATCAGTTCTTCATACCACTGTATAAGCTTTTATGTCATGACCGCTGCAAAGAGTTCTTCGGAATACACTTCAGACACAGGCATGGAAACCAAATACAGAACGTAGGGATTTTTGATTTAATCCCCTGAACAAGAAATCATAGGCTGAGAGGGGAAGTGAAACTCAGTTTTCAAACCCTACATTCATTCAGGGTGCAGTGTTACTGTCAATTGTGTTGATGGCTATCCTGTAAAGGAATTTGCAACGGTTTTTCTGAAAAAAAAAAAACTAATAAAGAAAAATCCGCACCACTCAATCAGGTTCACCGCCACACTTTTTAGCTGACTACTCCATATGATCTTTTGTCTGTCTCCACTCCTCCCCGTCTGTTCAGATGGAACGGTGCCCACTCACAAATTGGACAGTCCCTGTTGCAGAGATGCCAGATGCAGAACGAATACTTGAACAACAGGAAAAAAAAAGGAGCTTACAGACACTTCTGACTGCCAGCGAGATACAGCTGCATTGCAGAGAGCACATTTTAAAAAAAAACAAACCCAAAACCTACACCAAGGAACCAAGAAACAACTGTGGCTAACTTTCAAAAAGCTGTAGCTGAATTACAGTTGCAAAGCAGACAATTGCCTCCTCAGTCATGCGTGTGAGTGCGTTGGCAGGCCAGCAGGTACTGGCAGCAGAAAGTTATTAAGAGTTAAGATTTGCTAGATGCATTAATCAAAGAAAAGAAAACTTTCAAGTGGGTCAGCTCAGAGGGTGCGTTATTTTCAACGTGCACCTCGATGCCAGAGGAAATCCTGGCCGGCAATTGTTTATCACTGCTAACATTTCTCACGCTTCTGCTCGTGAGGGAGTGATAGGCTACAAACATCACTACGTCTGAGAAGTAACATTTCCTACATTTTTTTACTGCACTAGGGCCCCAGGAAATGTCGCTTGCCTGCATATTTACTTCATGAAATACTGAGATTGACGTTTTATTCAAATCTATCCCATTTGTTTGTCAATAATTACAAAGCAGTATATTCTATTGTACAATAGGGAAATGAGGGAAAAAAGCAGGGACGTGAGGGGAAAATCCAGCCACTGAAAAGTGCACCTAGCAAAGCTCCAAGACAGAGTGATTCTCCCCCCTACCACCATCCAAGAGTCTGCACCTGTGAAAAATACTTTTCAGATCTCTTCCAGTCTCTATGGAAATGGGCTCAGGGAAACACAAAAAGCAGCCAGTCAGATGTATAACCAGGGTCAAGTCTTGTCAGAAGTTCAGGGAAAGATGTCTAGAAGAGGAGAGCAGCTTTTGCTGATGCCTGAAAAGGTGGTGACGATCTGCTAAACCACTGCTTTGCCAGGATGAGGGGGGAACCTAGAAGCACCACTTGACTGTTTTATGACCACAATGTACCTTCATGTAAATAACTGAGATGGATATTGCTTAAATTCTAGGCTAGGTGGTATAACTTTTAGGCTCAATCTTACAAGGGCACAGTCCCAACCAATTTCAGTGGCCTGCCAAAAAGCCCGGCAGATGCTATTGCTTCCGCCCCTCTCCCCGCATCCAGCTTCAGCTCTATGTCCTTTTGCCTTAAACTGCTATGAAAATTACTGGATAGGGAATACATTTTTAAACAGGGAACAGTTATTAAATGCTAAATTTCCACCAGTATAAGTCATTTAGTATTAATAACTTCACTTCATAATTAACTTTGCATAACAATAGCAGCCGGATACCCTCATACTGTGATAAGCAACAGGCTCCTCTGCCCTGGAGACAATACAATCAAAACTGACAAAAGAGAAAAAAGGGATAATATACGGAGAGATTAAGTGAATGTCCAAGGTCACAAAGACCGTGTGCCAAAGAGGCTGGAGCTGAACCCAAAGATCGGGATTTACTGGCAACTGCTGTTATTTCAATGTTCCTAAAGCAGGCAGCCCTAGGGTGGCACAGCAAAGGAAGGTGTATTATGGATCTAACTTGCATCTGAGGATTAGTTATCCCTGAGGTCCACCATCTTGACCAGCAGAGCAGGGCCTGATCCATCTGCAGTTTAGAAGGTGGTCTTTTATCCGTCACAGCTCTGCAGTGAAGGATGAAAGAGTTAACAGACATCTTCGGTGGCATCATTTAATTTGATGTTTTAGATTGACTCTGTTATGAATGCTACTGAGACAATGTGAAAGTAGATGAATGTCGCAGCAATATCAACATGAAGTGATGTTAATGTTTATTAACCTAAAAAGGTTTGGGGAACATTAAGGAATAAAGACAGCTGGGTGTCCTGCAAAATCATTTTCCCTGCCAAAGCCTTGTCTCAATTGACTGCCACCGTGAGCGTCACCTACACCACTGTTTCTGGTTTTGTCCCTGAATGTCTAAGCATTTTAAATATCCGGTGAGATAAGGACACTTCTTTATTTATGTGATGACAAAGAAAAGACAGGAAGGGCTGGCACTGCTTATCTGCTTTTTTATTGTTGGAGTATTAGTAGGTTATCAGTACCTTTAAACGCTATAGCAATTTGATTTTGAAATTGGTTTCATTGCTGCCCTTTTCACCTCATTTCTCAGAAGATTTGGAGTCGCATTCCCCATTGATTCTTCGCCTCTGACCCTAGGGAGATTGAAGAGATACTTAGGTTCAGATGTACTGTTCACTAAAAACTCAAGAAAATCTCTGCACACTTTCTCCATCAAGGCTTTGTTTTGATCAGTGTCCTGGCCTAGTTATCATCTACTCAACAAGTTATATACATAAATGTGATAGCGATTTTTAGTATATTTGTGGAAGTATCCAAGGGCTGATTGTTAAGGTACGTTCGACAATCCTACCAAAACTCAATCATAAATGCAAAGAGAACTTGTAAACAACAAATTCAGCCATGTTCCTTCTCCCCTGCTGAGAGCAATTGTACATTGTTTTTTCTTTCAGACTGAATCTTTGATATGTAGATACACCCCACTTTGAGCACTGTCTTTTAGATCTGAATAAAACTAATGATTTTCAGTGTTGCCTTCCATGTTTGATCATGCAGAGCAGAAGGTAGTCTGTTGAAAAAATTATCTTTAGAACACAAAGATGCTAAGGTGGATACTCTGCGCTCCTTCTGCAGTTGGAAGGAGGGCTGAGCACACCCCTGCAGTACTCCGAGTAGTTATGCCTGAACAAGAAAGCTTTAAAATTGATGCAGTGTTGGTAAGTCAGTCAATGATTTTGGCTAATAGATCTGGGTTACCTATAGTACAAATGACAATAAAACCATGCCCTTCTTTTGAAGTACAGTTTCTGATCATGTCCCTGGTTTTGGGCAGGACTTTCAAGAGTTTTCTTTGCCTGTGGAGGAGGTAATGGCTTGTAGAAAATGAGTCGCTTTTCTGCATACCACAGAAAAGCATTAATTCTTGTGAGTTCTGTGTCCTTGTATTGAAGCTGCTTGCCTATTTCTTTTTTTTCCAGCAACTCATAGGTAAAGGAATCTCTGTGTTACTGCACCACAAACATCTATAGAATGCATATATTTTATTAAATCTTCATCACTTACCCATACAAGTCATGTCTTCACCTGTCACTGTATTTCCACCATTGAAACAAAGATTTTATTCCCAGGGGATACCCTAAGAAAGAAGCTTCTGCCATCAACCTCTTTGCTTAACCAGTGTCTTCTGACACTTACCGTCAGATAGACTGCTACAAGTTACAGCCAATACTATACTGGTATTATTTTATATCACATCATTATGAATCACCATAAACCAAAAAAACGTTCTTCTTCAGCCCAGACAGGCATTAAGGACAAAACACACTTTGACAGTAACTTCACTGCACTGACATATTCTTTTTCCTTGATACCAGATTATATTTAAATCTAAATCACTCACATAAATAAATAAATGAACAATAGACCAGGGAAGAATCTGACTCTTTGCAAATGAGAAACTCTGCTACTGATATCACCAGGTCAGCCAGGAGCAAACTGAGGCTTTTCAACTTGAATTGCCTAATCTGAGGTGAGCTCCCATTTTTAATGAGACATTTACTAAACTTCTGCATATATACAGAAAGCTAATTTACTTCTTGATAGATCAGTCATGTTACCATTTCAATCTAATTAGAGCAAATTGTCTTTAAAACAATATTGATTTTAGATTAAAGCTTTCCATTGTATTACCAGTAGGCAGTGTTTCCCTTATTTAACCTTGCTGACAGATAATGTCAAATTCAACAAAAAACTATTTATTAAAGAGCATAGTCAAAGCAGTTTTGACTCTTAAAAGAGAAAATTAGTTAAATTGTGCTAATTGCTCTATTAAATAAATAATACATTCTCTTATAAAGGGAAAAGTTGCATACTCCTTTTTTCATGCATAAAGTTTCAGAAACATTAGAAAATCTTTCTGCTGCACAGGTGAGATTTGTTTGTTTTTTACTGTACTTTCAGACCATGGCCTGACTCCCATGCTCTGTTTCACTGTTAAGTTTCATGATAGTTCTCAAAGGTAAGTAGAAACTAGTATTTACCCATGTGTTGTCATGTCCAGCTAAGAATCTATTTTCTTTTCTCATAAAATGTACTTTTGCCAAAAGAAATTAGTTCTTCTGAAAGGGACAGGTTAAAACAGAAGGTCTTCCAGAATAGGAATCCTTCAGTCAGCCAGAGAACACAGAATTTGGAAAGCTAAAGTTTGGCACATTTGTGAACAGATACTCAAGTGCCTCTTCCCCAGTAGTTTGAAGCAAGGAGAGAAGTTGCTTCAGTGCATCAGGAGAAGGGCCATGGAGCTATTCCCACTTCCGTCTTCAAAAGTACAGCAGACAAGTGCAAATGGGAAACTGAAGGCTGATACTAGGCTGAAAGCATTTATTCACACCAGATGTCTGCCAAAGCATTGCAGGCGGTCAGCATAGATACTTGCCCATGATTGCAAATAAGCCTTGATTTGAAGCAACAGAGGGGGAAAAAAAGTCTACTGGCCCACTTATGGATTCAGTAGATGACAACCCAGGTTCTGAATGCACATTAAAAGATGATGGCGTTATGATCAAGTGGTACACCATCTTCCACTAGCCCCAAGACAAGGAGGGTGAGGAAGCCACAAAAAAACCCCACAGGTATGGACAAAATGAGATCTTTGGAAAAAGGGCTAGCGGTAAAGAGGGAATAATATTTGGCTTGACTCTAACTAAATATTTTAGCATTACTAGAGAAACCAAGACAAAAAGAAGTAGTTTTCAGAAGTATGTTTGCAAGATGCCCGATTTTGAAGATGATTTGTGCATTCAAAACATGTCTAGACCCCTCAGCTACACTCATCACAGTAGACTGTAATAGCTGCACTCTCGCAGGTAATGAGTAAATTCTAGTTATTTTGGTAGTGTTGTTTTCGGTTCATCATGGTTACAATCCATATTTTCTTGCCACAGCCTGTGTGAATGATGGAGAATGTTGACAATTTTACATTTACTATCATTTTAGGTGTTGTTTTCTTGGTAATATAAGAACTTACTGTAATAAAAGCAGTCAATGTGTATTGGATGTTTTTATTCAGTGCAGTTTAGTGGGCATCTGGTTCCCCAGAGATGATCTGGAAAGCTATACGTGGCTCTAATGCACACGTACAGATTACCTCTCCTTACTGAGACCCTAAATTTTTCATGCATTAAAAAAAACCAAACCAACTTATGAAGAGAATGTTTTTATATTTTTCCATGCCTGGTCACCTCTATGAGTTAACAAACAGGTGCGTGACCACAGCCACATTACTGTAATCAGTGCTCAGGACTGGGATGGAGAATTGCATTACTAGCACAGCAAGGCTGTACCTGGGGGCAGGGACAAGAGCGGTCATCTTCAAAGTACTTCCAGTGAACCACTGTCTGATTATTGTTAGTCCTCATTGTCAATGTTCTCATGTCCTCCTCTACACACACTTAAGGGCTTCACTGAGATAAGACAATTTTGAAGGCCATTTATCCTCTGAAGTTTGCTTTCTCATCCATTAAAAAAAAAAAAAATAAAAAAAAGAATCCAGAGGTGCATTCCTCTGAAAGAGGTTCTTGGCAGAAAACAACATTTGATTATGGCCCTGCTATTTAATTAGGATGGCTTATCATGATTTTATGTTTTAAGGAAAAAATTCATGTAAAGTCCAAACACACTGATTCATGTTATTAAAATTATATTATGCTACAAATAGAAAGGAATAGAAGATCCTCTAAAGGCAGAACCCTTGCCTGGACCTTGAAGTCTAGTTGTGTGTTTACCATCAATAGCACTTACATCCTGAATGACTGGCTGAGCCACCCAAGTTCCCTACTCTTGCAATACTTATTAATGACTAAGATCTAAAAATCTAGCCCTTAGGTTCTAAATCTTATCACAGGCTGTAACCTCTCCTATGCCCAGTATATTTGCAGAGTTTACATAACTTGTTGCCAGCCATGGATTATCAGCAACAGGCGCAATTAATTCCTATGAGTTTTTGCTAAATGCTAGCTGACTCATCACACAAAAATCCAGAAAAATTAAATAAATGGTTTGGATCCTCAGTGAGCTCTACTTGTGCTTATCATTTCGAAATGATAACCAGGCAGGCTTAAGCAGGCAATCCTTTCTTGAGGGCAGGAGGAAAACACGATCTGCAACACGTTTAAAGCAACTGCTGTCCTGTGACGGGAGTGACCACTGGGACCACAGAATGTGAATCAAATTATCTCACTCTTCCACTTAACACCATGTAGGCTAGATAAGAAGGCACCGCTGCACCAGAGGTCAGCCTGTGACAGGACTGCTGGGTGCTCATCTCTGATGCATTTTCTGGTGAAGCTAAAGAGGTCTACCTCTGGGCTGGATCCCCATCCCCATAAGCTCTTCAGCTGCTGTCCTTCTGGCACTCTCTGCGAGAAACCACCTGTTGGTCTTAAAAAGTAAAATACACGTATGTCGGAAATGAACTGGCCAATGGACTTGGATCGAGATATCCATGGAAAATGACACCAAGAAACACAAATTCCATAATAAAATGAAATACATCAGCTTACAAACCACTAAACCATAACATCAGTTTTTAAAGTACCTTCAGAAGACGTTAGTGCATACACGTGAAAAGTCACTAGTGTCTCACAAAATAAGAGAGTGGGTGGAGAAAGTAACAGAATTCTAGATGCTATTTTATCATAGCACTTAACATTTGAAGATACGTTTACACTTAGCTAGGAAAATAGTCTTGCAGAGCCAAGAAGCTTCCCTGTTGATGGACTGCAGATCAGACATAATGGGATTACATCATATTAATTCTTTCAAGAGTTCCACTAGCTACTTACTGCAATACCTCTACTGGAAATAATTGCAAATGTTCTAGTACCAATACAATTACTTTTAAATTGTCAAAAGATAAGAAAATTTTGTGCTGAAGTTCATTTTTTAAAAGATATTTTGAAGTTCTGTGTAGTCATTCCTTTAGTTTTTCACTTCTTTATTTCCTGCCAAATCTTCCAAAATGTTTCACAATAAAATGCAAGGAGAATCACTCAGATTCTATTTGCAGAGTAGAGTATTTACATACAATGAAGTTTATCTTCATAAATGGCTAGATTTCTAAAAAGAATGTTGACCAACTTAACATAAAAAATTAAGAAACATTAAAATCAGTTTTAGCATCAATCTTTCCCTTTCAGTAGCAGCTTCTGTTCTTTCTACCCTAAATACACTCATGGGTGAACTTCTGGACCAGTAGTCACTAGACATTGTTTTCAAAATGGGTGAAGTACACTAAATCTCATTGACTTTCAGTTTTGCTTAACATGGCATGCCCCCTGAACGGTAAGTGACAGATGTGTCTATTGTCCACAGTAGGACTTAAAAGGCATCAGTGCCTTTTTGACAGGATTCATTTTCCCACCTAAAATGTTCTGTCAGACAGAAGTTGGCAGAATCGCTATAAAAATTCCATCTTCTTGGATCACAACCACTGAAACAGAGCTTTTAGAAAGACATCTGGAGAGCTTCTGGACCTGGTATGCTATCCCACGTCCAAGAAAACCGATGCAACTTGCTTGCTGATAGATTCAGGAAGAATCCAAAGCTTTGAACTCCTTCCTGTGAAAGGAGAACTAACCCACTGTCATTGGTACTGTCATTTGGATGTATAGGAATAAGTCCACTTTGTTTTATTTCTGTGACACTATTTGAATTTATTCTGAAATAATGCCTGTTTCTGGAATGACAGGGCACTTCCATGCCTATTGCACACATAGCAAAGGGTTTGGCCTCTTTCACCAACCAACAGCAAAAGGAAGGTGAGAAGAGATTTTCTAAATTTTCTAAATTTTCTTGGGCTAAATGACCATCGGCACCGTGGTACAGGCAAAGCAAAGAGAGGCCACAGGGAGCAGCCAGGTGTGGCTCCCCAAAACGGCCCGGGCAGAGGTTAGGGCTGCAGCAGGGCTGTTTTGCTTTCTGATGCTGAGAGCAGAGCGTAGGGCGTCAAACCTCCCAGTGCCCCCAGTACAAACAGCAACTAGGTCATCATTGACAGCTTTATGCCCACATTGAGACAGCCTATAAAGGCAGAATACTTCTTAGGAAATCTCTGGCCAGTTTAATGCTCCTTAGCACACAGTAATCAATCCAAAAGACTGAATTTAACGAATTTAACTTCAAAAGGTAAATTTGCGCAACCGCGTCATTTTTCATTGTAAGTAACCTCTATTGCAGCCCCCAAATCTTGTGCGCTAGCCTCTCTGTGTAAAATAGCCAGATCTCCAAGGAAAATAGCCCATCCGGTACAAAGATTTTAACAGCTGAGGCACAAAAGAAAATAATGGTACCTGGCAACTGATCTCTCTATAAAAGTTTTCTTTCAAGTTGGATCTGCTAGCAAAGCTCCCTTTTAAGTTTGATGAGCAAATGCTGATTGCACCATGGAGACAGTTTCTACAAGTTACAACAAGGTAGTGAGGAAGAAGACAAAAGTCTGTAATATTCAGGGAACGCCTCCCTCTGCTAATCAGAGAAAGCTGAAAGATCAAATACTTGCTCAGTGGGCAGTTGTTACCGGGTTTGCTTTTTAGTTCAGTTCAATAAATTGACTCGCTCACTTGTTACTAAAGCAGATTATGGCTTCTTGGTCAACAGCACCTCTTGATAACATTTTAATTAAAATGAATATGTGTCTCATTTACTTTTTGGGGTCTAATATGTGACACTTCAGAACACTGACAGCGTCAGATGCCATTTTCCTCAATTAATCGGTATATAATTATTCTAAAATGGCTGGGAAGAGTTCAACTTTTTCCTTTGTGCCACGTTTACCACTTCGATACTCACTCCATCCGTAGTGCCCAGTACAAAAGCCATGTTTTCCCTCTGAGGGAGGACACCGTGTTGAACTTGCAGATGGGGCTGCTGTTGCGTGCACCCATCCTCATTTCAGCAGCAGCACCACGTCTGCTGGCTATGCCAGCCAGCTGCATGCCTCTGGCTCTAGATGGTGGAGGGACAACACCATGCACCAAGGGACACATCCCTGCTCCTGCCTCCTCCCTAGAAGAGACTTGGGACAGCTCAGGCTGGGGCATTTCTGGCCAAATCAGGTAGTGTCGCATACGGCAGTCACAGCTGGTTGCACCTGCAGGTTGGGAGTACCATTGCCACGTTGCACAGGATCAACACAGATGTGTGAAAAAGAAAAGAAATAAAAATACTAATGCAATGCAAGCACAGCCAGGCTCACTAAGCTTTTCTTTCCTAAGAGGTCTAACTGGAGCTCTGCCTGTTGAGCCAGAGCTCCTACCGGGGCCATCACTGCGAGGCACTTGCCCACAGACCTGAATAAACTTAACTCTCGCTGCTGCGTTTAGTGATATCCTCCCTCTTCCGCATTAAGGAAACTAAAACGCAGGGACTAGTTCAAAGACACACAAAAAGATTCTCTGGGCAAAAGCAGCAAAAGGACACAGGCCTCCCATATTTCAGGCTACCACATGAATCACTCCATCAAGTTTCCCCCTGGCATTAATGATAAGTAGTTAGAATCATCGTTTTAGATCTCATACCATGCATCCTTCTTGTAAATATACATCTAACTCCTATCAATGATAGATTGTTCCCTCTGGCCCTATCTGCAGAATGGGGACTCTTCTTTCCCTTTTGTACCAGTCACGCTATGCTAAGAAATAATGATTAAAAAACCACTGAGATCATCTTGCTGCTTTTTGCATCTTGGCATCCCCCTATCATTATAAATATTTTTCTACACTGTTGCCTTTTTACAGGTTCTGTAATGAACTGTTTGTTCATCAGGGAGCTAGCTTGTAAGCTGCAAAGATCAGAGCTTTATTTCAAAGGGAGGGAAAACATTATAGCATTTCATCTTATGCGCATTTAGGTGAATTTATAACTCATGAAAGAAGTTACACGAGCTTACTGACAGGCACTGATGCACCAAAGCGGTGCAGCAGAATTTAGACATTTTAGGCATCTCCAGAAAGAGGTGTAGACGTTATTTTGCAATACACGTATCCAACAATCAGAGAAGTTGCTCTGTTTTTAGTTCCCATAAACTCTCCTCTGCTGCAACCCTCTATTTGTGCAGGTGATTTTTTGTTGGTTTTGCTTTTGACTTTTTCCTGTTGTGGACACCTGTCCGCTTGGAAACATCTAAGCCACAAAACAGCTGTCAGACGGTAGCAACTTTTGGTTACTCTGAACCAGGGCTGGATTCAACCCAACAATGACTGAGAGGTGAGAGATTTGGTATCATCTTATCAATTTTCTGAGCCATCTGGTTCTAAATGTCCAATTTAACAGTGAAACGTTACCATGAGGAATCTAAGAGCATTTTTGAAGTTTAAGGCTAGAATTATCCTCTGAATGATAGATACAATCCTATCAGCTTCAGCATATTATGCATTTAAAATATAGCTACCATTCACAGTGAAGGAAAGATAGCCTTATATCATTAAATCTAATGCAATATAAAATGATGCCCATATAGAAGTGAAATCTCATCCAAGTATCTGATCTGATGTCAAGGTAACACATGTAAATCAAGATAAAGTTATCAGCACAAGAGTAAGCAGTTAGTGAGAACATCTGTATGCACCCTCGGAGTGCCTCACTTTACGCACACGAGGTAGAAAACGTCTTCTCATGTATTGCACTGTCTGCGTGCACTGCCATGAACTGCAGCAGTGAGTGACAGCCTTCAAAAACTGAAGGAAAGAATTTAATAGGTTGCTTCCATCAAACTCACTGCGCTAACCGTTGAGTGTCCCACAAACTTCAGCGTAGTCAGAGAACTTCCTGCTAGAATATCCCTTCAGCCTTCCTTCTTCCATCCCTCCTTATGCCCATTTTTCAGATGGAGAAATGAAGCCCAGGCACCTACCAAGACCTGCTGAAGATCAAAGAATCTCTAGCAGAGGACTAAGCTGGCAGACTTCCTCCAGCTCTAGGTTTGCATCCTTGCTGGATGACCGTGTGAATTCTCATTCTCCTTCTACAAGGTACACATTATTTTTAGGACACAGGCTTCCTAAGGAGTTTGGAAGTGTGGACTTCAGACTGGGTGGGCTGTCCTTGCAGTCCATAGGAAGCTCTATTAAAGTTAATACACCTCTAGGAAGGGGAGGGCTATTCTCCAGATTGGGTTACTGAAATAGTACTTTAATATTATTTAAGATTTTATTTGAACTTTTAGTTAAATATTCATTCATATCCTGATCCTAATATAAAATTCTTTATTATGTAATGGTACTGATTTTCAGACTCTGACAGTTTTAAAGTAGGCCAAATGTTAGGTTTAAAAACCCTGAAAATGTCTTTCTAGAAGATAATAATGAGTCAAATGTAAAATTGAGCTTGAAAGGTAACACATCGTATGGATCAGTGCAATTTTTGAAGACTAAATTAGGTCTAATTAGCTAGGCTGAGATAGTAGCTTTTTCCCACCTCATATTTTATTTCATTGTTAAAAGTCATAATCTATACATTAACCAGCTCTCCACCTGAAACGCGGGAGAGTGCTGCTTGCAGAAGGCTCCAAAACTGGACCTAAAATATCAGGCTGTGCAGTTCCTCACAGCTAAGAAATATGTCAAATGCTGCTCTCTGTTGTATCACATCCCTGACACTGGCTTTCAGGGAAGGATTCAGCTTGAAAACCTCTTTGAAGTGGAACAGAAACTTCGAAGGCAGCATCAGAACAAGATCACGTTCCACTCTTCACATCTGTCTGTGCACTTGGCAGATGCCGCACACCAATAATTTAAATTAAGGCATTTTTCATTCTCAGGCATTGTGATAATTCCAGGGCATTTCCTCCATCATATTTGTAACCTATTCATTATACCATTTTACCACATAATGAAGACAAATGCCAACAGTTTAGCAACAGATTTGGATAATGACAAGATGTACAGTAACACAGAGTAATGTGACCAGGCCTGCAAGTTCTAATTGAATGTTTTTCTGATCCCGCTTCCATTAATCTTTCCTCCTGTTTCATTTTTCTAGCCATTTTACATGTCCCTGCCCCCTTTCCCCTTCCCTCCTCTAACCGCCTGCTGAAAGCGTTTTCAAGAAATAGATTCTGCCTCCATTGTGGAGTCGGGATTTCTCCTTATATACATGGCTCACTTGCCGATGAACCATTGAGGTTCTGATGGAGGAAACAGCGCACATCCCAGGCGTGGTACTTAATTGGTATGCTGGCCCATGCAAAGCTATCTGATTGCATTCCGTAACTGGCAGGGACAGAAAGCATTTCCAAGGGAAATAATATCTAGCTGTGAATGTGGAATATGTGTGTAAGAACTGAACAGTAAACACCAGCCTTAATTTTAATATCTCACATTATGCAAAACTTAAAAAAGATGAGTGCTCTGATATTCAAGCAGACCCCTGCGGGATAGGAATGTTATCATAAGAATATTATAGAAACCAATGTAAAATATCCAGCTGCTGCGAGAGTTTTAGGGGCATCAAACGTTTTTGAATCACCATTTTCTTTCCACAAATGAAAGTATTTACCTATTAACAGCAGCAAAACTATATTATTTTGCTGGGCTGTAGGACCGCAAGCAACATTGCCTTTCAGTTTAGGCTTTGATAGGTTAGCGCTTAATGTCCCAAACAGCCCTTAAAAGCTCCAAGGTGAAAATGTAAAACCATAATCCAGCCCTAAATGGTCATTTAAAAAATGATCATCCCAAAGCTCAGGAGTGCCTTTATCTGTTTATGAGGCATTCCAGTTAAAATAGTTACACTAGGAATGCGGGGAGGATGATACCTATTTAATTTTATGGTGGTTTTCTCTCCCTCCAGTGATAAAAGGTGGCTGGGACTGAAGCAAGAGCCAAATCCTGTTTGCCTTATTCACACAACTAGTCACACTGGCTACAGCGGGACTCTTTGTGGAAGGGATTTGGCCCGAACTCTTACTGTGTCGATTACCTTTCTTTACAAGCAGGTTTCCCTTTTCGTCCTACGCTCTAGCCAAACTGTTACTCATAGGCTTCCAGACGAAATGTGTGACAGACGACAGCAAAGATGTGAAAGCAGCAAAAAGAAACATCAATTCACATCAGTGGGTTCAGGTTAAAAACAAAACCTTGACAAAACAAAACATCTTGCTGACACAATTTTTAGGGAATCGGTCAAGGCAGATTTACACAGAACTGTTCAGACAATACCTGTATTGTTCAGCCCTTAGGATTTACATCTGCTTTCCCAGAAATGAGAAAGCAGGAAGGAATTTGTGATATTCAGAGACAATTCGTGTGCAAATCTTGACCTTCATAAAGATGTCCAAATGTTCGCAAGCTGATTTTTTTTTTTTTTTTAAGTAACTTGTGACATAAAAAGAATTAAGTGCCTATCTGGCTGGGCAGTCATTTAAGCTAGGGCGATAAGTAAGCACAACCTGCCAGCACTGTACAGCTCCTTGTTTGAACCCTGCCCAACGTGCCGCCCGATGAGCTCATGTTGAGAGCTTTTCACACCTCAAAGATAAATCTCAGCAGTCTTGGTCAGTTCCTGGGTCAGACACCTCCAGAAGCACCCCGGGAGCACGGTGCTGAGAGACAGTTGCTGCCCTGGGTTTGCTGGAACTGCTGCTGCTATCGAGAAGGACCTTTGCAACTTCAGACATGCGCCCCCACTTTCTCAGCCTGATTCCAGCTTCACTTGCTGACTGCTTTCAGGTTTGCTCCTGAAAATAAAAAAAAATCAGTCCTGCGATGTTCTCCCTTCAGGGCTCTCTGCTTCAGGGTGAGGAAGAGGAGCTGGCTTTTCCTGGCCAACTTCCCAGGCTCCTCTTGAACTCTCTGCTTTCTTCAATGGCTGGCGTCCTGGGAGAACTCGGTCTCTGCAGCTACCTTTGATCCTGATCCTGACTCCAGATCCGGAATCCAGTTCCCGTCCGTCACTCTCTGCTTTTCAGGAATGGGGAGAGGGTTGCTCTGTAAACTCTTTTTTTTTTATTGTGAGTGGCAGAACAAACCTCAGCAACCTGGGCAGTCTAGCTCCTTGTAGGGCCCAGGCCCTGTGAGAGGAGGACATCTTTGCATCACCTTTCTCTGGGATATGTCCCATCAAGGAGAAGGAAAAACTTCTCACTAAGAGCTCAGACCTGCATCCAGAGAGGCTGAAGAATGTGACACGATACCGGATCCTTTTCTGTGAGCCTGAAAGAAGTGCAAAGAGGGCTCAGGAAACTAGCAGACCCAGTGAACAGCCAAATTTTCTCTGCTTATAATCAGAAGTCTTGATACCTCCCAAAATAAAAAAAAATCTAGACAGAAAAAAACCACCTTATTATTTCCGGTGCATAAATAAAATAATTTAAACACCTGTAATTACTGATTCTTCCAGAAAGGATGCGGATTCTGTGTTTATTTGGGGCCAAGTCCCAGTTATCGTCAGACCTTGCAGATGCCTTTCTTCTTCTGGAACAATAACAGGGAAAGGTACAAAACTTAAATCATATTTTAACACTGGAGATAATAGCAGCAAATTCCCAGCAATGGCATAAATCTTCAATTTCCCATATTTAATCATTTCGTTTTCTTCAATGTTGCACATTAATGGACATAAGGGACAAAAGATTCGATAAACAGTCCTGCACCCTTTGTGCCCTATTCTGGATGTGAGTGTACGCTACAGCAATTTGAGATGTCAAGTCTAGCTGTCAAGGCAAAAAAGAACAGAGATAAATGGTCACCCTGTCACACAGCCGTGCTTACTGCAAACTAAGCACAAACACGGTATTTAGAGCCCTAACATTTGAATAGGTTACAATACACCTCCGAATGAAAGAAAGTTTCCGTAATTAAAGGATAAAGAAGTTGACAGAATTTCTTAGCCTACTTGTATAACACTTTTCTAAAAGACAGAATTTGAGGGAGATTGGATTCACCTCAGCAAGGTATGCTGCACAGTGAATTGTCTGATGCTTCCCCAGTACATTTTGCCAATTTGATCACCAGTAGTAAATTGGGTGAACTTTTGAATTTCAATGCATGAGACTCCTCATGCGTCAAGATGAGATAATTCTGTGACTTGGATGATTACTTCTGAAGGCAAAAGGCCAAAGTTTTCTCCTTGAACTTTACATATGAATTGATCAAGTCAATGCATTTTACATAGTTTAAGGTACCTCCCTGCTTTGCCTAGCCACATCAAGGGAATACAGTGGTAAAAAGCCATTTTCTTTCTCCTTGCAGAACATATTAGCATTTGAGAGGGAAACATCTATAAAAGACCTTATAAAAGTCTTCAGAAAATCCATTAATCCCAGACATTTTGTCCATAGTTCCTTGCAGTGCTATCGGAGTGTCTAGGCTATTGACCTATAATCCATTAATAGGATTTTTAAGAGTTCTGTTATGGTTACTCTTCGGGAGATGAGTGAACAGATGGATAGGATGGTCACCCCCTTGCTATAACCTTTGCCTAACAAAGCTGATTAATTCAGTCTTTCTAGTTGATAAGGCATCAAGTGTAGCTTTGTCTACAGATAATTAACTAAGATACAAGGCAGAGGAGTCAGCAGAGGTGAACAGCAAAGTGAACTCTCTAGGCTAAATCCAACAGATTGGGGACTAGAAGTAGAGGTGAGGTAAACGATGCTGTAAAGTATATGTCAGTAAACCACCGTTGCCTTAGCACAAGCGCTCGTGAGCAGCGGCACGATATAACCTAGAAAACAAGCAGGTAGTGAGCAATGCCAGACACCATGAGCTCTAGCTGGAGCCCTGACATGGCACCATCACTGCAGCCCAGCATTTCACTCACTGCTCATTATGCTTACCTTCCCATTACCTTGAAGCACCTGAAGACAGTCCACCTGCATTAGGCGCTACTGAACACGTGGTATACAGCACCACCCATGCCCTGAGAGCACGGGCAAGGTTCAAGGGCAAGCAGAGATGCAGAGCGAACAGTGCCCAGATGCCCTGCAAACCCCCGCAGACATGGTTCCCTCCCTTCCCATTTGCTTTTGTTTGGCTGTTTAGAGCGTTTCTGTGGGCCCGCGCAGGACCGGAGGCTAGCAGCTGTCTGCCTTACCTCATTAGATGTGAGCAGTAGGGGTTGCAGCCATCTACCACACTTAAGATATTCAGAAGCTCCCAGACACATAATTGACTCTTAGCTCCTTTCAAACCCAGAGCAAGCTAACTACAGTCAACAATGATGAATAAAGAAAGAATTCAGGCCTGGTAAATAACCTGAAGTAGAACAGCTGCAATGGGAAGGGAAGCAGCCAAGTGAATTAAGCTTCCCATGTTCCTCGCTTAGCCTTGCTTTTCTCTCCCTGACCTACAGCTGAATACAGCCTTTTACCACTGCTCCTCACAGCTTGCAGCTGCATGGCTCTGAGCCTGCCAGGAGCCTCTTAACTCTCCTCTGGTCAGCAGTAGGGAATTTGCACCACCAAGGCAGGTACGCCATGGTGCTGCCCCTTTATCTGCTCCTCTAAAGCCACATCTGCCTTGCTTGGCATCCTCCCAGCTCAGCTCCGAGGCCACGCCAGCACACACCGCTGACTGCACGCTCGTAAAGCACTTACCCTAATCAAGCACCTTAGGAGGCAGCCTCAGCCACCACTTTTCAGCAAGGGAGTTGACACAGCCTTAAGTTAGCTGGTTCGCTGCCTCGCCTTGCAGCGGGGAGCAGAAGGAACACACGATCCCTGCCTTGTCAGAAAACTGGAGGACAAACCGTTTTTCACATCTTCAGTTTTAGACAAACACTTCTAAGTGTTGCACCTTACAAGTAGCTGTGCACAGGTTTTCATTCTGTTTCTGAATGAAAAAAAAAATATAAATCCACTGTGCCAGAACCGCAGCTTTTTTTTTTTTTTTAAGAACACAGGCTGAAATTTTATCAGCACTGAAATAGGAGGTTGTACAAAAGATTTGGGCCATAAACCACAGAGATTTTCACACACAAACCCCGAATTCTGATTTATAAACTGTTGATTCAGCTGTGAAACAGTACTATAGCTACCCAAACATCTGCTTTGGGATTGCACAATTTTGCCTCAGGCGACTGCCAGAAATACCTCAGTATTGCTAAGAGAATCCAGCTCTAACCCCATCTCAAGCTCATACCTCGTCAGAGGGCACGAAGACACAGCCCTCTTGTCACAGGCCAATTGCAGAACTGAAGGCTTCTCTGAGGTTGTACCACGCCGAAGCTGGCTCACTGAAAACAATGAATTACAGTTCCGTTTCTGTCCTGAGATCTATTTCATGTATTTTACTCTCTTCCTATTTAAGGTAAACCACATAAGCAGCCCATATTAGAGACCAGAAACCAAAGAGATGCTCTAAGGCATTGGACAAACTGACACATGATCCCTTCCATGAGGAGCTACGACTGACCCTCTGGTATACCTTGTACTTTTTAGAGCATTTTCCTCGAAGCTGGAAGATTCAACTTTAGTGCCATGCAGGCAGAGAAGAAAACTGAACTCAGATCTCCCTTGTCCTAGATGAGCACTTTGAACACCTAAGTAACATATAAAAAGGTGGTAATGACACTGGTACGCACACAATGTTTTACAGTTAGTTATAGATAGGAATGGAATCCTATCTTAGACACATTTTAAAATTCTGTGTATCTAGATACAAACTTATATTCAGGATAGTATATAGACCGAATTTCAGGAGAGAGAATTTCAAGGAATGTGCAGTTAAGCAATTTTTACCAATCGGTTATGAATGTTTAACGCATTCTCGTCTAGCAAGGGTGCGCTTGCTCTCTGTACTTAAATGAGCGGTGCCACCAAAGAGGCTATTCATGTGAGCACAACAGCATGATTTAGCCCTGTCTGATTTCTAAAATTCATAGTAATCACGATATGAGCTTGAAAATCAGGACTGACTTGGATACTTATTGGCACAATTATGTCTGCAACCCGTCGTAGACTGAACACAATTTTGGTAGTAATTTTCAAATCATTAGCACACTGTTTTAGTAACATCTTATCTCAGCTATTAGGCAGGCTGTCCTTAAATTGAAGTCATTAGCAAACACTCCATTACTGCATTGTTTTGTAGTATGCATTCAGTATATTGGATTATTTTGTAAAGTAAATAGCCTCTGCATATGAAACAAATCAACATATATCTACAAAACATAATTATAAGGCTTAACTAATCTACTTCATTTTGTATTATATAAAAATATTTTCATATTTTTATATGAAGTAGCTTCTAAATAATAGAATTTATTGTACATGATTAATTATAGCAATGATGGTCATCTATCTGTGCTAAAATATGACAGTTTAATCTTCTAAATCACATCAGGAATGAAACAATTCTGAAACCGAGATATCTCTTTATGGGTTCTAAGTACAGCTCATAAATTATCGTGGCTTTTAAATCTCATCTACATTTCTGCAGCGGAGGGGCAAACCAATACTATGTTCAACTCTGTAGTCTTCTTCAAGTAAAATTCCTGTTCATTAAAATATTTTTAAGGTGTTTTCACAAGAACAATGCCATATGTCTAACTTCCACTGGAAGAACAACTTCAATTTTCAGATATTTCCTGGGGTAAGTAATCTTTATCCTTTGGGATTTTTTACAGAAAGTGCACACAGTGCTTTCATCACACTCAATTCTCTTCTCTCACAGAAGGATCAGTCCTTGCATCATGGCTGGGAACTCTCCATTCCCAGCAGTTACTTCAATTTTTTCCCCCACCTGAACCTAAAAAATTCCTAAACATGCTAGTACCTCTCTCTACCTCTTTCCCAAACTGGATTCAGAAAGGTATGAGTTTTTTGGTGAAGGCGAGGAAAGCTGGCTGGTTAGGAGCACAGGAGCTGACTGCTGGGGTTATTCTGTTCATGAGTTACTGGGGTACCTTCACGAAGGAAGGTACCAAAATAACACAATATTGTCACCAGTGAGCTGGGGAAGAGAATGATCCACATATATGTGGGAAGAGCTTTGTTTCCTCCTCCCCAGGCTCTGCCACACAACATGCAGACCATGCCCGTATCACAGCACTGTCTATGGGCAGGAGCAAGAGCAAAAGGCCACCTTTCCTCTGGTTCCCGTTTGGCACTATGTTCAAAAATACATTAGCCTTTTTTCTTTGTGATCAGTGTGTTGGTACCAGGCAGGTTTGTAATGCATCCCCAAACTATGACCACAGGTCTTGGGGCGAGATGCTAGGCCACGTCATGCCAGACGTGAGATGGATGCTGACACAGATTCAGCCACCTGAGTACCATCGTAAGCCAGGACTGGTCTTGGAGCCTGAAGCCACCTAAACAGCCAAAAAGTCTTAAAGTGTGATGGGTGCTGAAGCTTTGCCTCACTTGCTTCTCTGTGCTGCGTAGTCCCTCCTCCAGGATTCCTCCTCCTGACGGAGTCCTGAGGAAGATCCCTCAGATGGCAGCTTTGCTGCACTGCACAGGGCGAATCTTTGCTGAGAAAACCCTGGAATATAAACCTCAGGTGTTTAAGTCCTGTCTTTTTACAAGCAGAAAAAGTTGATGTAAGAAGCAAGGGTCTCTTGCCTCATAAGTGTGCTGAACTGTTGACTTTCTCTCTGGATTGCTGCTGCTTACTGCTGCTCTGATCCAAACAGGGGGAGCCCACGCTGCTGCAAATGCAGGTAGCTCTGCAGCTAAACTCAGGGGAAACCAGTCCCTCTGCACAGGCCACTGTCTCAGGACATGCTTTCTAAAGCAGTGCCTACAGGGCAATTTGCTGATCAGCTGGGAACCAGGGAAGTTTGCAAGACTGCTCTTCAGTGAGTACAAGACAAAAAAAAATAAGCATGGACATTTGGTGCTGTCATTTGGAAAGAATAGTTAGCTCAAACCTGCCACACTAGAACCTAGTTTTATCAGAGTAGTGCTGAATAGCGTCTGGATTAATTTAATCTGATAGCAAAAAGCAGAGCAGCATCATAACATTGATGAGATGCAAAGAAGCCACATCGAACCATGGACCAACAGTAAGAAAGACCTGGGATTTCTCAGCAGCTTGTAGGCAAAAGAGGAGCAAAGAGATGAGAAGCTGCAACCCTGCATGTGCATTTCTTGTGCTTTTTTTGTTCCACAAGGTTGGTGGCAGGGAAGGGTGCAGGGCACAGCCGGGTGGGAGCAAGTTCAGTGCAGGTGGAGTTTGCCAGGGTGTCCATGCTGCTGTCTTCATTCATGAATCTTTGCCTGCGCACTGCTCATGTGAGAAAGACTGGTTTAAAGATGAGGCTGGATGAGGTTGTGTAGCTATGGCAAACCTACTTTGCTTTCATTAACCTTTTCCTAGGACTTGACTGTAATATTCACCAAAACAGCCACACTATCCCCATGACGGGGAAAAGGTCTTACAAAAAGCAACAGCAACTGAAGTTCCAACATGGATAGCAGAAGAGTAAAAATTATGAACAAGTTAAATAATAACATTTACAGAAGGTGTTAACCAGCTGGGCCACTGGCTTTTTTCTCTACTCCAACTGTAAAAATATAAAACCAGTGGGAAAAATAACATTCACTGTACAAATATTTGGTTATAAATGTGACCAGGAAAAATAGGTTGTCGTAGCAGAAATTCTTATCAGGATGATGCAAAGGAAGTGCTCTGTAAGAGCTTGTTTTATAGCTCTTGGAGCCCTAAGAGCATTACTGTGCCTCATGCAATGTAGACAAGGAATGACTCTGCAGCTGCCTATCAGAAGAACAACTTCCTATCACTTTGATCCCTTTTCAAAATATTTTAATGCACACGTCACGCTCAGTAAGACACTTGGCTGAAAGCTGTGGTTGGATATAAATTGTCACAATATGAATCAAATTAAGTTTCCGTGTACTAAAAGCTGAAACGGTCCTCAGATGTTATATGTCTATTTCCAGTTTTCTTCTCCAAGGTCAAAAGAACTAATAGCTTTATGAGTAAATTGGCCAACAAGAAACTCCTCTCCTGAGTTTTCAGTAAAAAATTCTTTTTCTGTTTAGCAGACTGCCTGAAGGTAATTTGCCAAACACAAGAGAAAAAGGTAATTTTTTTGTTGTTGTTCAAAAATGTTTTTTAAAGAAATCTGATTTTGCTTCCTGAGAGGCTTTCAATGAAAATAATATTTCCAAAACAACACTCTCTTTAGAGTTTTCGTTTGGCTGTGTACTTTTACTGCTTTCAGCAATCTCCTCCAAGTTGTCCCTGATTTGAAAGCGACTGCAAGGGAAGAGGAGACCATAAAAAACGTGAGAGACAAAGTGAGGCCTTGAGAAGAAAAATGGCTGAAAGAAGCCCTTTTTTTTTTTTTTAATCCAAGCTGCATTGCTATTGCCGAAGAGATTCATGAGAAAATAGCACAGTTCAGTAATGCAATATACTATTACGCTAGGTGCCCAAATGCATAATTCTACATTGCTGCAAATATGGATATCCTCTTAGAAGATGTTGGTTATTTTGCATTCCAAGTTACTTTTAATATTTTTTTTCTCTTTACTTCTATATATCAGCTCTTGAATTAGTTTCACCTTTCATGTTGTAATCTTCTGTGGCATAAGTTCAAGGTGATACTTATTCCTTATTTGTTCCATATTTCAGTGCTCTATATCCAGTTCCCCCTGCTGAGGGCATCCTCATGAACTCTCAACAGCAGCAGGGGAAAACCAGCAAGTGAGCTACAGGGAAACAGTGTCTAGGAGAGTCCAGAGGACAACCTCCGCTGCTTTCTTCCATGTCAGAAGCTTTCAGCACATTCCCAGGAGCGAGATCTTATACTGGAAGACATTAGAAATGATATTTTACTTCTTTCTTCATTCAGCTTTAGGCCGACCTTTTCTCAAACCAACCGAAAACTGGTGGATTTGATTCAGGAATTCATGCTCTGCCAATTAATACCAGAGGATCTATTTCTACACTCTTTTATCTGCTGTAGCCAATGGATTTAGGGTACCCCCGTAAGCAAGAATTTGGAAACCTGACACAATTTCCATCTCTTTGGGTAATTCCTGCTTTTCCATAGGTGTTCCCACCTGGCATCAGTTTGAGAGATCAATATTGCTATTGCACAAGTTATAGTGTCTGAACTTCTATGCTTGGCTAGAGAGGTTCTCTTGATTTATTGCCCTAAAGATAAAGTATCAGCTATTAAAGTTTGTCCTAGCTTAATCATATATATATGTCTTTAGTGTATTAGATGCAGTAATATCATGATAAATATCCACGTGCCTGGGATAAACCTGAATGAATCATTACATACAAACTTACTAAGGTTTTCTAATAATGGAAGTACAGTATTCATTCTCAGTTTAGCACATTTTGAATGCCACTAAATGGTGACCTACATATTTACTGAATAAATTACATGTTATATTCCTCATGCTGCTGCTTCATGGGACTTAATTTTTCTTGCTGCACCTTTTGAAACATCTTCTAATGTCACCACCTCCTCTGCACTTTCTGGAATTGACTCATCTTTGCTACGCTATGTTAAATATTGTTTATAATTGTGTAAAGAGCAAAATACACGTATTAGACCTTTTAGAAGTTATAAAATACACATCATTTTTCAGAACTGCATATTTTTATCCAGAGGAGCTGGAATTCCCACCAAAGTGAAACCTGAGACCAGACAATGCCGCGCTATGATAGTACGACAAGGGAAAAAGCACATTTTCTCAAGTGGAATGAATCCTTCTGGACATCAGTGTCTTCTGGTCAGCTACATGATAGGTCTAATATACTGAATGCAAAGAAGAATGTGGGTGTAAAAGAAAGAAGATACCTACTCAACTAAAATTTACCAATTCTACTATCAAATTTAAGGTCAGGTGGGATAGAGGGTGATCTAAACTATTAAAACAACTAAGAGCTATCTATAACTTGACCTAAAAAGAGATCAGTGGGATTTGCAGATATGACAGGACTGAGGTGGCAACCTCATCAGCTGCACTTCTGGTGTATTGTAGTTTCAATATTTGTTACTAAGAAATCATTGTAGCTTTCCCTTCCTCTGCCTCCATTCAAACTTATTCACACAGTTCACATGTGTGGAATATGACATGACAGGACACACCACTGTTGACAAATAACTCCTCAGGAGAATTGTCCGAAACACAGGTTGCACAGATGATTAATAGAAACCATCGTTGTTTCAGTATTACTCAGTTTCACATTTACATTGAATAGAACCGCAACTGAGAGTATTAATTTACACATGCTTCAAGACTTATCTCCCTCTGCCCGGTACCAACTCACCAGCAAGCCCCAAGCGAGGTCTCAAAGATGCCTACAACAGCAGCGCCCAGGCAGCCCCACTCCCAGCCACGCAGAAAAGATCTGGGAGTCCTGAGATCCTGGGGTGCCGTGAGGGTCCCAGCTGCCTGGAATGAAGCTGGTACCCAACCACCACATCAAAACAAGGACTTTTAACAGCTCCAGCACACCCAAGCTCCCCAGAGACGACAAACCTTCTAACTGTGCCATCTCCAGCAAGCCATCAGGAATGCGTCAGGTTTTTAGGGAAGTCTGCCTTTTATTAGCCAGAAATTTGTCAAAAATAACCCCAAAAACTAAAATACAAACACCTAAAAAAAAAAAACCCAACCCAAAAGAAATCAAAAAAGCAAAAAACCTACCAAACCTCTTCAGTCCAACAGATCGATGTTTTTATCAGACAGCAATGGTTCCAGTGTCACAGCGGACAATGTTCTCACACTTAGCCCAGGATCAGATGCATGATACCACTCTCAGTGAACAAGTGCTTGCAACACCGCTGTGTTCTGCATTTGCAAAAGACACTACTGAGGTATCAATGGAAAAGATGCTATCAGAGACTAAAGCAGTGGTATATATTAACATTATTGACCTGCAAAATTGAGACATCTGTTATTTTTGGTAGGTAGCCATAGCCAGGAGAACCTGAAGAATAACAACTTACAGGAACTGCCACGGGGGAAGATAGGATCAAATGACACGGTGTACTTTCATACCAGGATTACTCTGTCCTGACAAGTGCTCTAGAAAGACACTTAGCATCTACCTTGATTCCAGGTAGAGTCTCGTTGTCGAGACGTGAAGTGGCCTCAACAGTGCAAGAAAAAGAACACAAAACCAACCAACGAAAAAAACACCATGGAGGTTGTTTTTTTGTTGTGGGGGTTTTTTTGTTTGTTTGGTTTGGTTGTTTTTTTTTTAAATCTTTAAATGCCAATATTGCATGTTGGCTTGACGTTTGAATATCTCTGCAGGTGCTGTTCCGAAAAAGCAGTGTCTCTGGAGAATTAATAACATATGATCACTAAAATAACTTTTTGCAAGTCACTTGAGTGTCTGTAATTAACATGTTAAGCTGCACTTAAAGAGAGTAAAGTATCATTATACACATAATAAATCATTTCAAATTACGGAATTATTTGTCTGTACAATTACCCAGGTAATTATCTAAACTTTACTAATAAAAGGTTTCATTAACTACCACTTACCCTGGATAGAACTAACCCATCAAGCTTTCACACTTAAATACATCCACAATGCAAAATACAATGCAAGTGCTATAGCTATTTTAAAATAAAACCTGAGTTATATGCTGAGCTCAGTTCATTCTGAGGCTGTATTTTTGTTACACAGGGTGCATTTCTACACTGAGCTAACTAGAGATAGACACTGCAACGTAAAGTATAAGAAAGGAACTGAAATTTTTAGCAAAGCGTAACCAGCCAAGGTGAACCCTAGGCCTAATATACAGGGTTGCAATTGAAGAAAATTGACCTGTTGCACATTCAAGCAAGATTTCCTACCAGCGTGGCAATATTGGTTTAAAATCAGAGCCTTTCTTCAGCAACTTTACAGCCTACTATAAGCCATTTGCCTGGTGGTAGGCAGTTTTACACTAATACAGAGGTGAGAAAATAAAGTGGGAACTAAAAGCGACAGCAAGGTGGCATTACCCGAAGGGCTAGGACCAGTGCTTAAGCAAGGGCTTTCTGAACAGCACAGGTGGCTGGTCATACACATGCCACTGCTCTGAGGGCAATGAAACCTGAGGGTCTTGCTCTTTCTGGAGCTGAGGCACATCAGACGCAGATACGTGACCCGAAGGGGGTGACTTTAGCTCTAGAGCCATGGCTTAAATAGTCTTACACTAAATACAACTGCTGTATGACCTCATTATAGGTAAGATGTAAAACCTTTGGGTGTCTTGGTTTCTTTCATTTTAAATCAAGTCAGTAATGACTTTGTCACAGCTAGAACCTGCTGCACATGCAGGATTCATGCATGCGCTTGATACTTTGCTCTGGCCCCAGGTTCAGCCCCATAATCCAGCTGCCACACATCAGCTGAGCTGCAGTAACTGCTGCCAGCCCTCAGCAAATGCAAACTGAAATGATTGAGGTGCCATGCGTAAGTGCCAAGTCATATTTCCTCCCATTTGCAGGAGACTAAAAGCATGCGCATGGACAGCTAGAACACTACAAACATCCCCTCCACAGCTACCTCAGCCATAATTCAAGCACACATCTAAAACCTCAACCATTTGAGCACATGGAGAGATATGCAATGTTTTATCCAGATTCCCTTGCCATTTATAAGCTGCACAATCACATTTTCACTTCTGTTTACATGCCTTACCAGGAATCAGGCACAGAAATACCTTTGTTTTTCTGGCCCTGGGAGCCTACCAATTCCTAAACTTCAGGCACTAGCTGTTTCCCTCTGAGATGTTCCAACCTCAGCTGCACAACTGGTAACTGTAATGTAGATACCCTAAACCCTTCTGACTTCTCAAAACACCACATCCCAGAGGCAGTACTGGTGGTGTTCATATTTTCTTATCCAGCTGATGAGTTATTAGGATGCTCAGGACTGCCTAAGAGCTCTTGAACGCACATCAGATATTCGAGGTGGGATATCTCGAGTGGGAATTCCTCAGTGTTTTCAACTGAAGTTGCTCCACTTCAGGTGAAACATTGCCTGTCTTTTTAGCTATGGAGAAGGCTAGGATCTGAGTGTCAGTTTCCACTGGGTTCGTTATGCAGACTGGGATACACAATTAATGGGTAATTGAATGTTTTGTCAAAATGCATGTAAAAGGTTGCATCTCCCTTCTTTTGAGATTTGCAGGTTCTTACATTCCTAAACACAGAATTTGGCACCTCTGCTTTCTTCTTTGATTTTGTATATGTTATTTCCTAAGTTTTTAAACCACAAGTTCCATCATATGAACCAAACGTAGTTCATTAGTAGTGTTGGAAAGGTTATATTCAGTGCATAGAACCCCACCTCAAACTAGCACGGCAATGCTGAAACTTTTTTCCCCTCTAAGTGGATGGTGGTTCTGGGGTTTTGGTTCAGATTTTTTTTTTTTTTTTAAATCTGCCTGAAGACAACTCCAGGCACAGAAAATTTCAGCCCGAACAAGGTATTGGCAATTGAAAGACACATATTGTAACATAAAGCACTGCACATCTTTGACTTCAAGAATCACTACTTGAGGTGAATAAAATTATAATCATATATAGACTTACACAGTGTTTTTCATCCTTAAACTGCCTTATAATAGAGGATTATCAGAAACACTGGCTTTACCTCAGCTAGAAAAATTGTCAAAGTCAGGACAGATTTGGCTACCATACAACTTCCAATTCAAGCTACAGCTTCAGAAAAAACTTGCTAATTACTGTGATCCTGCTCCCACTCTCACGAAGGGAAGTGTGACAGGTAAAAGCATCACCTCTGAACCAGTCATAATGACTGGAAACAAACTGGGGCTCTTAGACGCCTAAGCGGAACATTGTACCTTGGAGACACATCTATAAGTGCCTGGAGGCTGAACAGGACCCTAGCCTTTCTTCTTCCCTTGGAATGCGAAAATGAAAGAATCACCTTGTCACCTTTGTAAGGTTTGGATCCCCCAATTTTCCCTACTCAAAGGTATTTCTCTGACTTGAATTGCACAAGAGATGGAGATGGAGCATAGCAAGTGGTGTTTTGCAAGGACAGTTTTATTTTAAGAATAGCAAGTGGCTCCTATAGTCCCAATAGTTCATGAACCCACCAAGGCTCAGAAAGCCTGTCTGGACCCCACAGAAGCCCTTGTAAATATTTTACTGCATGTCAGAAGCAGGTTGGAGAGCATAGCTCCGTTACTGATGCAGACACATGGAAGAGATTTTTTGGAATAGAAATCTTGCCATGGCAATGGGATTGCTGTAGCCATGTCCTCACGCTTGTATAGCCCCAGACTGCTGTCCACAGCTGTGAGGGAGGACACACAGGCCCTTCTGAGGGCAATTGCCAAAGCAATTTGACTCAATTGTATTCACAGTATTAGAAAAGACACAGACTTGAAATCAGGAGTCCCCTACCCAGCACTACCAAGGATTTCTGCCCCTAAAATATATGAGCACAAGACACCGAAGGTCTCATTTCATCTATGCACTTGCTACCTAGCTCCACCAAACTTCTGTTTGAGAAGCAGCATGGAGCAGTACAGCCGATAACATGCTAGGTACCCTCATGAACTCTTTTTCAACAAAGAGAACTATGCAGTTACGTTGAAAATTGGATTGTTTTGTCCGGCTACTCGTTGTTAATGACATTAAGTGCATTTAGGCAATGTATTTGCTCACCGGTGTCAAGCTGATGTGGCAAACGACCTCCAAGCTACCTGGCTATCTCTGAGTTGTTCCCCAAAATTGCTGCATGATGTTGCCTACTTCCACTCGGGGCAGCAGAAAACTGAACATGGTCACAAACTGAACAAAGACATCCCCCATGTTGCTCAGCTTCCCACACTCCAGCAAATGCCCATGGTGTAAGGGTTAAGAGCCCCTCTGATAGTAAACAAGTCATGCTGAATTCTTCAGTCACATTGTTGTGAGGTATATAAAAGTCTTTTTCAAGATTACATATCTCCATAGGTTATACTGTCATTATAAGGAACTGCATTTACACAGTAGGGGAATTTAAGTTGGAAATGTGACACTGCTAGTAAAAATGTGAACTGGAACAAAACTTACCGAGGAAAGAAGCACCTTAAACCTTTCATTTCAAAGAATCTGTGCTAAGCCTGAAGAGAGCAAATAATGAGCAATGAAAGGAGTCTTTGTTATGCCGTGATTTCAAAGCTCTGCCAAAATGTCAAATAATCCATTTAATCAATCAGAAAATTAAAGAATGTGGTAAATTCCCAAGGTAGTTTGAGGTTTTAGCTGTGCCAAGTAATTCAGCTAGTGCATAAAGCTTATGTCACAATAGCAATTACTTAATAAGTCATTTTTGTCTAACCATGTTGATGTAAAAATACAATTTAGTTTTCAAATTATTTGCAGCTGTGCTCTTATTGGGATACAGCATGCAATACCTCAGGAGGTGTTTACATTTGTCGCTTCAAGCACTGCTTTAATTTAATTTTTATCACACTATATCCTTCAAAAAGTTCCTATTATCTCAACACACTAAGAAATTGATTTCTTAAAATGGGTGTTCATGAGATCATGTAAGAAAAGGAAGATGCTATGTATCGATTCACATACAAGACTCATTACACCAAAACCAAAACTCCTATCATTTCAAATACAGATTCTTTATGATGTTTACATTTCAGATTTGGTGATTTGTTTCAGGATAGAGTTTAACACTCTTGAGAATCCCGGATTATCATGAATTAAATTCTGAAAATGTAAAACAGGCTGCACTGAACATTTTTTACATTATTGACTATTTATTTTCTATCCCTCTCAGAGGAAAAATTTGACAGACTGGTTACAAATGTAGATTTTCGCTTTTAACAAGCCTAATAAAATTGCAGATCCATTTTGTTAATGTGAAATTAAATACAAATGTTTTATTAAAGTAAAAAGTTCAAAGAGTATTTAGATGCAATATGTTAGTTCAGAAACCTTGAGAATACTTATATTGTCTGCCAAAATAATTCACTTCTGTTGCATAAAAATCATGAAGTTCAGCTTAAATTTAATAAGCCTGAATTTTAAATTAGACTATTTTAGATTTCATTCTATTATCTACACATTTGCATACAGACTTCCAGAAATTTCTTCTGAACTCTACCTTGCATCAGTGGCAAGAGATGCATCCTCTATCTGCCTGTAAAAATACGGACAATACCCGTTTTTCCTCCTTTCAGAAATTGAAATGCTGACACAAAAGAATCACTAACTCTATCAAATATATACCTACACTTCAGTTTTTAAAGAAAAAAAAGCATTCAGCACAGCAAACAAAGCCTGACCTGCGTTCCTGACAGCAGGTTGTGAGTGTCTTTGTGATCCCGGAGCCTATTAGCATGATCTCCTTCAGTGGCCAGATGAATAGGGACCCTCCTTTCAGAAGCCACAGTGAGGTTCACAAAAGCCTCTGTGCAGAGGAGGGCTGGAATGAATCCAGAGTCACGCAGCTTTCACTAACCCACTGATTCTTTCTTTGGCTCCCCATCTCCACTGCCTACCTCCCTCTCCCTGTCCCTCTGCGTCTTGTTTCCTGGACTAGCCTCATTTCCTATTGACAAAGACTACAATGAAGATAGTAAAAGTATCCTACAGAAATGTATTGAAATGGGCCGTAAGTTGAGAGCTCCTTGGTGTGATTAAGACTTGCACTCACAGCTTCTTCATAAAACTCAAGAACTTTGGCCAAAGAGTAAGCACAAAATTTGTATCAACTCTGAGTACTGCTAAGTCTCCAGATTTTATCAGACCAGGGCATCTCCTCACACCCCCCCTTCCAATGTCCTTCAGAAGCACAAGTGCTTCCAGGGCTGAAGAACCAAGGAGACACACTCCTCATCTTGTGGGGGGTGGGAAAAATTAACTTACAGAGCAGGAAGCATACATGAAATAACAAAAAGAATCCTATTTGTCCCAAATAGGTTTATGAAATAATTATTTTTTCTGTAACAATTCTTGGAGTTTCCCTACTTGCTGAAGTTCCAAAAGTAACCAAATTAACTCATTCAAAATGCCATTTCAGGTTGACCAAATCTATTGAAAACTTAGGTCCAGCCAAAGCATTTGATTTCAAAGTTGAAAAAAACCCCAACCCTCTCAAGAAGTTCAGCTGCCCAAGCAAATAATTAGGAACAAGGACCCTGAGTTCTACCCAGAAATATGGGTAATGACATAATGAGAGGCAAGTTCATAAGGATATGTAATATCCTTACGGAAATAATCAGATTGAGCTGGAAAAATGGGCACAATACTGGTCATATGTGCCTTTTTCCATGGGAAAAAAATTGCTAGTTTTATTTTAGAAATAACTGTTGAAGAGTTGAAAACAAGAAACAAATGCCCCCCCATGTTGACAATGTAGAGAGAAATGTCAAAACTCATGTAACATTTGCCAGATAGTCAAGTTCTGGGTGATAGCTTGTAATTAAAAAGAGTGTATGGGAGAGGACTGGAAAGTAATACACTGTGTATAATATGTTATAAGAAATGAAGAAAAGCGATGACAATTAGAATACATATTAAATATTGTATAGGGTAGTAAAGCACCGGGTTGACAAGGCACTTTTCAAATTAATCCTAAGAATTCAAATACTACTGAAAGATTTGATCAGAAAAAATTATGTATCTCTCTCTCTCTCTGTGCATAAATCCTTCCATGCCTAACCCCACAAACTGAAATAGCACCTCAACTTCTTGCTTCATAACGTCATACCTATTTTTCCAAAACCCAACATGGGGCTGTGCATGAAGAGTCAACTGACACTCACATCAGCTAGACAATGATAGTGCTAGGAGAATAGGTTAAGTGCCAGTCTCCAGAAATAGTCTTTCCAATTTTATATTTATACAGCTATTGCAAACTTCTCTTCTTCCCCCAGTGGCATGGCCCTCCCCGACAGTTAACAAAGCCTTTCTTACATCCAGATTGAATTGCTGTAATTTATTCTCCGTGATGCTACCCTTGAAGACTGCTTTAAAGCACTAGCTCCAGCAGAAAACAACTGCCCTTTATTTTATGTTCCCGGCCTTAGAAAACACATAATGCTTGTTTTCAGAGATCTGCACCCTTTCACAGGTGACACTCAAGCTGTTTGCATTGTCCTAGAAAGGCTTAGGAAATCCTGCTTGGATCTGAGATTGCCGAGAGGTTGCTTCTCCTGAAAGCTGGCATGTACGCTACCTAAGACAGTATTCTGAAGGCATAAGTAGCATACTGTCCTTGCACTTGACTCAGGCTGTTAATAAATAAAGAACACACACAATAAGGACATTTACAAAATATTAAACAAAGTGGTAACTTTAACATCTTATCTCTGTGACAAGACCTTGTTTTTTTCTGACAAGTGACTACATTTTAAATGTACAAGCACACATTTTTTACTCAAATTGACACGGACAAGAAAAACACTCTCTTGCCATCATGGCAAGGTGTCACTTAAAATTTTGATTGTCAAGTTCTTATAACACATAATTCAAAGGGTATTTCTGATGGCATGTTGCAGGATTCATAAGAAACCACATTTCTTGCTCAGAAAAAAAAAAAACAAACAAAACAGATCAGCTCCACCCTGGAGGCAGGGGGATAGAAAAATAATTAGGGTAGAAATAATAAAATTTTTCAGGAAAGAATAGACTAAAGAAGCTATCTATAGTCTCTATGAATGAACTACTACTACAAAGAAAAAAAAAAAATCCCAAACTGACCCTCTCTCTTCCAACAACAAAAGAAAAGCACATCAGAAACCCAAAAATGTGTTTAAGGTGTGACTACTCCAGGACAGGTCATTGCTCACTAACTCCTGAGTCAAACACCCATGGCACTTGGCGATGGTTATGGAGTGAAGTCAGTGGAGTTACCTCAGCAGACATACCATGAAGACAGACATCGAAGTGCAGTAGCACTGTTAGGCCATTCAGGTGCCTATGGCACAGGAATATATTTACCTCTGATGTTATTTCAGAGGATTGTAACTTTCCTGGCATCTCTCTCCATACATCTCAGTGCACCGCTTTGTGACTTCTGCTTGGGAAACCAGAGCATTGACTTTATTTAGGCAGTTTCCAAAAGGCATGCTTAAATTTTTTTAGTCTTATCCTATATTTCATTAGGCAAATGGGACAAATAAAGTTGGCAAAATGAAACCTCCTACAGGTATGTTGAAAGGCCTTTTTACAGCAGACATGAACTTGTTCTGCTCATGCTCCAAGGAAAAAGGTTTGCTCTCAGCAGACGCAAAGCAGTGTAGCTGTATTAGCATGACATAGAGCCAAATCTTCTATTTTCCAGACCTCACCCTACAAACACAGGCAGACTAAGCCCATATCAGTGACCAAAAGGTCAGGTGGGCACTCTGTATAATTTATTGGGGGGTGGAGAGGTGGGGGGTGTGGAATAGATTTTTCTTTACCGGCCAAATCTCCTTCAGATCATAGAGCATATGTATATTATTCCCTGAGTGAACATATCACACCATTTTGTACTATTAGATGTCTCCCACAAAAAATGCAGGTATGACAGTGGCCCCAGTGACAAAACTTGCCTTTTGAAACTCAATTCTGAGTTCCCTCCTTTAATCCTTACTATTTGCCAACGTTGAGGCAATCATTTGCACAGTGAAGTTTATGCTGTGCTAATAAAGCAAAGTGCCTCCATCTATTTATACTGGGTTACTTGAGGGTTTAAAAACAGCATCAACATATTCAGAAAATATGTACATTGCATTTTCAGAGTGGTTTCTGCTAAAACACACAGTACTTGTTAGCTTCCTTTGACCACTGCAGAACCAGAACCACTACAGGAGAATGAGCTGGATTCTCCTCAACTGCTAACAATTAGTATGTTATTCAACAAGTTCCAGTCACACCTGTGTAAATTTATTGAAAACAACGGCATTGCAAAGGAAGTAAGCTAGAAGATTAATGAGTTGGTACTGCTTAAACTGAGGACTTAATTTTTGGTCAGTAGAGCCCTTCCAAACTGGTGCTGACATACAGGGAAAGAGCTCTGTTTTCCTTTAAGATCCCATGTTCAACCACTTTGCTTGGCTTTTAAAAGAAGTACTTCAACTCGGAGAACATTTGACTCTGGAAGTAATTTAGAGACAAAATACCATTCTGAAAATATACTCTACAGGTGGGACTGTAGACTACTTTTCAAAGTATAGTCTGCAGTAAAGGTGATTTGCGTATTATTTAGGAGTGACAACAATATACTTTAAACTGGGAGAAATGGAGAAAAACGGTACAGGAGACAATTTGAAATTATTTAAAGAACTTTGTCCCAGGTTTCTGAAGAATAATTTCCAAATTGAAATAGAATTGAAAGTATATATTGAAACCATCTGAGGGCAAAAGATGAAGACAATTTTTACCTTAGCCAAATACGAAGTTGAAAAAAAAGCCCAGTTTATTGTCTTGGCAGTACATCCTGGATACTCTTGGGAGCAATTTAAATAAAGAAGAAAATACTTGGCCTTTTAATAGGAGTCTGAAGGTAACTTGTTTTACAGGTTTTTACAAATTTTTCTTCACATGGCAGCATTGGTGCAAACTGGCATCTACCATCTTTGTAAGCCCAAGTAAGACTGAAATAATTGCCACACAACATCTGTGAATTTAATCAAGGTTAAATTCTCTGTGCACTATTTGACCTAAACCAGAAATTTAAATTTATAATAAAATGGGAAATATACCTCTTGCCTAATTACTGCTGGGGCTTTTCACCAGAAGATTGTCCTTAGTTACAATAACGAGAAAGTACTTTGTATCAGACAAAAAATTCACACCTGAGAGAAATAATAAAGGAGTCAAAGTACCAAAAAATCAATAATGTTTTATTAGCATATGCTTCAGAGAAAGAATACAGAAGGAAAATCACAAATAGTTGTATCAGAGTAAGTAACATTCCCAAAAATATTCTCAAAGGAAATTGGTACCGAAGAACGAAGCAGCCAGAGCAGTAAGGCAATATGTGGAATGGCAGCACTGTAAGGGAACTGTCAGAAATTTTTTTCTGCCCCCAACACTGTCAGCCTTTATCTCAGTTCCAGAGAGAGAAAAGAACATGCACTTTCAGAAAGACACATAGAGCAGGGAAAAGAATTCTTTTTTAATCCCCAGATCATCTCTCAAATTTGCAGTCGAACATGGAAATAAAGATCCTGGACCACTTGCTAACAGGGTGGACCTTGCTTTGATTCCTTCTTGATTTTCAAGTGTTTAGATATTCATTGGCTTTTCTTTGTATTCATTTTGTCATGTGTTTATTAGCTATATTAAATTCTTAGCTTAGCGTTTCATATACAGTGTTATCTTTGGCAGAAAATGAAAGATGTATGAACAATTTAAACACTGAACACCGATGTAAAGATGGATCGGCTCATTACAAACTGATTTCCTCTCATCAAACTACGTGGGTGAAGGATGAGGAAACAAAATGCAAAAACATGGTAGTCAACGTGGTGACATACTAATCATCTTCCAATCATTCTCAATAACTCTACAACTACAGCATGCTATCCTGATGGCCCCATCTGAGTTGATGACTTTTCACAATGTATTTCATGGCTTCCATCCCTACATGAGACTTTATTACTATCACATAGGAATAAAAAGCCATAAAACACTAGAGTGAATTTATCTTGATCAGATGCAATACTTACTTTCTTCACATGATTTCACCACCATTCCAAAACTAACCAATGATTTCATGCTACATTACTGAACATTTTAAACTACATTTCAATGACAAGAAAGACACTGAAATGGTTACATCACAAATTAACAGAGCTTTAGCCTTTAAACACATTCCTACCTACGAGAATCAAGAAACAATCACAAGACAACCATTTAATTCACTGATAAAAGACAGGACACCACAGAAAAATATCACTTCCACATACATCTTTCAACACATAAGGAAAGACAAGAGACACAAAAGAAACTGGTATAGATTAAAGCTATGAAAGCACCACTACCAGCATCTTTTAAAAACTATTTTCCATAGTAGCTTCCTGGCATGCATTATAAAAAATTCAGACACCATCACTAAGAAATCTTTAAGACATCTGAGCTTAATTGGAGAAACAAAGCAAAATTCCCTGCTGATGGCACTGAAACAGCTACTACCACAGAGCTGCTAGCTAATATGGCTCACTCATCCCTAGAAATTCTACCTTCTTGGCTATGATAAATTTACTATAGCCCCAAAGTCCGTATTTCTCCTGATCAAAGACCAAATGAGACAAATAATAATATACCCTTATTTTCTAAGCCAGACTACGATACTGAGGTCCTGGTCTGAAAACAGTTATTTATTAATGTAATTACTATTCATCTTCTTATTACTACTAATTGGCCAAGTTGAAACACAAGTCTCTAGGGTCATTGAAAAGTCAATACAATAATTTAACTGCCATTTGAAAATAATTTTGCTTGTACACTTGCAAGAAAACTAAGCTGCATCAGAAATGTCTTGTTAAGCTAAAAGCCTCTGCTTTACCAAAAATAGTTTACATTTTCCCAGCCATGTAACCCCACTGGTATGGTACCAATATTAATTGTGATGCACTGTTGACACTAGAACTAAAAATTAACTCAGGTTTGATTTATATACTGCTATCCTTTCCTGTCTACCAAATCCTATTTCTTGCATAATATAATGTTGATAGCATAGAAAAGAGCAAGAAATCATTAAATGAAAGGAAGTGCATAAATAAATTCAATTATCATGCATAAAACATGCAAATGATTTAAAGACTGCATATGAAACTCTAGTTTATATTCATTAATCTCAGGTTGCACTTTTGAGGGAGAAAGAGACACTAATTGGGTCCAGATTAATGCACTCCCAAACCTTCCAATTTGTTTTTAGGTGAGGGTTAAATGAGATGTATTAAAATAAACACAGCTGCTCACCTTCTCCAACCCTCTTTCATTTGTGGGAGAAGGTGAAAACTAAAAAGGATATAAGTAAATTGCAGGCTTGGTGTGCTGAGATTTTGGGCTTTTTCTGAACACCTCAGGACTGCCACTTACCCTCTGCAGCTCCTCCTTCTTTTTTGTTTTTCTTTTTGTTTTTGGTTGTTTTTTTTTTTTCCTTTTTCTTTTTTGGTTGTGTTTTTTTTTGTTTGGTTGGTTTGGTTTTTTAGCTACCAGGAGAACTTCATGCTGAAAACTAGTCCAAAAAACAAGCTGGTGACTTGACGTGGAGAACAGGGTGGGTAGTGTTTGGGCTCGCCTAAATCCTGCCCTGTTTTCCCCCCTTCCCTACCTGGAATGATGCTGCAGATGGACCATTTTAAATTGCATGCAGTCACTTCTAAAAGGGGCTCAGTCCGAAGCTGGCATATTGCTGCCACTTGGCTCCATTATGTGGGCAACGGGGACTCACCAGAGGACTTGAGCGGTTCAGCTTTGCTCACCCAGCCAGCAAAAACAGGATACGTAACAGGGGCAAACCCCTCCGACCTGCCGCCTGCTCTGTTTTTCCACTGCCCAGGGATTCCCCCCAGCCTCCGCCGAATTATCTGGGTATAAAAATCACACTCCCCCAGCTCCCTCTCCCGCTGGAGCCGGGTGCTGGTCCCCACCACTGGCCCTCGCTGGCTGGCAGCCCCCTGAGGGGCACAGGGGGAACCCGGGGACAAGCCACCAAGGATAAGACCATTGGGAAGCAGCAGCGTTCCTGGGGCTGGTCCTGCCCCAGCAGAAAGGGAAGCACGTGGGAATGAAAATGTGTTTTTGGCCCAGAAACAAAAAACAAGGGAAGGGCCCGTTCCCTTTCCTCCGCTGGCAGAGGAAGGTTAAATAAAGCGAACAAAAAGAGGTCACCAAACTAATTTCGTACTGAAACCAATGAATTTGGATGAGAGACCCAAAGGGGAAAGGTTAGTGACATAATTTCTCTTCCCTTTTGTTAAAACGATTGGAAATTAAACCCCTCCAACACAATGGGACACGCTTTCTGCAGGGTGGGAAGCATTCAAAATCTTACATTTCTCTGATTATTTTTTAAACGTTATCCTCTTGAACTACAGACATTACACCATGAAAGCATGAAAACACATACATGTAGACTCAAACATATATTCACATACATGGTTTCAGACACAGATCCACTTCTGCTGACAGCCTGACTCTGAGAGCTTTTTATTAGAATTAATTTCTGCATGTTTGCAGATGCTAAATTAGTTGCAATAAATAACAACAATAAGGCTGAAATCTGTCAACATCTTGACAAATATTCAGAGAGCCATTTAGTTAGGAAATATGCTTATGATATTCATTGCTCCTAAAAGAGAAAATGATTATACAGTAACTAAACCCTAAGTAAGAGCTAAAGATATTCACCTCATGAAGCCATTTCTCAACTAGCCCCTTGGCACTTGCTGGAATTATTCGCAGCACGAGCTCTACTTTTTCATTTTCTGCTGACTCCATGTGGGTAATTTCTTTCTCGTGATTAAAAGTGAGCTTGGCAATTCCTTCAAAGCGTTTCCTTAGGTGTGGTTGGATGTGGAGTGGATCCTTTGTCTCACAAAGGATTCCTGAGAGATCACTGCTGCATTGAGAGAAAAAATCTGAAAAACAGTAAAAAAATGAACTTTAGAGGTATTTATATAAACATATTTAACATCAACAGCGACAGCAGACAGATGAAATGGACTGTTTACCTTGGAAAGAATAGTCTTTTCTTCGCCAAATAATCATTCAAGGCCTTCCTGAATGTCATCCAAAAGCGATTCTGCCTCCTTCAACTTATCCAGCATCTGGGGCTGCGAGATAACCCTCGTGGCATTGGTCTCCTTCACTGACTCCTTCGTTATTAGCCTCCTGGTGGGTGAGATAGAATACAGTGAATGTAATAACCATACTTCACACAACAGGCTCTCTCTCTCTTTTAAATTGAAAATCCCCTTATTACAAAACAAGGGGTGTTCTTTTTCTTCTACCTTTAAGTAGGACTGCCACATTCATTGCTTTTTACAAAAACGCAGCTGCTTTTTAAGCTACAGATAAATAGAATCTGCTAGGCGGTAATTCTGCTCAGTCTGAATGCATTATTTTCTAAGTCACTTTGGCAAGGGTCTTTTTATTATAAACTGGAATGAACAAGAAAAGTCCTTTTCTCAACTAATTATGACTACGCTTTGTTCTATACTATTAACTTACAATGCCAGATTGATCAGCTTTTTTTTTTTTTTTTTTTCCTTCAGCCAGTTCAATAAATTAACATGCTTTTTCTGGGAAATTAGAGAGCTAATTATTAAGACTTTATAGACTAATGATGAAAATATAAATAACACAGAACAATAAAGAATGGTGTATCAATAACATTCACACAATCCCTTTGATGTGCACAATGCAACCTCCCATTTTAACACCACTGATGCATGGACGGGAGCTGCTTTGACTCAATCCATAAAATTTTCTTCTTACAAAGATTTGTTAAAATGGATATTTTCTAAGAACTGAGGAAAAACAGCTAAGCTGAAACACCATTTTTCATATACCTATCCCTGGCACCCATTTTGTTTCCCTACTGTTGGACTTTCAATTTATAAAAATCAGGAATGACAGAATATAAGGCAAAGCTATAAAGACATTAAACCAGACAAACATCAAGACTTCTGTTGTTACTTTTCCCACTATAAGACATAATGTAGTATGTTTGATTTGAAAAACAGTTGTGTTTATTATTATTTTTATTTAATCACCTACTTTCAAGAATGGCTTAGTTTGCAAAGAAGAGTTTGATATTTCCCAGTAATACCAAAAACCAGAATATAGCTCTGAGGTTTCTGGACCCTCAGTGATGCAGAACACTTGGCTTTGACAAAGGAAAAGATATTCAACTACATACCAAGTGGACAGCAACACATTTAGCTCAAATGTTGTCCATAGCTCGTAACTACTGGCACACAACCACTCCAATAAATGAAACGTAAACATTTAGATATCGCCACATGGTTCCTTTTATGCAACATACATTGTGCTGAACTGAATTTAAATAAATAAATAAGAAAAATCCTTTCTCCTTATTCATTCAAATTCACTTTCAATACTTATGAGTTGAAAACTATCAGCATGGTAGAAAGACCTGTCAACAGAACTGCTTGTGTCCAGCATTCAGGATTACAAATTAGAAAGAATCCTAGAAACAAGAACTAGCTTAGTGAAAGAAAATTCACACTGCCACCATCTTAATATCCTACCTGCATTCAAAATAATCCCATCCCTTTGTATCTCTGCCTGAAATATTAAGAGGGGTATTTATTATACATTTTTCAAGCATCTACTGTAAGAAGATATATACGTACAGCCAACAATGATGTCATTGCTTTAAGGTGCTAAAACTTGCTACTTCCATGAGGCATTTCTCAGTCCTCTGATACACTTGGCAAACTATGGCCTCTTTTGGATTGCCGGTCTCCATATCTGGAGGGCAACTTGTATGCTGGAGTGCCAGGAGAAGCCTAATTCATGTAGAATTAAGAACAGCAAAACTGTTCTACTAAGAAATAACTCTACGTGTATCAGTGGAGCTTCCAAGATGCAAGAGTAAATGAACATATCCACACAAATATTGATCTAACTGACTACACTTTATTTTAGTACCAAGGTGTGTGTACACTCAAAATTTGTGCTTTCATATTACCTCTGAAACAAGGACACTATCTAGGATACTGCCAATTCAGGTACATTATCTTTTGTACTAAAATAACAAAGGAATTTTGAAATGCTTATTCCTGCTTGCTTTAAAATATATCTGGATCTGTCCATTTAGCAACTCTTCTTTTTGCGATGTGACAGTAAGGACACTAAAGAAATAACTGTGAGTTCAAGAATGTGGGATACTGTTTTCCCTAAATTAGTATCAGAATTAAAGATATTATCAACAATTTTGCGGCCAACTTCCAGGCATATGACTGGCCTTCCGATTATTGAGTATCCCACTTTTAACATTGCTAATATCAATGGTGCATGATAAATTTTGATTAAAAATGAACCTATTTTATTTTGGCTGAATCAATTAAAGACAATGAAATAGTCAGGCTGCACCCTGTGCTCATCCACTGTCAAGTACTAACCAACAGAAGCCAAGGTTATGGTGCAAAATGATTATGACTCGACAAACATTACAGCCCTATTAGAGGCCCATTTACATACAAGGACAAGATCTATAAATCCCAGTTCTGTACTTTTTCCATCTTGCCCACATTTCCCTACACTTCAGAAGGGAGAATCAAAATGAAGATGAATCCAAGAAAAAGAAAAAAAGCCCATCACACATCTTTACCAAACCTCTTTGTAGCTACTGCTTTGCCTTGAAACCATATGTAACTTAGCTGCATATGTCTTCCAACATGTATCTTGCATGATTAAAACAGGTGTTTTACAGGTGCTTTTTGATATGCGTGCGCTTTCAATATTCTGCAGGTCATTCAATGGCACATCAGATATAACTAAACACAGACTTAATACTCCGGGGAAGTGACAGCAGCAAAGGGCAATTTTTATGACTTTCCCCTGCCTGAAATGAAACGAATCTCTAGGTCCTAACCATATGGGGACTAAGTTAACAGCCAAGAGCTTACCATTTCTTATTGACAGTTCGCCTCGTGCTGTCCTGGAGTTACTTGTGAACCAGAACTTGAAGTCACTACTCCACAATACCCTGCATAGGTCACAAAAATGAAACCGGATATCCAACTGAGTTGAAAAGAAAGCATTTTCTCCCAGATACAAAAATATATGACATCTAAATACTCTAATAAATATTTGGTAAAAATGCTCTTTACCTGTTTCCAGTTTCACCTAATGGAGTACAATGAGAAACAAGCCATGCATGTCTGCTTGCCTTTCTCACTGGAATGAATCACTAACTTTCTGGGAGGCTGTGTCTCTATTGTTTCTGAGTTCATATCATAAAAACTAAACAGAAATCAATTTAAGAAAATGAACTTTATTTTCCCCCTCAGTATTCTAAAGTAGCACGGCTAAGTTGGAAAAGTTTTAAATAATGAAAGGCACTGAAGCCTAAATCACATACAATAGTGAAAGCTGAGATGTGAGATGGAGATGAAATCTAAAAGCTAATTAAATTCAACAAGAGCGTCTCAAAGGCAACATACCAGCTTAGCCTCCCATGCTAATATTTCGTTTTGAAGGGTGCAATAAATGGAGGGCCTTTCATGGCTGCAGATTTCACAATGTGATCCACCAGCTAAACCTGAGAGGGGAGAAAAAAAAAAAAGAAGATTAGATGCATGGATTACTGTACTGAATAGATGCCAAGGCCAAGATAAAAAGAATAGATAAGTTAGGGCTTCTGAGGAGCTAAATTTGAAGCCAACCAGCAAAACGGATTGAACCTTATTACCTCTAGTCACTGAGAAATTCCCTAGACAGTTGGATGTAATTTGAAAAGGTATGAAAAAAATTTCCTTCACAGTATTATTGCTTCATGGTTTAAGGGTGTACATTTGTGAGATGCCAGCTCTAATCATTTTTATTGACTTGCTCTAGAGAGACAGACAGATGCACAGGGAAGCAAGACAGATGGATAAGAGATATCCTACCTTTGTTTCCAGTTCTAAAACATATCACAGTATTAGGTATGTTTTAATGTTAATAATTTCAGTTTATTCTTTGCCATCTCTGAGAAGAATGTGCCTTGTTTCTCTAAGTCAGCCACAAAAGAGGGAAAAAAACCCCATGCATATCATTGAAAACTTGCTACAATTTTTCATATTTGATCTGAGCGTTCATTGGATTCCATGTGAATCTGAAATATATAACTAAAATTCAGTAAGTGTAATAGGATTTTCTAGACAATTTTAGGTATGCTCAGCTGATTTTTCTTTTCACCTAGAGGGGAGCAGTTCGCACTGAGCAGATTATAAAAATGACCTTCAACACACTGACAGTGTAAGCTTTGTTATGAATGTAGCTGTCCTGGAAAAGAAACCCCAAAAAACAAAAAGACCAAGCAACCAGAACAAAACAAAACAAAAAAATCCAACACCTCCTCCCCCCAATTAAAACCATTTAATTCTTTGACTTAGCATACACAAATGCTTGTAATCAACTATGAACATTTGCTAACATAACACTTCCAGTCAATTTTTTTTGTCATGAAATTAAAATCGAAGGAGATTTAACAACACAAAAGCAGAATTATCCACCCCAACCCTTGGAAAAGTTTAATTAACATTAGATTTTCTTTCACTCAGAAGACATTTGTCTTCCATTCATAATATAAACATCGGTATTCACTGTATCCTGGCTCTCAATGCACTGCAGAGGCAATTTTAATGGCCATTAAAGTATGGCTCTGTGAGTTCCTCTACTGAATTATCTTTATGGAGCCTGCCTGAAAGCTGACTAAAACTGTTTCCACTTGGATAAGAAAGCTGTTTCCATATGGTCATGTTCCCTCCCCTCAAGCCCTGTACATTTAGACAGTAACTAGAAATTGCAGCAGAAGAGTTGCATATATATTCACTCCTCCAGAACTTTATAGCTGTGAAAGGAAACCAGAAAGGCTTAGCTGCAGGGATGAACAAAAAGCATGGGGAATCATTCCACTAATGGAAGCTGGTACTTTCAATTGAAATGGGACTGCTCCCCAATAGAAAAGATACATGGACCATTTAAGCGTACCACTTTCTTCAACAGTTTAGGAAGCTTTCAAAAGAAGACACGTGCACCTGCATATATGGAAAAGGGGCTGGGGAGAGGTAATCACATACTCAATTATAACAATTGATTTAGACTCTACTAATTTTTTTTTTTTAAATCAGACTCCCACTGTCAGCTTCAGGATGATGCTTGAAGTTTTTCAAGATCACAGGTGTGTAACTACAGAGGAACCCTCCAGTTTCTGTGGCAACATGACAACATTGTGATTTGTATTCCTCTAACTTTTATCCAACAGAAGGAGTGATCAAGAAATTAAGTTCTGTCATCCTCCTGATCTAAGATCAAAGATGAATTCATGAACCCTATGAAACTTTTTGCCAGGAAAATCCCTTATTCATCATGAAAATAGGGTATGTTCAAGACACAAACACTTAGAGACTCAATTTTCCAAAGAATATTCCTCCAACATATTTTGATGCCATTTACGACACAGTAATGTGATGCCACCTCATTCCATCTCTTTTGTCTCCTTTTGGTTTTTTTTTCCTTTCTCCTCAAGAGCAGTGCATGTTAACGGACAAGAAACTTAAATCCTGATTCATCGTACCAGATGTAGAAGGGAAGGATGCTGACAGTGACAGCACTTCTGCTGCACTGTTAGTGGAGTCCACTATCTGGAGGGCCTAAGTAACACCAGTAAGGACACCTTGGCTTGGTTTTAGGTTCACCAGCTCTAGATCCTGCAGGAAAAGGGATTCTTCTTTTTGGTGGTTTCATTCTCTCCTTGCTGATCATTTCTTAACAGTGGCATGGGATATTTTATCTCATTTCTTGGAAGCGATGCTGCATGATCTTGCATATTGCCTCCTCTCTCAAATCAGCCAGGATTCAAAGACCATTTAAAGAATGGACAGAGTGTCTTTCTTTATGACATCCTTCCCACTCTATCTGAACCAACAAACATGTGGGAAAAACTGAGACTTTGGTAAGACAACCAGCTCATGATGCTCTATCCAGAGAGAGCCGAGCTGATCCTACCTAACCCTCACACATTGGCGACAACAGCTTCCCCCTTTTTATAAGACTGTTTGTCTCCCATCTGTGGCTTTTATTTGCCATGGTGATGGTAAAATTACACAAAATTGAAATTATTTCTAACTCTCACTGTAACAATAAGGTTAGTTAACCACTGAAACAGATTGCTCAGAAAGGTGAGAAAATTTCAGTTACTTCTAATCAGGGTCTATTTTTAAACAATATTCTCACAGTTCAACCACAAGTTGTTTGGTTAGGTGCAGAAATCACACTTCTCTCCTTTCCAGCCTTTAAATCTATAGGGTTGTGACCCAAGTGGAATGCCAGTTGGTGTAAGAGGATTGCACCACAGCAGTGATCTGGTAGGGTTTCTTTCTTTTTGTCTTTCTGTGCGTGACCAGGAGACTGCAAATTTTATAAATATTAAATTTGAAAATAAAGACCTTGCAGTCCTGTGTCCTAACACTGACAGAAATTGTAGCTGCCTTTGTCTTGTGAACATTGGATTACTGAAACCTGTTCAGCACATGATTTTAACTGTAGTCAATCAAAAAATGGGAATCCACACAATAAACTGCATTTTCTATTGCGAGCTACGACAGGTATTCCCTGTCCATCTATCATTAGCTGACTTGAATGCATCATCCCCTTCATTTCAGACACAAAGTACCTCCTCCCCACACATCTGATATGAAAGTGAAATGCCATTTGTCTGCTGTGACCAACAGCCAGACTCCTCACAGGACTTGAGAGAAGGCTGGATTCTCCTTTCTGTTTTAACAAGTCTAGAAGTTGCCCATGCACTCTTCAATTTTGTTCTGATCAGCAGAGATGCCCAAGCTGCACTCCTCCTCTTAAAAAAAAAAAAAAATCCAAAACAAACCAACAAAAAGCTGGCTATAGAGCATGTCCCAGACACAATCCTAGTTTTAAATGAGCTCGTGTCACTTCAACCTGCAGCAGGCCATGTTGCTCACCTATATAGCGCACACAAAAGAATCAGGTAAATATTCTACAGATAAGGAGTAAAGGCTTGAGAGATGGATATATCATTACTAAGATTAACTCAAATACGCAGAGTTAGCTGGTAGGTACCAGTCATAACTTCTAAGTACTCCAACAGGTCTTCTCCTTTATGAATGGACTACCTACTGGAAAAGGCTGATGACTTGTCCTCTTTTTTTTTTTTTCTTTTTTTTTAAGCTCAGTATAGAAAGGTTCTCAAAGAAAGTACAGAAAAAAAATCCAGCTTCTTATATCATATTGGGGCAGCTAAGCCTGTTTTGCATTCTTCAGAATATGTCTGCATATCAGTGATCTTAAAGGTCTTTTCCAACTTAAATGATTCTATGATTCTATGTCAGTTAAACATTTACTAACCATTTGCTCTGTCTTAAAAGCCACTCTGTGACATGCATAATTTTAACCTGTCATTTTTTGCTATACAAAAGAACTAAAACACTCTCAAAAAAGGCTGTAGTACACTTATTAGATGTAATGTTTATGTCTTAAATACCAACTGCTTCTTAAAATAAATTAGACCTTCTTAAAGACATAAGAAAAAAACCCTCCAACTTCTGGATTTACTATGCATAAAAGTCCATCTTGCCAAATTCTCTCATGTGAACACTGATCCAGCTCCCAGCTCTAATATGATTAAAATTAACTTCCAACAGATTAGGTTTGGGAACAATGAAATGCAATTAAAATACTGTATGTACTGCAGCAGAAACAGATAACATTTTATGCATGTTTAGTGGGAAGAAAGGAAAAGAAAATCTTTTCTTGTTATTGAAGTCATTAATGAAGGGATCTCTAAAAATATATATAGGTACAGGAAGAATCTATAACTGATTTCTTCTCTCAGCATTTCAACTAGCAATTCAATGTTGGCTGATCACATGGAGAATGCAAACCTGAATATTTACATCATCAACAGCTGCTAACACAGGAATTCTTCTGTCTTTCCAAGATGAAAAGTGAATGTATCTTCCAATCAGCAATCAATTTAAAAGCATTCCCTGAAACAGAGTCTTTAATGATTTGGGCACTACACTTCAAACTTTAAGACTTTCACCTATTTTTCAAGAGTAATATTTAAATCAACAGCCAGAAAGAATTTTTCTTCTGTGTGTCGTTGAATCCTCTCCAAGTTGTACACACTATAAATAATTATTCAACAAAATTGAATCTCAATTTTTGTACATTTGTTTTTTGTTATTAGAACTGATTTTGGAACCCAGACCATATGGGTGAGTAAACTGCTTGGCTGCCCTACAAAAGTATAATAGACATGCAGCCAAGGTTCTCCTCATGCTGTTCATCATCTCATCAAGCAATGTAAAGTTTATATAATGCAACACACACACCGCAGGTTTCTTTTTCAAATTTTGTATCGCTAAAAGATGCGTGTCTTTTTCAGGCCTCAGATTTCACTCTGACTGAAGTCCACTCTCTGTGGGTTCTACTCCAGAAAATTAACTCTAAAATCACTTAAACCTAGTAGCCATGGTAAGAAAACCTCTTTTTAAGGCCAGGCTTTCTTTAATGTCTACTAGGAGTTAATTTAGGAGTTTGATCATTTCTTTAACGCAGATCTGGTGAACTGCTTTTGGCTTTCCGAGCTGACAGAGCACTGACCCCTCTTCACCCACATCAAAGCTAGACAGCAGTAATGTGCACTTCATTTTTGTTGGATTCCCTTTTTTGTCGGATTCCCTTTTTTGTCAAGCAAAACCAACCTTTCAATGATGTCATATGTGTATATAAATACATATACATCTATAAATATGCAATATGTATACTCCAAATAAGGCCCAGAGTGAATGGCCAGGACCAAGGAGTTACCGCACTTTGTACTGTACAAGCAAGAGTGGATATGCCTGTTGCCCTGAAGAGCCTTCCTTTAAGTTAAAATCTATGGTGTTTTGATTATTTTTTACCTGTCCATGGTAGTCTTGTGACATTCTATTATTTGTTCACTTACAGTAAGTTTGTCATTGACAAACAAGCACAACACTTAGAATGGTACTGTTGATATTTATGCCTCTCCTCCATGCCGTGCTCTTTGTATGAATGCACTATTATTTTTCATTATTTGTATCACAGTAGTGCCTGGAGCCCCCGGCTGAGAGTACCACACTGCAGCACAGACCAGAACCTACCACATTCTTCACTTTGCTCTCTCAGAGGCCTTACAGCTGATCCAGATGAAAGAGAAGTTGGAAATGAAAGAGAAACAAAAAGTGATTTGTCTAAAATCTTCCTTTTATCCCTCCTCCACACATGCATGGGCACAGACATATTTTAAAGAGATAAAAGAGAGCTTACAGAGAAACATATTGTACAAGTAAGGAATCAAAGTTTGTACAATAATGAGGAAATCGGGGAAGAATTAAGATTGTGCGTAACATTTCAGAGCACACAGACATTGTTGAAGGCAGAATCAAGTTGCATAGGTCCAAAAGGAAAAGTGAAAGAGAAACAAAAAGTGATTTGTCTAAAATCTTCCTTTTATCCCTCCTCCACACATGCATGGGCACAGACATATTTTAAAGAGATAAAAGAGAGCTTACAGAGAAACATATTGTACAAGTAAGGAATCAAAGTTTGTACAATAATGAGGAAATCGGGGAAGAATTAAGATTGTGCGTAACATTTCAGAGCACACAGACATTGTTGAAGGCAGAATCAAGTTGCATAGGTCCAAAAGGAAAAGGACAATCATGGCAAAAGCATTTTAAAGTTATACAATCTAACTGCAAAAAAGGCTAGGTAATGATAACATCAAGATTTTATTTTACACATCTGAGAGCTCATGTGCTTGGAAGGAAATAGTTTGTTCCACTGGGAATCTGGCTAAGCCTTCTTCCTTCTTTCCAAAAGTACAATTTCCATTCTCATACCCAGAGAGAAAATTAACATAAAAATAGTCTCTGATTTAAACATGGTCTGATACTACTCCGGAGACTAATAAGCATACAGAAAATTTGCATCTAAGAGAAAGAACTTTTTTTCAGGGTATTTCCAAAAAAACACTGGTAATTGTTCGAAAATGCTCCAAATTTTGGAACAATGGTCTCCCAAAGTGGAATTGGCAAGAAAAAGAAGAGAGAGCTGGTGAGAGTTTTTATAAATTTCCTGCATGGTCTTTGCAGCCGTTTTGATGGGCTATGCATTTGTACATGCATACCCATATGAGTATACCAAATACAGGTAGAAACACATTCACTATGCAGTGCAAAACACAACTTTTCACACAGGTCTTTTCACTAGTCTAAATGCACTTAGGCATATTTTCATCTGGTCATCCAATTTTCCTTCTGAGAGTTTGTAGGCTTGGAAAAGCCATTATTAAAAAAATCACATATTTCATAGTATATATTCACCTAAATGAAATGCCCTACGTTCATGGCACTATAAAAATGCCACACACAGATTGGTTCATAACCACCACACAGGCACCAGTCAGTGCGTATGTACACGCTTAGGAAGAATCAAACTAAATGCAAATATGCATACTGCTTATTCTACTTCTCAGTTTGTGCAGCTGACAATTGACACCTGAAACAGTTCATTAATAAACATTCTAACATAAGAAAACTTACTGTCTTATGTTGAGGCTTTATTCATTTCGTGACAGTTCTGTCTGAAATAGGAACTGGCCCAAAGTATGCATATCATAGGTTCACACGTGCACACTTACACAAACATGCATACACAATATTTGCTAGAAGAGAGGGTTGCAGCAGCATTGATTAATCGTCAACGGCCAGTGTAGATGGAGGAAGCACAGTAATAAATGAGGGACTATTGGAGAAGATGTAGCAAGGGTGGAGCTACGCAAAGAGTAAAAGAAGACAAGAACTTTCAATTTAATGGGATTGACAAAGGAGACAATAGGTTTAACTGAGAAAGGAATTTATTTACATGGCTTGAGTCTTCCTTTCTAAGCATTCCTCCTGCACAGACATGGACAACCACACAAAAAGCAGAGTAACTCTAAGCTGACAGAGAAGACAGGACTGACTCACTCTATTTTTACTTCTCTTACTATCTTACGTAGTTTTATACAGTTGAAAGTAATTTTAGATTAAAAGCAGATTGTATTGTAACTGATGTATAGAAATGTAACAGGAATTATGCAGTCTGTATTAAAGAACAGAGAAAATTCAAGGAAATCTAATTTATAAGTAGATGTAGCAAAGACCAGTGATGACAGAAAGAAGAAATTTTTGGCTATCAGTCTTGATTTGATGGAACTTTGCAGATAACACACAGTTACTGCACTTCCCTTTTTGATATATGTATTGGTGGCTTGTAATTTAGACATGAAGTAAATTAATGGATGAAAAACCGCAGGTTAAAGCTGAATCTGAGCAGAAGAGAGATGACAGTGTCTAGCAGAGAAAAGCATTTGGAAAAGTTCACATACAAAGTAGTGTGAATAAAAACATTACACAGAAATAGTCGATTAAGTAGGAGTTTGCAAGTCTTTTTGAAACCCATACTGACACAAGACTCTTAGAAAAAATTGTTCACTATTGGTGCTAGTACTTCTAGATGTCTACAGTAGCCTGCTAGATTAACAGATTTTGGGTTTTTGTATCAAAGGTCAAAGATCTTTTTTTCAGGTGCTTAGCATCACTCGTATGCTATTAGAAAGAAACAGCAACTGTAATAAAGTAAAACCAGCCAAAAACTCATGGCCAGCCTAAAGATCTTAAAGTAGAAGGGAAATATGATCAACAGGAGAAATCAAAATTACCCAAATTTTATTCCAAGCATAAGGAGAATGGGACAGAGAGGAAGGAGGATCAGGGTAAATGATGAGGTAAAATACAGTCACAGTACAGAAACAGAAGTCGGAGTGAAAGTAAAAATAGCAACTAGACTAGAAAAGAAAAGGAGCCTGGAGAAGGGGGGGACATAGAGCCTGGAAGAGACTAGAGGACTTCACTTCTGACAGGGTCCTGAAGGATGAGTTTTTAAACAGGGACCCTCCACATCAGTGGATACTTGGAGCTGTAACATGAATATAAAGAGAAAGAACATGTTATATACGCTCCTCTTGTTTTTAGGGAGTGTTAATTGCATAATGACTTCAAAACACAAGCAGACCAGATCTCAAAAATCAAACATATTAAATTGACAGATGTGAGAAATGTCAAATATTATTTATAAAACCAGAAGATGCTTTCTGACTTGCTGTCTGTAAAGAGATTTCCCCATACAGCAATAGCATGCTCTTTGTTTTGAGAAGTACCTTGGCAATTCAAAGAGGCAGCCAACAGAGCCCATACTGACACATTAATTGCTTTGAAGACCAGGAACATGGCACTGAGTTCGCAACAGCAGAAACCTCGAATCCAGCGGAAATATCAGAACAGAGGAGATGAATATGTAGTCACCTAACTCATGCACAGAGCAGTAACGAAAACAACACAGTGCTTCATCTTTCCTTCCAAGTCGACTGTATAACAAGAATTACAATAACGCAGACTGCATGCGGCAAAAGACCATAAGCATTTAAGGAGAAGATAGACTTTCTGCATTAGCAACAGGTTGGTCTTTCTGCTGTAGAAGAATAAAATGAAATTCAACATGAATGATTGAGTAATGAGCAAGACAGATGAGTTGAAAACAAGGTTACATATAAGCAGTGCTAGAAACCATTTCTATTCTTAGATGGGCTTACCCCTAACCAGAGCTGTAATGTCACTACATGATGTGGGGATGTAAGCCCCGCGAAGGTGGTGCTGAGTGAGGAGCTAGAATCTCCTTTTCGTTTCTTCCTCTTTGGTTCAAGTCTGCATTTTATATTCGGTATACTTCATCAGAACCAAATCTCCTGTATACTTAGGATGTTTTTATTATGGTGCTTACACCCATAGCTTTTACATGCCTTCTTTTTAAAGCACTTCAGTTCCAATAGACCAAAATTGATCTATTTTCCATAGGAATTTGATGACCACTCACTTTTATTGCTGAAGATTCTTTTTGGAAATAGTAACACAACAGGGAATTAGACACGACACTATTTTATTTTTTTTTCTGCACGATTTTTTGTGTCCTTCTTATTTGAGGGTTGACTGCACACCTCATGGCTAATTTTGGAATTAGAGCGCAAAGCCTAAAGAAAGAGATAATACAATCTTACCAAGGTTACTGGATCTCTTTACTAAGCAATCTTGTCCATAAATTGTAAAATGCATAGTTTGGACACAGCAGGTGACAGCTTTTGGGTGTCAGAAGATATCAAACACACCTTTAGTTTGTTGGATGGAAACAACAACCCATTGTAAAGCTAAGCTGACTTTTGCAGCTGTATCATGTAGATGCCCTGAGTAGCAGCTGATCAACCAACTGAATTAAAGGTTACAGAGAGATAGAAATATCGTTTAGGTTCTGTATGTTCTCACAAATCATTCATTTGCTACTGCTGCCACTAAGATTCTGGCCTGAACTGCTGTTCTGAAGGCTAAAAGCAAATATCGCAGACTCCTTTCTCACTGATTTTGCTCTCAAATCATGGTTGAGTAAAGGTCGAAGTTTGGAGAGATTTTCTGCATCAAGTGCTGGCTTTCTTAAGACCTCTATGTGGAAGTTGCTACCTTATGTTCTTTGAAAAAAAGGCCTTGCTAGATTCTTTTAAACAATGAATTAATTTGTTCTTCCTTTCATCTACCAATCTACTAGAAGATCTTAAAACTAGTTTGGATTTCTTTGTCTGCCTCTTTCCCTTTCCGCTCTCCAGAAGGTGATGCTTTTCTTTCTCATGTACTCTTTCAGCTACACCTTGCATAAGGACATCAAGCTCTATTAATGGTGGTGGAGTACTTGTCATTAAATGGTCCAGTATGACATTTTATGACTCAGAACTCCTGATAAATATTATTTATTTGGGATAAAAGCTCTTTACTAGGTCAGATGTCTGGTCTGAAGAGACAGTTCATTATAGAGGATCACTCATATTTTGCAACTGTAATCGGAATGAAGTGATTCTTTTATCACAGTGGTCCAAACCTGACTCGCACCGCTATTGTTCTCCTCTTTAGCCCGAGTTAATTGCCAGCTGAACAATGCGGTTATCTGTGGCTGATTTATTTAGGAATATATTCCATCTGAAAAGCCTACAGCAATGAAGTACAAGAGGGCATGACTAAAGGATTCAGGTATAAAGCTTAGGAGCTTAGATAATTGCTTGTAGAAAATATGATCAGCTCTACATGTCAACTTACGCAAAACCAGAACTATTGAACCTTTTGAAAAAGGAGTATTGTGTTCCTCAAACTAAGTAACCAGGCCAAATTCTATTCACCACATTCACTGTAAGTGTGGAATAACAGAGTCAAAAGAGTTCCCCCATTGCAACACACAAACACACACGAAAATAGATTTTGACCAATTTATGTCAAAAGATTTGACACTTTTTATAACAATAACCATAGCTACCTACCTTGCAGATATCTTGAGAACATTTATGCAAGAATGGTCCAAATATGAAAATTAGAACATTACAACTGTAACTATTGTTTTGTTACAAATATTTAGGCACAGAACTTGTAAACCTTGCTTTGCATTTTGACAAGACATTGTGGGAAAAGCTTCTGATGGAATCACTGAGTTTCACATGGGAGCTGACCTTTGAATATTTAAGCTCTGAGCAAAAGTAAGAATAAATGGATTGAAGACTGGGCATATGCAGTACAGCTGCTGTTCTATATTAAGAACACTTAAGTCAATGTATATGCTTTTATACTACTTTCAAACTTATTTACAGTTTAGCATCCAACAGAACTATTAAGAGGGATTAAGTGCATTATCTGAATACCTAAATCTGTATTGTTCTAAATAAAATTGAGAAAATAATTTGTATTTGTATTTCACAAGACAGCTTATTGTAACTAAAAGCCTTTCTACAACAAATTGAAATACGAAGCCCAATCCTCCTCTTATTTCAAAAACTGACTTTTTTTATTGTTGCAAAATGAAAAATCTCTGTTGTTGCAAAAGATCTCCCTGTTAACGAGATCTGTTTAACCTTTCTGTTATTTGGTTCTATTGTACTTAGTATCTAGCTTTATTAAATTTGCAAAATAGTTTGTTTATCTTCATTCTGGGAAAGTAGGCGGCTATAATTTGCAAATATGTCGGTCAAAAATAGACCAGTTGTATGTTCTTGGCTGGCACATTATCAACGAACACAATGAGTTCCTCCCTCCTCTCTCTCTCTCACACACTTCTTTCTCTCCCACATGCACACACTCAAAAATGTCTCCAGTAGAGTAAAATATTCACATTAATACTGGAAGCGATGGAGAAGAACCCCGGCCGACATCCCATCTGTTCCCATGAATTAAATTTAGAAATCATATGTAATATAGACATTTCTGTCTGAATATCATAAAGCCCTGACACATTCAGGCTTTCATTAAAAAGCTCTGAGATGTGACTTGAATAACAATCTGTCTTAGCTAATTAGTATTTTCAGTTTAGCATATTCACTTTCAGACGTATTGCTGTTTGCACATGGTAATTTAGGTAAACAGAGCCCATCCACAGCTGCATCAATTAACACTGCTAATCAAAACTGAATTCAGGTAATTAGGCACATTTATGCAAAAAGTGTGTAATTTGTGGGGAAAGCTAGATTCTTCAGTAATATTTCAATAAGTAGGAGTCTCTTTTTGCAAATAAGACAAGGAAATAATGGTAAATCAGCTCTAACATATATGTGATGCATACTCAGTGACAAATATCTAAATTAAATCTCACTAATTGGTCTGTATTTTCAGAAATTGGACTATATTTTTCCATATAAATGTTTTCCTCAGTGTTTCTATATGGAAAAGTGGATTCATTTCTGACTAAAGCTTTAGTGATTATTCAAACAGGACTTTAAAAGTTAATGTTTCCTCAAGCAGTTTTTGAACTGTTGAACATAATGGTCCAACTTGTTCTCATTTCCAGTCAGGCAATTTTTAATGAAAATGCCCTCACTTAATTTTCAATTTAATTTCTTCAAAGAAGGTATATTTTAGTTTACTTTAAAGAAAAGCTTCTAGAAATGTCTTCCACCACCCATTTCAAGAATGTAAAGCAGTAAATACTTCAAAAACATTCTGGCTTGACCTACAAAGTTTTACCAGAACTACAAGTTTCACATCCTTTCCTTCCCTTCCCCTCACTCCAAAAGCAGAATTTGAAACACTCCAAAACCTACAAAAAACATCAAAGCAGTGTAAGAAGCTGTACATTCGTAAAAGAATTTTCATTTCTATTGAAATGGAAAGAAATGTTTGTTGTAACATTATACTCCAAGAATTTTCATATGCAGCTATTCAAATTCAGTTCTCTGTCTTTCAGAAAACTACACAAGTCTGATGGACAAAAAAATGCACTTATCACCTCGTATCTAATCTTCCATAAATTTTAAGACTGACAAAAAAAAAAGTGCCTATGCAATTACTGATTTTTAACAGAAGCCTAAAACAAATGCACCATTTTTGCCTACTTCCAGCTCATTTACTCTTTCCAAAACAAATAAATAAGGCAAAATAATTTTACTTCCAAACTAGTCAGCATGTATCTTGTGCCCTGATTTCAGGGTAACTTTGGGGGAGGGATATACAATACATTTTCATCACACGTAGATTTGCAACATGGATTATGCAGCTTTTGCTAAAAACTTTAGTGTAAAGAAAAGAAAATTCTTCACAACTTCAAGGTCTAACCCTATATAGCTATTGAAATTGCAGTGTGTTCTGCAATCATATGCATGCATCACTATTCAGGAAGTTTTCTTTGTATAGAAAAGTGTGATTTGTTCTATTATGAAAAAATATATGAAATAAGCTTAATATATTCTGTACTTAAAAGGGTATCCAACCTCCAATTTTCATTTAGCTATTGGCAGGGTAGAATATTGAGAGAATACTGACAGAGTTCAGAATAAAGATAAAGCTTGTGGAAGGAATACAATTTTGAAGTATTTTCTGTTCAAATAATCACAGTGACTACTGCTAATGTAGTGAAACGTTAGAATGCTGAACAAGACCATCTCTAACCAATTATCAGACCAACTTAAAAGTATATGCAGTTCCTTTTGCCATCCTTGCTGGGGGCAATGGGAACCAACATTATAACTTCACCTTTTTTTCCATTTTCCTGTTGCAAGAGAGAAACACTCACCTATGTGTCATATCTCATGCTAAGCAGCTGTCCGATCTCTCACATGGTTTATTAACACTGACATACAGTGAATATCATCAAAACAATCTTATGTCACCTGTCTCTGAAAGAACTTGCCCTGCTCAGTAAATGCTTTTTTGAAAGAGCAAAACAGAAGGTGTAATGACTAACAGTGTTTATTTTAGATGTTACACTCCGTAGGAAGTGAGTACAGTGACAACATCCTAGCCTCCCCCCCTGCCACCCACCATGTTAGTACTTTCTTGCCTAAAGTAGTCAGATATAGCAAGTATTCCAACAGACTTTCCAGAAATATTTTACTACGCTGCCCTGTCTCTTCTGCCTGGCTACATCAGTAAATATAAACAGACACATTTAGGAGCATCTCTTCACTGAATGCATATATAGTGTACATTATTATACTTCATCATGAACCGTCCTGCTGTGCCAACCATTTGAAAACTTCATATGGTGTTACAGTATCATTATTTCTTGCAGCTTAGAATTTTTATTTGGTGTTGAGGTTTAATAAATATATGGTGGTATTAGCTGATAACAGACAAGTGCATAATGAATATTGCAAAAAAGAAAACGTCATATGAAAACTGGCTGTTGCAATAGGAATTTCTCACATACGCAGCCCCATTCTTTTTCCTCTCCTGCATTGCTCTACTGTAAAATATGCAAAGGGATGAAGACACCTAGCTACTAAAATTTTAAAAACATAAGTTGGATGCTATACACCTACTATTCCTAACTAAAATACAATGGATACATATGACTAAAAAGATCCTATAAAGACCGTTTTCCTCAATTTAAAGAAAAGTTTCATCATACTCCAAGCACTCAAAAGCATTCCAGGATTATAAGCAAAACAACAATTATTTAAAGTTCGTATTTATTTTGTCTATAGAGCATGAATCTTGTTATTCATTACAAAAAACCATTGAAATGTTTCATGTCCCTGGTATTCACAGGGTTAAATCGAGAACATGCAAACATTTTAGTTTGAGGAAAGCAGAAGCAAGAGCCCAAAGCCAACAATTAGTACTCTACACCTTACAAGAGAAAAAAAAGCTCAATAATTTACAAATGTTGAAGGAAGCGCTAGTTCCATAATTAAAAATCAGGCAGAGATCCTTTTGGCAAATGGATCTCTTTGTTAAACATCCTACTAATCCAAGCCTGAAGGTATAATTCAGTACCCTGGAGGATCCCCTCTATACTTTTGCCAGCTGTTCCATTTAGGTCACTCCACCACAAGTTTAGCTTTTATCTATTCCTCACTTTCTTCACTGGGTCCCAGAAGCAGCAGCCCATCTCTCTGAAGGCTGTTTAAAGTGTAAATGAAAAGACGAGACAGAAGTGAGCTGCTACCTTGGGGTCCTTAATTTCTGAACTGCAATTCCTTGGACTTCCCTACCTTGACAGATGCAATATGAAGTCTTCCTTGATGAAAAGTGAGGAGGAAAGCTGAATATGGAATGCAGATAGCACATTCATTATCATTTTAATGCTTTGCAGCTGCATGAAAGAATAGCAAAGTGGCATAAAGTCCACTCAAGGCCAAACAGTTGTGGTAGCCCTTCTGCCCTTCAGCCCAATTCCCAGCACTACGGCTGCTGGTATGCAAGAAAAAAGCCTTCAAAGAGCCGTTTTATCTCTTCTCAGGTGATCAGAGAGAGGTGGGCTCAGGGAGAAGAAGAAAAAAAAAAAAAAGAAATAAAAAGGTGGTAGTTTGGTCCAGTACACTGTGTGCCAAGGACCACAAAGAGCCCCGATCCCCTTGCCTCCTTCCCCAAGACCAGCAGTTGAAGGAAGGAGACAGTGATGCTTCAAGGGCTTCTTTATGCAAACTGAACCAACCTCAGGTAACTAAACTGCTTCAATTTACTGCTAATTCTGCAAGACTTCTAACAAATACAGCATTTCTTACCAAAAGCAACAAAGATGTGGATTTAAAATGGATCCAATTATAATGGTCCTAGTCCATGTAAAGTTAAGCCCTCAAAGAGTCACTCTAGTCCTCCAGAACTGCTTTTAGACAGTATGTTGTTTTATAGAACACACTGATCTCTTACTCTGGGAAAATCAAGTGTAATTCATTACAAAACAAACCATTGCCCTGACATTCATTTCTCTGTTAAAAAAAATAAAGAGTGAGGCAGACACTCTGGGAGGAATTTCTAAGTGTCCAACTTTTAATGAAAGCTTCATAAAAAATGCAGCAAGTGTATAGCTGAGGTCTTTCCAATTTAATATTAATTAATAAATTTTGCACACACAGATACCAACTGTAAAGTGAAACAGAATTACAAAATCTATTGGAAATTAACTTTCTAGGTTTTCAAAGGCTGTTCAGCAGTGTAGGCACAGCGACTCTGATGACCATCTGCATGACTTTACATATGCAAGTAATCCCATGGGTTTTAGTCAACTGCTAAGATCATGTCTTGATCCTACCCATCCAGTATGACGTACTGGCTCCAACCTAAGAAACCACTCACGCACATTTAGTAGGAAGGACTGGAATTACAGTGTTTAAGCACTGCAATGATTCTCACACCTGCACTTAACCTGCTCTTGAGGAAGTTCTCCGTCAGTCAAAAAGTGCAGTTCTGCAAGCTTCTAAACCTGATGTTTAAGGGTTAGGGAGAAGGAAAAAACAACACAAAGAACAACTCACATGCAGCTTTACTTCCAATTCTGCAATGGCTCACACAGGTAAGCAGCCCAGCTCTGGCGTGTCGCCTTGCGGGGCTCAACAGGAACCCTCACCTCTGTTATGCTGCCCGCTGGTGCACACACCAGCCCGCTCAAGGTCTCCACTAGCCGGCAAAGCACATCTACAATGATTTTCACTGCTTACCTCGCTGAAATGCTTCCATGTGTCCCTGCCGACACTCCTGCATGTGAGGGTTTGTTGCAGGTGGCTGCTCTCAAGTTCGGCATTCCCGTGGCGGGGCTGCTCCAGCATCGGCAAGCAGAGCAAAGGCAGGTTGCCACTGGCCAGTTCTACCAGAGCCCAGTCATGCGCCGTCTGCAATCACATCTCACTGAGTGCAAAAGGAAAATTAAAACGTGTTTTTCTCTTACACTTGAATGACACAGCATACTTCTGTGTTTGCATTTAAATTGGACAGAATAATTTACCACTGGCTTTTAATTTCAGAAGGGTTAATCACCTCAGCAAAGGTCAATCAAACTTTAATCTCCAATAAAATTGCAGTAGCTTCAGTCACCTGCAGGACATTTATTATATTCTTATTTCCATGCAAAAGAATGCGTCACTAATCTTCTAACTCTTTACATTAGCACATTTGCCATTAACATTTTACTAAAATTATTAATTCCTCCGAAACTATTACAAGAGCTCATTTCTACACATCTCAGAAGATAATCCTGTTAAAAACCCGCCACATCTACTGTGACATTGCTTTAGTTGTCTGCTCTAATCCTCACAATCGTTTGATACTCCGAGTTCTAACAATGCTCAAAGTCTCAATTACACAAAATATTACAGGGTTTAGTTTAGAACAACAATATACTGTTTTAGTAACTTAATCTTCCCTATTGTCTGCAATCACAATACTAATCTATTTTGCCACTGTTCACAGCATTTTCTATTCAAAACAAAATATAGATTTTTAATTTTGCTTAGCAGTTCCTGAAAGGCAGTAGATTTACGAGGATAACTTAAAATCTAGAATCCGTTACTGACTGTAGGAATAATTGTGATGATAGGAATATTTTTCTGGCCTGGAAAAAAGTATTTCCCCACAAATCAGAAGTCTCTTTTGAGGCACAGCCCATTAACAAGTAAAGAAATAAAGAGGAAAACAAAGATTTTAATTGGTATTTCCAATTTGGTCTACTAATTAAAAATAATTTATCTGAAATTAAATTCACTGAAAACTGCAAAATATCTCTGAAAAATTCAAGTCAGGATTAGTTTTAAATTACCATTGCAATACTACCACCTCAAAACTGGAAAATTATTTAACTCTAAACAGAAAATTGTAAAATAGAAAAAAGCGCATCCCCAAAATATGCTGTTTCTAAATAAACATCAGCTACTTTAGCTATACAGCAATACATTCCTTCAAAAGTCTACTGTAACAATTTCATCTGAATGCTCAGAACTATTTTACCTGTAAAGACACAGAGAAGAATAACAACAGAAAACTCAGGGAGAGCTCATTACGGAACTGAAACACAATGCAAACAATTCATTTCCCAAATTTTAGAAACTGGTACCAAAAAGTCAAAATTACTTGGGCAGAAAAATATTAACACCACCAAAATAAATGGGTCTCCCTTATTCTCCTACCATGGCCACATTAGCTCCTGTGAGAAAGAGAAGGAACCATCATATGCCATCTCATTTCTATTTAAAATGGATTTTTTAGCCATAATAACATTTTGACATACCGTAATGTAAATAAACTGTTCTTTCCCATCCCAATATTTCCTCCTCTGTCTCTCTGCCTCTGTCTGTCTCCGTCTCTCTCCTCTTTTTGTTTTAATATATGGCACACAGACAGACACACGCCCCCGTCACTGTCAATATGCACACTCATTAGCAATATGTCAGGCTGGCATTTTCAACACATACTCCAGCGCATAACTGCACTACCACGCAGCGCGTGCACACACACACACGTAAAAATACAATTGCAGAGAAGAAGAGCTCAGCGGAATCATTTTTAACTTGGAAAACTAGATAAACATACAAAAGGAATAAGCAAGATTCTCAGACAATATTTTATAAAGCTGCTGCAAAGTGGCTCTCCAGCTAACGGCATCGATGCTGCTCTCGTTTCACACACACACACACACACACACACAAATATGCATATACAAAAGCAAATACTTTAGCAAGGTATTTTAATACTGAATTACAAACGTAAGTATATGGGGGTTTCCCTGTTGGGTTTTTTTTTTTTCTTTTTAAATTACATTCTAACTTGAAGTAATGAATGAAAAGAGATATTACAAAACATAAACCCGAACGGAACTACAAGTTCCTAGAATATACACTGTCAAGATCATTTGTAGTTTCTCCAACTGAGAAAATTAGCTACGAAAACAACCACACCTGTATGTTTTGCAAAAAGCATCTAGCAAGACCACTTAGAAAGGGTGAGTAGCACTGAACTACAGTTTTGGTTATTCACCTTTTGATGCATTGATAAAACATATTCTAGATTGCTATTGCAACTGCTTTAAATTACAACAGAATAGCTTCACGTGGCACCCTGAAATGAAAGATACCATCAAAGGACCATCTACTTCTTTTTTTCAAAAGAACAAACGGGGAGAAACGTTTGGGGAGAGAAACATACCTTTAGTTATCCCAGCGAACGACTTCTCAGCACATCTACATAGTCCTGCGGCTCCACCAGTACAAAAGTCGACACTGCAGCGCTTGTGATCTCTGTGACAATGGCATCATACTGCCGGCAATTTTTTCGATTAAACTTCTCAGACATGGTAGCAACTTTGTTAATTATGATATTAGCCAGCTGGCGGGTACAATCAATCATCCACTGTAAGAAAGCCAGACAAAGAGACATCTAATCATTGCAACCAGAGCAGATAAATTTTGTTCCTTTCTTATACGTGTCACAGATTCTATCCCTCCTGACCCTCTACACAGCCATCGACTGTCAAATTTAGATTCAGCAAGCTCCCAGCTTTTCTTTATCCCTGCCTTAGATCTGAAACTCCTGGTTATCAGGAAGACAAGCGTCACCAGCTGTCTCAGAACAGGAAGGCAATCAGGTGAATAGTACTTATTATCTCTCATTGCCTTCTGAGGAGCGACAAGATTGATTTTGGACCAACAACACGTCCAGATCTCAGGCACAGCTACTACGGCGTCAAGTCTAGAATGTGGTGCATACGTAAAGCTGACCTCAACCTTTATTAATACCGAATACCAGAAGTTTGAGGGTTGCTGGGGTTTTTTGCTTGTTTGGTTTGGGTTGGGTTTTTTTTTCTTCCCCTCTAAGAGAACTCATAAAGTATTTTTTTTCTTCACAGCTGCACTTGATATTCCCTTATTCCAGGCCTCCTTCCCCCCACCTCAAAAAACCCAGGCAAGTCGACTGCACCGTTACTCAGGGGACTGTGTTTCACAGTCGGATAGTCTTAATTGGGCCCACAGAAGCAGTTAGCTACCATTAAAGGCTTCTCTGTATACATCTTCCTCTCAACTAGTCTGATCATCTATAAATCCCAACTAGTGAAACCTACGCTTTGAGAAGGTTAAAAATGCAAATACGTTATTAGCCCAAAATATAAAAGTATCCTAACAAAATTTGAGCTGATGATTAACCTCAGCATCGCTCTAGGAAACAATAATATCTTTGAGCTTTTCATTTATGGCAGCATTGGACAATCTTTCATTTACGGCAGCATTGGACAATTCTGCGCTCCTGCTGTAAGACCTTTTTTTACAAGCCAGATACACTGCAAAGTACTGGAAGGTAATTCATACGCAGTAGCAACAAAGGTTACAATATAATAAATACTATCCCAATAACATATTCTGGTACAAAAAAACACCCCCAACTTGGTATATTTCAAAATGCCCGCTGAAAGGTCCATTTAACTAATTAGACCAGAGTACATGAGTCAATTAATACAAATTTATAAAGACAAAGAAAAATTTTTATGACCACTTTTGGATTCATGGTACACTGGCCGCCCTGGCACTTGCACCAAAGACTGCTTTTCCAAAACCATATCTTTACAGACAATGTGATCCTATCTTTATTTCACCTTAATTTAAGGCTAGTTTAATATTAAAGGTAGCATACAGCTATACTGTCTCAATCTCGAACAAGAATACGCTCTGGATTTAGCAGCATAAAATTAGCCCTGTTTTTAGTAAATCCATTGAAAACAGTAAATTGTTCTTCAAAGTTTTCACATACAATTCAGATAATATTTTCACACTTTCTTGAAATCCAAACAGAAAATAGCAACAGTTGGAAAACAGCAGCTTGTGGGAGTTACAATTATACCCTGACCTCACTCCCTTGAAATTACAGCGCTGCCAGAACCTGCTTTGCCTTTCAGAAGTCAAATTTTTCTTTTATGTAACTGTCTCATTTGGAAAGTTTACGAGGCCACATACAGGAATCGTTATGGTGTTCATTATTGGTCAAAATACAATTAATTGCTTTCTGATATTTGTTGGAAAGGATGAGGGGAGGAAAATAAATTACATCCTCAAACATAATGTCATCACTCCAGTCATTTTGGATGACTGATGAAGTACTCACTCAGCTTCTCAAGCAGATATTGAAGACCACGTGAGTTCTGCGCTGTGACCTATACCCAAATTGTTGACAAGCTGCAACGTAGCTTAAGTACCTCCACACCCCATTGTCACCAATGCAATGGCAGACACGCTGTTAGAAAGCTCAGTCCTAGCCCAACTAAAATGACTAATTCACTTTATTAAAATATCTACCGCCAAGAGGATTTTACTCAGAAGTTAAGGAAGTCCTTCGTGCATTATTCCTTCTCATTTCTATTGCTGTAGTCAAATCAGATCTCGCTTTCTTTAGACAGCCTTTAAATATGAAGAAGTAGTCTTGATCCTAGCACAGAGCTTTAAGGCAAGAGGAAATAACCAAGCGTAGCAAATGAACACGGGACTTGGGAAGGACACAAAAATAGGAGGCTGCTGTAACAACTGATTCATTTTTCTGGAAGGTGAACCAAACGTATCAAGATACAGAGGGCTATCCATAGCAGTATCTCCAGTCAGCCACCAGCATAGACCTGACCAGGTTTCTAAGCTGTCAAAATAGATCTAAGCTGGCAGAACTAGAAAACAAACAGGATGGTCTCTGACAGGTCCAGATTAACAGTTATTTAAGAGTAGCATGAAAGAAGGATCAAACTTGGTACCCCAGAAGCACTTATGTTTGTCCATTTTCAATAAATACTTCAGGTTTTCCTCTCACTCACACTTTTTCATTACTTCAGAGTTCACTGTGGAAAAATATGGAATTAATCTCACCGACCCTCAGCTATTATAAACAAGGCAACTAGGCTCTCCTTTGTCACCACAAGTATGAAGGAGAGCATGACAAGGATCTGCTGAGCATGAATTATTATACCCATTTCCATACTTAGATACTGGTGGAACGACTCATCCACTGTGTGTACTGCTGTCTCTATTAGCTGTCATGGAGACTACAAAACTGGTCTGAATTCAGTTTTAACCCTGCTTGGAGCAGGAGGTCAGACTAGTTGACCTCCTGAGGTCTCTTCCAACCTGAATTATTCTATTAATCTATGAACTGGCTGAGGCAAAAGCAACATAAATAGCAAAGGATATGATATGATCAAATTATATGAATTACATGTGTAATTCTTTCAGGAGGGCAGGGCAGCTCCTCTGGGTAGTTTGGCCCACGCCTTCTTCAAAACCTTTGAGAAAGCAGCCTTTTTTTCCACTTTTTTCCCCCCCCTTCCATTGAGACAAAAAGGTGAGAACTACCAAATCATCTATACAAGAGGTTCAGAGAAAAGGAAACATATCAAAGGGAATACACAAAGAAAGTACACAAAGACCTTCATGGCAGCAACTAGACAACATAAACTGGTATAGCAGGAGAAAAGGAAAGTGAGTGGCAAAAGAAGAGTAAACTCAGGGACGGGTAAAAGAAAAATTTCCTTAGCAGGGAGGGAGGTACAGCAAAGGATAGGCCACAGTTAACCTAAAGCATGTCCAGTCTATAAAAACACAAGCCATGACCCTAATAATGGTGGTCCAGGCTGAAAGGAGAGGTTTATTCTGGTAAAGACAAGATTATTCCAGGATTTCCACAATATTTGCTGCATTCTCAAAACACAGTAAATTGCCACCAAAAAAAAAGAAAAAAAAAAAATCAACCTAGAAGGAAGTATAGAAAAGAGTAGGATCCATGACCTAAAGCAAAAAAAGAAAAGAATATTCTAAAACATTTTGAACAGTAGTTACATTAGTATTTCACAACCCCAGACTGACTTAAACCCATTTATAGTTACATGTACCTATTCATAAGATTAACCTTCAAAATGTCTCTCTAATAAACCTTCCATTTGTACTCTTGTAAATCCTGTAAATCTTCCATTCAGTACCTCATTACAAAAATTAAGTGAAATTAAGCGATAACATATGTAAATTATACATTTAAAATAATGGGCAATGTAATGAAAGGAATACTCTTCACATTGTAATCCAGTGGGCTTTTAAATTAACTTTTAATGTTCACTGGCTGCCAATTAATAAGGAGCCTACAAGTTTGTGTTACAACACACAAACTAGGAGAAGGAAAGGAGCAACACAAGGGCATGAAGCCAACGCAGGATGGTGCACAGATGCCGGTCGGCAGATTTAGGGGAACACACAAGGCAGAGCCCGGGTCTGAGAAGCAATGTCCCTCTGTGGCGACGCCCTTCCTGAAATTAGGAGCTTCGAAGGCTCTGTGACACACTGACCCTCTCACTCACTGATTCCCCCCCATCACTCTAAGAAAGAGCATATGTAGCTACAGACAGAGAGCTTATGGTCTGGTTTCTCACTTTGGCACATCATATGCGTCAAAAATAATCATGGATTTTTTATTTTTTTTTTAATTTTATTTTTAGCAGTGCAAATCGAGAGTTAGCCTGCATCATAAACCGCACATGTATTCGACGGAAAAGAATGAAGCCATAAAGTTTCACAGTGGAGAACAATGTCTGCAAAGGTCACACGTAGCTTCTCCAAGGGGAAGCGCCACGAGGCAGATGTGAAGAGGCCACATGTTGCGTCAACCCTTAGCACGGAAAGAATAGAGGTGAAATATTAATGCACTGCAAGAAAAACAATCTTGCTTACATGCTAGGAGCTGACCAAGAAAGAAAAAGGGGAAACAGACCATTTCTCCACCTGCATCATGCTAAACAGGGCCAATTTTATCCTGCTATAATATTGTCCGTACACATGAACTAAAGGACTTTTGCTCTGTTCTGTTGTGATCAGCTGCAGGCGAGCCTGAAAACTGTGGATTTTTTTTCCTTGCCACTCCCTTTTTCTTGCACCAACGTTCTGTTATTCTGTTACCTATGCTAGTAGCCAGACATACCCCTTTTTAAACTGGTCAGTAAGAACGTATATACCGGCTCAGATACCAGCATTCTGCCTTTGACACCATGTCCAGTAGCAGGTGTCCAGGAAAAATGAAAGGGCAAGCATGGAGAAATTTCTTCCTCATGCACCCTCCCAACTTCTGCCTACCCATGGCATGGAAGTTTAGTTAGTAAATGAAATGCCAGGACAGCTTAATGCCACACATTAGACAGGATTTCAATACAGTTCTCCTGTGCCGCAGAATGACAAAAATCAGCACAAAGTGTGCACAGTTAAATAAGTGACATCGTAACTAACACAGGAAGGCTCATGTGAATAAGTAACTAAGACTGAGCTGAAATAGATGAAAAAATTTATATAGTCATTCAAAAAACAAAAGGCAAGACATTCATTCACATGCAGACTACGCACTACAATTCTGGATTACAGAGTTTTGTTTGTATCATTCTGTAAAGACGAGACAATAAAAGACTTGCATTGTCTTAATGGAAAGATATTTTTCATATATACAGCACCTTGTCAGGGAGCCCCTCACTAGGTCAAGTGAGACAACTGAGCACCAAGGCTCCAGGAGCTGGAAACAGCTCTACCCTAAAGGCAGGGTTTGCACCATTTTACAAGAAACTCTTGTGCAGAAATTCATTCCCAATTTTGTGGTTAAAAAGCCTTTTCTAAAGCCTGAAGGCTTCTCCTATGCAAAAGTTCCCACTTGCAGTAAACTGGAACTGGGATGGCAGACAGACAGACACACACACACACAGAGAATGAAATAATAACTGAATTAAACAAATACTTATTCTGGAGACAATGAACACAAAATATGTTGGGGAAAACATACTGCCATGTTAGAGCAACACAACCTCTTTAGATTATATGGTACTTATTTTTAATGTGTCATTTTATATTTTTTCCCCAAAATAAAAAATGCACTTACAGCTGAAGTAGCCTCCTAAACAAATCCATTTTGTCTGAATAAAATTGAAGTACGTAAAACACTAATAGCATGGCAGAAACAAACTCTGGTACATGACCCGTTAGAAAGGTTGTATCTGCAATGATCCAATCACAGTGACATAAACTAAAACATGCAATTGGCAGGAAATAATAATAATAAAAAATAATCCAACAACACAAAACACTAAAATCACCTGTTTATAATTAATTTTTATATAACAAGAGTTAATATAGTTATGTTTTGGGTCTGGATTCTCCAAAGATAGGTCTCAAATTGTGAAACTGCCCAACACAGGCATTCAGGATTTTAATAATTTTCTAAATTGACTTCATGAGCTTCTCTCAATACAATTAGTTAATTTCCTGACAGATAATACTTTACACCTGATTAATTTCAGAGCAGTTAAAAAGCAATAGCTCCAAAGGCAAATTAAAAAAAAAAAAAAAAAAAAAGAAAAGAGAGAGAACAAGGAGGCCAAGCCAGTAATAATTTTTTTCAAATTCTAAATTTCTTTCTTACATGCTCTAAAACTGGACCCTACATCAGTGTTTGTTACCTATTATTTTCAGCATCAGAGGACAGCAAGCTCTTATATAGTTTTATGTCAGGCAGTATCTAAAAGAAGAAGATGTAACAGTAAGAGAAGCATAGTTCTGGGTTTTGGGTTTTGTTTGTTTGTTTGTTTGTTTTTGTGTTTGGGGATACTTATTATGCCATGCAAAAATTACCAAATTACATTTTTTTGCAGCAGCAGACGTAATTGAGTTATATCAGATTGAGGTCCTTTTACTCTTCCACTACAGAAAATATTGCTAGGAACAGTGGTACTTACCTATGCCACAGTGAAATCAAGCCCATCATAAGTCATTTTGTGAGGCTAATTTAAAAAATGCAAATGTTGCAAAGTCTTGCAATACGGAATACGTGACTGTGTGACACGCCACTGAAGTTTTCAAAACTGCCAAAAGGACATGGATACGCAAATCTTCCAGATGGTCAAGTTCATTCTGCACGGTGCTGTGTTCCTTTTAAATACAGCCTAACAAGTTCAAAAGGAAAAATGCTGCTGTTTCCCAAATACGAGTGTTTTATGCTTTTATCACTTTATAAAGATGGTATTTGCATGAAGATATTAAAAGATTCCCACGTAACCTGACTGAATGGGTCACACGTAGTTGACCACAGAAGCACCACTGAAGGACCCCTCCCCAGTTATAAATGGAGGGCTCCCCATCACGTAACCATCAACTGCCCCAGGCTTCACCAAACCAAACAGGGAGGTGGAAGTTCTGCATACGGAACCATCTCCTGAGAAAGACCAAAAAAACCCACATAAGAACTTCAATGCCCAGATGTTGCTTGTTTCTAAAGGGTTTCTGAGACAAAAATATGACCAGTATATGCAACAAAATAGGAAATAGCTCTGAGTATGCCATGTACGTAAGATGCTGGACTGCAATGAAATATAATAAACCTCTTAGCAGCAAAGACTGCTTAAGAATTTAGCTGTTGCAGACCAAAAGCTCTTTGCTCACTTGAAAATGCTCTTCCCACTCTCGCATTACTGATCACTAGAAAAATTAAATTGCTACTCTCACTTAAAACTGAACACTGATTTAAATCTTTTTGAGAAGGGAATTTAAACACTATGGTGTAAGTACAGGAATCAAATATATCTTTATCAAATGCTCTGTTGATAGTGCTAGTTTCAACTAAAAAGTATAATCAAAATTGTTCCTTTGCTGGTTTTGTTTGAAAAAGAGTAATCCCTTGCTGGTTGACAGATTTAAATTTGGGGGGGGGGAAAAAAAAAGAAAACCCAAAACCTAACTGTAACTCGCCATTTAACTGAGCTAGAACATGGAACTTTGAACGTCTTTAAATCAAAACCACCTGCAGCAGAATAAACCCACAGTTAAGGCAAAATATCACTGTTCAATAGTATCTAAGGAGCTGCTTCATTTTGAACAGGAATTTAGAAGGGTTGAACTTAAATATATGCTCATGTGTTAGGCCGTCGAAGTGCTATACCTCAAGAAAGTACTGCATTATACCAGTTCTGCAGAATACTGCTCAACGCTGCTGTAGTTCAGGTGTCGATACCCAGCAGCAGGCTACTCCAAACATATATGCTGTTACATCCTATGATTCTTTGGTATTTCCCCTGTTTCCCACAAGTACCGGCTGCAGTAATCTGCAAGTTTGTGAAGAATCGCATGAATCCCATTTAAGGATTCTGATCAAGGCTCTAAAACCCAAAGTGCCAACCCTAAACAAACATGGCTCTCTGGGTCTTTGCCTGTGTTTTTAAATACCCGTACCAACTTCATTATCATTATGTTAAAGTTGTGCAATCAAGTTCATTGAACATAAAAAGGCATGCCAAAAAGAACAAAGTAAAATTGATGGATTCAAGTGAAAAAAAATTAAAATAAATAAAATAAAGCGCTAGCTAGGAGTTAGGAAGATCATGCATTAAGATGAAAGATGAAACAGATGCAATACACAGCAAAGATCAAAGAGCTCCATCAATTCATTCTGAGAGTCAAAATCCAGCTGAGCATGGGAGCCCTGTCCGCATAATAAGAAAGGTTGACTAAAACATAAGGATTAAACAGATGAGCTGTCTCCAGTGAATGTACGGCACAGGAAGCCCTGCTGAGCCACTTGTAAAGACACTTTGGAATTGTACACCTGCTACTCCACAGTGAAACCTACAGGAAGCCAGCCTGGAAGGGGAAAGAAATCCACTAATGGACTAAATAGCTAACTTTAAGAGAAAAAAGAAAAGAGTTGATATAAGAAAACGGCAGCTAACAGATTTGCTCTTTACCCTCCGTTTAGTTTATTTACCAAATATTTCCATCAAAAATGACTATAAAGAAATTATTATCACCACCCTCTTGTTCCCTTGAAATAAAAGCAAAAAGCTTGGCACGTGCTTAAACTATGAACACAACCACCCATATATAGCCGGGTCAGCCTGGGATTCTCAATGAAAACATCTGTCGCAATATTACTGGTTTAGAATCTCTTTTTACTCCAGCACTTACGTTAAATGGCCAGAGCTCTAGTAATTTCAGTGCTGCAGGATCAAGTAAGTCTGACGGTCACTAAAACTGATAGTCTTCCTAGTACTGATGGCATTTTAAATAATGTCATCTATCAATCTTCACTTTTCTTGTCTACTCATTTGATAGAGATGGAAATATTCCAACCATCAAAAAATATAGGTAATGATTAGTTTCTTTTCCCTTATTATCATCGGTGATGAGAAACAGAACTAGAAAAAAGCTGTTAATACCAGGTAAGAAACACTATTCAATTGAATTAATTAATTCAATTAATTCTCATATTAAAGTAAAATCCCTATGGTGTGCATTTAGCCATAAACACCACCCTTACGTAAGGAAAAAAACGTAGCCCTGGCAGTCACTCCATTACTCAAAGGAGCTGAACTGCAGAGGTTTCTAAAACCTATGAAAGGTTCAGTGTTATACGCTACACCTTCTTGCAAGGAATGGATAAAGGAAACCCTCGCATCAGAAGATGGCAAACTATAACTTAAAACGATCAGGGAACAAAGCCAATTGAACGTATACATGCTTGCAAGTTTCTTAAGGCTTTGCTTTCTGCTAGATGTTCAATTAATGTCAACTGCCTGCTACAGGTGGCTCTTTATTTATTTTTTAAATGAATGTTACTAACCTGCTTGTCCCACGAATGTTATTTACAATCACATCTTTTATTCTTGTTTCAGTTGACAGGACAATCTCTTCAAGGATCTGGGCAGAGCTGATATATTTGATTTTCAGGTTATCTACTGCCTGCAGATACAAGCACTTTGATTGTTTACAATGCAGGAGTAATTGGTAACTGTTAAATAACTCCAGAGACTGATTTAAGAGTTCTTCACCTACTGCATGGAAGCAGGGCTTCATCCCACAGCCCCTAATCTGGCTAAATACTTAAAGATTTCACTGCGAAACCAGGATATTAAAAAATTAGCAAATGCAACGGCAATTTAAATCATTGATCACATGTAAGCATTATATTCAGTTTTAATGATTTAAATTGAATTTACATTTCAGGGTGGAAATTAAAATAAGAAACAAACGTTTTCAAATCTCTCATTACAGATCCAAAATTAGTTGCAAATACGAATTTCTATAGCACCGTTTTAAGCAGAATTTCTACAGTGTTTCTTTCAGCACACCAAGCCAAAATGAGAACAGTAAACCAAAATTCAGTAAGTATTCCTATGAGGAATTTTATGTGTTGTTTCATTGGTAATACATTACTTCCTGATTGCATATGTTCAAGCTGTGGATAATATTTAAAACAACTTTTTGAAACATTTGCCTAGCCTTGAGCAGTCAAATAGAATTACTTTGCTATAAACAAATCAGGCTAATTTTCTGTTTCAGCAAAAAGTCACAGAGTGCGTTTTAACTTTTATTTTCTGACGCCATTTTATGGCCACTGAACTTTACTGCTTCACAAAATGGTGCGGAAGCACAATACTGTGATGAACACACTGATTGCTGATGGAACTCCTCTGAACTTAGCATTTTGTACCAGAAAACAGTAATGAAATATGTCACTGAAGATACTATACTCTTCCAGGCAGCACCGTCGTGGATGTAGTCTAAACCAAACGCTAAAGCACACTGCGGAAGGCCACCCAGTTAGTAGCGCAGGGAGTTCACCATGCTCACGTTCACCATGCTCACGTTCACCACGGAGCCTACATTCACCACGGTTTAAGGGGCAAGGTCAAGGCATGCAGCAGGACATGGGGTATCCCTGGTCCTTCTCTGCCACTGCGGCTCCTTTGGAGAGCGCTGCACCAAGACTTCTCCACTGCTTCTATATAAAACTAATTTAGGACCTAAAGGGCTGAACGGTGGCAGCGCCCCACAAGAGCAGTTCCACCTGCTCGCGGACCAAAGGAGACACTAGTGGCAGAGCGTGCAAGCTTGTGCAGCACTGTGGCTGCTCTAAGGACTCACAGAAGCCTCTTCAGCTCCGCGCAAGTCTAACTGCAGCCTCTCATTCCCACTTGGACAGAGTTCTCTTTTCAAGAAGAAGAAAACTTATGGAAAACTAAGATTGCTCCTAAATCTTTAGCAATGCCAACCGCCTGACCTCTTGGGGCATAAACATGCTTGTTAGCACAGTGTAAATCAGTCAAGAGGAAGCCCAACAATTTACAATTTACAGCCAACAGTGAATGACACCAGGACTCCTGCAAATCCCAGGTGCACATCCTGCAAAAATCACATACGATATGAAAGCAGAGACTGAGCCAACTACTCTTCCAAGTAACCTGGTGGATATACTATTACTAACATTTTACCACCCATGGGAAAATCACAATACCTTCAGACCAAATCACAACCATTTTCATAGAGACGTTTCAAAGACATTTCTCTTGAGAGAGAGCTGCCACCTTGAAAAATTTCAACCTGTTTCCCCAGCTGTTTTGGTACTACAGCTGTCATTTAAAAGGTCACAGCCATTCTTTTTTATAATGAAGGCATTATTTTACTTTCTCTTCCTTTAAATACTACTGGACAGTTTAAGATATACTCTTCAAATAACTTTTGCACTGAAAGTCTACAGTAGAAAATTTAGAGCAGTATATGGACAGTTCAGAAGCCCATGATAAGTCAAATGCAGAAATTGGCTCTATTTTTATTTTAACCATTAAGCTCTATGCATGTTCCACAGTGGGATGTGTGTACTTGTTTATTGTTCTCACTTTTTATTTGAATGCTAGCTCCTCAGCTCTCACTATCTGTTGTTCTACATTTTTTTCCAACATATAGGTATACAGATTCAGCAGAAGGGAAACAATACATTATCTTGTTCTTTCAAGTAAAAAAAACCACACCAAAAATTCTTTTTAAGTTTTATAGTTCACCTGGGATTTTAAGAAAAAAAATAAATCATCTGAACATACCTGTAAGTATGCTAAACAAAACAAAAAAACATGCCCTCACACCTAATTCTGAAACATTTCTTCTTTGTGCTTGGCCTCAAGCTAGACTTGTTTTTGGCTTGACAGGAAGTAAAAACTGTGATTATTTACAACTTTTTTTAGGGAGGCAGGACTATAATGTTCCAAGTCTTACTGACATACCACATGTGCAAGAGACACACAACTAATTAGTTTTGCATACTACTCTGGCTTGCCTCTGTAAACTTATTTTGCTGGATTTCATTTCCCAGACTAAAATATTGTTCTTCATATTTCTTGATGGAGAAGAGCAGAGAATAAACTAAATGCAAAACGTAGTGCCATTTCAGCGTAATTCTTCACTGTCCCACTTTCCAGGTTGTTTGAACATCTTACATCTGTCATGGTCTAACCTTAGTTTTGCAACTATACATCAATGAGGAAAATATATTTTCCCAAGTAAAAAAAGTATTAAAATTGATACAAGGTTATTGAATGAGAGAGGTGAGTTTTACAGTCATATCGCACACACAAAACCCTGCCTATATGAAAGTCTCCATAAACAGGTTTTGTTTTGTTTAAAGATAAGACAATATATAAAAACACATACAAATTGTAAATGCTATTATACCCAGCATGAAATCTGTTGTAACTTGCTTTGTTACAATATCATGAATAATCTAACTCTGTGTCAAATTCAAATATTTAGTCTCATCTTGAAACCCTGCTGTCTATCTGTCCAGCTTCATTTAAAGAGTGGATAAGGTGTGAGAACAAGGGTAAAGCAGATTGACCTACAGTTTGTATCTCCAGCAAAGGAGATAACAACATGAGATGCAAATTAAAATGATCAAAAAAACCTAAAGAAATTTATTTCCTTTTAGGTTTAAAATAAATGTCCCTAGACAAAACCTGACAATATTTCTTCGGTCTTCCAGGTTCAACTTCCACTGATCAAGATAGCTCTGCAATATTCACTTGTACGTGATCATGCATACCTAAATCCGTAGAAAATTTTATCCTAAAGTCTTAAAAGAGTTCAGAGTCTGAGCTCTTCAAAATGGATTACCAGCATTTCTCCAAGTAATTTTAGACACCAGATGTTATAAATACATTTAAACTTGCCTCACTTCAGCAATGATCATGCATTTACTGTAGTTTTCATTATATCAAAAATGCTTCAGCTTCATCAGCAACAGATGAATTCATTAAATTCTTTATTAATTCAAACGATTTTTTTCAATTTTTTATAAGCCCCAAGGTTATCTCAGCAATATCGGCTCCTTCTCTGTTCCATAAAATCGTAATCAATCTCTATTATTGTCATGAAAATGGTATTTGTCACTTTGCTGAGAAAAAAAATAATCAATACGTCTTGCAGGGCAGAACAGGCATTTAATGCAGTGAATTGATGCCTGTTAGAGAAATTTAGCTTGCCAGCAGTTTGGGACAAGCTAATAGAAAACCAGAAAATTCACTGAAGGTTGACAGATGAATATACAGACATGCCACAAAAATTAATATTTGGGCATTTTGTATAGCCTGTCATTTCATATGCTGGAGAGAAAATAGATTTAGACAAGCAAATCCCTAAGGAAATCCTTTTGGTTTTTAAAAGGCAAAAGCCAAAAGCATGTAAAAAAAAATTCTTCACAGAATTATTTTTACGTTTATATACTTTTCCGAAAAATAAGTATTCTGAAACAATCTTCCATTTAAATATTTTGCTTCAGACATGATACTGAATATGAAAACACTGCGGAGTGATAAAACAGTGCAAAGTCTTTGAGGCAACAGTGAACTCCTGATCCTTCTGGAGAACACGGCATTACAAAAACAAATCAGAGAGTTGCTTCAAAAATTAGCACATAAACTGCACAATGGCATTGCTCAGAAAGTGTTCTGAATCATGAAAAAAAAAAAAACCCAAACCCAAGTAAAATTGTCATAACCAATATCTAGACAGAAATCCAGACATACTTTTCATGACAAATACAATACCCTCAAAAGAGCTGGTAGAATTATTTGAACCTTATTAATAAAAAGTTACACTTTAGGAATGCAGTCCTCCTTTCTGACTACTGCCATCTGCAGAAGCTGTCAAAACACTCCTCCTTCCAATTATGCGCTTTCTGTCTTTCACTTGCTCTACTATAAGCCTATAATCTGTTTAATTCCCTTGTTTGGTTGGTTTAATAAACAATGCTTTTAAGTTGCAGGGCTCGACAAACCCAGCATCCACAACAAGCAAGTTGCAATTATCCATCCCTCCAGGAGAGCACCAGCACCGCTGAGCACAGAGACGTTGCACTGGCCACAGCAGAAAGAAGCACAGGGCATCCAGTTTTGGCCTTTTGTTGCAAGGCTACCGCTTTCTGAACTCCGTTCTTCCTAACAAATCCCCCTAATTCTGGGTTGGATATAAATGGGACACCCTCTTCGGGGACCTGCCTGTGGCTGCCAGCAACTTCTGACAGCATTAATTTTAAAACTTAAGGTAGCCACCAGGTCACAGAGCAGCAAATGGGTCTCTAAACGCCTAAGAAGGCAACCAGCCGATTGCTTGTGGTGAAACAATCATGCTCTAATTCCAGAGACTGAGTAAACGAGCCTGGCGTACCAGTGCTGTTTGAGGAAGAGGAACTGTTTTTTTAATCATGTGCAAAATAGCATTCTTGGCCAAAAGGAAGGGATGCTAAAGATGCCAGTAATTTTACATAGCTTCTGTACAAACACCCATGTTCAGCCACAGGAGAACAGAAGGGACAAAATTTAACACCTCCTTGCCTGTAAAAGTGAAATAAGACCAGGCAACAGAAGTCTATAATAAGGTGGACATTGTGGAAAATCTGTATCACCTACTGCCTTCAGCATTCTGTCATGGATTTAAAAATACCCGTGTAAATTAGAAGTCTCCCCTGCCACTACCACACTCCTTTCTGACAGCAGCGGTGCTAACACTGAACCACTTCATAGCCATCAGAAATTCACTGTAGGAAGTGGAGGATTGTTAGCATTACTGAGGTTCTCCAAAAGTAGGGAACTTAATCTAATTTTGTACTCATTTGTAAAAGAATTTAACCTTCAGCCTGACAAAATTCAGGCCGTATTTCCGCCACAGAAAAATTTAAGATAAACAACAAAAGGAAAACAAACTATTGAAACATTACCACTGAAAATTTTGCAAGCCTAGTCGAAGACAAACAGCAACACTATTTGCAAAAGTTCTGCATTCTTAAAAAAAAAAAAAAAGAAAAAGAGATGTCATACTCCATAGGAATTTGGCAACACTAACATACGGGTCCCCAAAAGTCAACTGTATGGTTTTTATCTGACAACTGAGTTCCAGCTGTTATCGTACATTATAGGATCATGCAGCTGGTGGGAATGACAAGAAGTCACTGTTGCATGACACTGTCAACATTTATATTTATGCTTTGCATGAGTGCAAACATTTGTAATTTACCCTAGGAAAGTTAAAGGGTTATTACAGCAGATGACAGAGCGTTAGTAGAGCTAGTTCAAAATGGGAGATGTTCCCATATACACTGTCAAGCCTGATGCGTCAGATTTGCACACAGAATGGTTTCTGCTGGAAAGGACCTTTAAAGGTCATCTAGGCCAGCCTCCCCTGCAATGAGCAGGGACATCTTCAACTAGATCAGGTTGCTCAAAGTCCCATCCAATCTGACCTTGACTCTTTCCAAGGACAGGGCATCTACTACCTCTCTGGGCAACCTGTTCCAGTGTTTCACCACCCTCATCATAAAAAATTTCTTCCTTATATCCAGTCTAAATCTACCCTCTTTCATTTTAAAACCACTACCCCTTGTCCTATGACAACAGGCCCTACTAAAAAGCCTGTCCCCACCTTTCTTATAAGACCCCATTAAGTACTGAAAGGCCGCAATAGCGTCTCCTCAGAGTCTTTCCACATGTGGCGAGAAAATGAACACACATGCTATGCCCTAGAAGTTACATATGTCTTCTCGTCAGAAGTGCGAAGCACAGCTTGGTGTAAATGCAAGTCTTCACAAATTTACCGGCACTGGAAGCACTTGCAACATCACTGGCTCCATACGAATTTATACACTGAATCTATTTCATGATCAGTTGTGAAGATACAAGCATAAACTCAGTATTAAGTATGGATATTTTTGTAATCAGTATGGTGGACCCTGAGGGAAATATTCCCATTGATTTTTCCTTGGGCTTTCTAAGATAATTTGTACAAGACTGATGATGAATTTGAATAAGTTTGAAAGCACAGTCCCACTGAGGAAAAGGGTAAAAGGTATTTCCCAGTTAAACTCTTTCATATTAGCTTACTGACAAAGCGACATAAATTTGAACCCACAGCACATATTAAAATTAGATGAGCTTTTAGTGAATATGGTAAATTTTCAGAAGTTTTTTCTTGGTTTCACAGACATTTTTCAGTTGTTTCCATATGACCAGCCAGAAATTTTGCTGTACTTACAGAACAGACCAGTGAGTAACAGCACTGGAAAAGAAATACTTTCCTTCTTTACTATTCTCCCCAGTCAAGTGAGAACTAAACCACAAAAACATTTCTAGCACTTGTTATTAATGCAAATACCATCTGTAGGAATTATGATCTACTTTAAAGTTGTCTTCCTCATTCTCTAAACACAATCTTAATGTATTCTGTTTTCTCTGAAATATGAAACATTTTCAGGGTCTACGTGAACATTTTTTCCAATAAGACTCAATAAAATTATGATGTAAGGGCACGATCCTACATCCACTGAAGTTAATAAAAAGTGTACGCTGGCATAAACAGCCCAGGACGAAAGGCTAAAAAAAATTAAAATGCTGCCAAAACAGAGGACTTTCCATCTAACATCTGGCCTCACTTACCACAAGTGCCACTCATGACCATTAAATAAAGGATGACTTACAAAATGCCTCCAGCTTCATTCCCTATGCAACTACAATGTCCATTAGCATCAGCAAACACATTTTGCTTCAGATGGAAAAGAGTTTTTCAAAAATACCAAGTAGGTATCATCTTGATTTCTCATTTTGCTATTGACCAAATAATAACTGTTAACTGCTAACTACTGAATCACTACTAGCTGAGTTTGGATTTTGATTTGTATTTTGTAATAGAAGGAGTTATACCATACAACTTTTCTTCTGAATCATCTCATTCCCCTCCCTTCAATTTGCAAATGAACCTAACTGATCAGCAGACAAAGGGTTCATACTGTGTTGAATAAAACTCCATGACCAACATAAACAATCTTCTAATTCCTTCTCAAAATCTTACCTTCATTTCCAAGAACTATGATAGGTATTTTTACATAACAAGCACTTTCAAAACTAGGTGATTGAGTTTTGAGAAAAGTCTTTGAAAGGTTTTCCTCATTTAGTATCCATTTCTATTCTGTTTTTTGTGAGGGGCATTACGTTAAAGCTGCTTACAGAATAACAGCAAAGAAAAGGTGGTCACAGGTACCCACAGCTATGGGCAATTCTAGCAAAGAGTAAGTTGTCCTCGTTCTGTTTTGCTTCCCCCCCACAAAGAGTGCTAACTCTTCTCATTTTGTGTTGTCTACTCAGTTAAGAGATTTGAAGTCAAAGGGTGCTGAAAACTGTCTGTCTTTGCTGCACATACGATGACACACACCAGAATTTTATCCATTTTGATTTTTAAGGAAAATGCCTGTACTGACTAGAAATGCAGAAAGGCATTTGGCAGCAGCCAAAATGGGCTAGGCAACACTCCCAGCTCCTGCCTAAGCTTTTCTTCTTGTCTTCACTTAAAGGCTTCAAAAGACATTTGTTGCCAAGTCCAGGCCTGCTTTTTCCTTGTGCTCTGTCCTGCTCTGCTCCCCTTAGCTCAAAGGTAAGTCAAGGAAAGAGCCTCCACAGACACCAGCTGAAAGAGACCACCACCACCACTGAGCAGAAGGGACAAACTTTAGGGAGTTCATCTGCTGCCTCCTTGTGCCCACCCAGCAGGATCCGTCAATAGGACCTCAGCTGCTCCCAGAGCACAGATGGGTGAATGATATGGCCACTGGTCCTCTTGGAGCTCCTCACTTTGCCTCCGATTCCCATAGGTCCCTGTCACAACTTTCAGTGTGCTGGGGAGCACATACACTTTGGAGTCCTACTGGAGAAAGAGGGACTGGGGCAGCAGCATCAGCCTTTTTATACTCAGTGTCATAGCCTGGTCTCTGCAGCTATGAGACTAAGGTTTTGATCAAACACAAGTGCAGCAATAGGCCATAAGAGATAACACCTTGCACTTTCCCAAGAAAGTGATTTCAGATCTCAGCTCTCTCCTTAAACACTGGGATGCCAGACAAAACTGCAATTTAGTAAACTTCTTTGACAGAACTTTTGCTTTGGATAATACTGGCAAAATGTTGAAGGTATTTTTGGTGCTATACCCCAATACAAGCTGTTATAAGCCATTTAGTCTACTGAAATGTATGAAAAATACACCATATCCTTGGATTTCAGATCTAAGCTCATTAAACAAATAGTTTTGTACAGGTATAATTAGTAATGAAAATGTTTTTAAATGGTTAAGGAACTTAGAACTTTAATCCTGAGTGATCATAATTAAAATTCAATTGTTCAAACTTTCCATATTTTTTAATCTAAATCTTCTGCACATTTAAATTTAGGAAAAAAAAAGCTGCGATTAAACTAAATTATCAATGAACTTCAATCTACATGCCTTGGCAATTTTTTTTTATGTATATGTATACCTACTGCCTACCTGAAGTCAGGTCAAAAAGAAGTAAACGAGACTCCTCTATTGATGGTTTCCATTGAAACAATTATACTGATTTTCATGAGTCTGTAGGATAAGGGAGAATTAAAAGAAAATTAAAGCTAACTGAGTATTTAGCCTGAAGGCCAACAACGTTGGTGGCCACCTGCCATAGTAGCTGGTGATGTTTGACACATTGTGCAGCTGCATTGGTTTGCCTACCTACTGTGGATACCAAAGAAGCTGATACACAAGGGAAACATCCAGAGACATTGGCACTGATTTCGGGAAACAAATCCTCCAACAAGCCAATGGCAGAATACCTTGTAGCAGCTCAAGGCTAGTTTGTGCTGCACTTGTAGTTAGTCGAGAACCATTGACTTATGAAGTTCAGAAAACAAGCCAGGCAAACAAAAAAGCCTTGCGCAGGTTAAACAGGGAAACATGTAAGTTAGATGCCCAAGAAGGTTTAACTTTGGACCATTTGTCTGTCTTAAGGAAAAGAAAATATGTGGAAAACCAGAGTCAAATTGCTATTCATTTCTTGACAGTCATGAATGCTGAAACTTTTTAAACACAATCATATTACAATAACAGGGCATTTTGATTGGACAGAATCAAGACAGTTTAGATGCTGTGATTTTAAATTCCTGTATTCTGCTGAGTACACTTTTTTTAAAGTGGAACTTTAAATCTGAATGCATTAAATGTTCTGTGCCTCTGTATCTGTTGAAATTCCCAACTTAAATTCCTCATCTAAAAATTGACTGTTCTGCTCTACAATGGCATCAATTCATGAGAAAGTGTTTCTAAAATAACGTCATGGAACACCATGAATAGAAAGCTTCTCTATAATTTTCAAAATGAATTAAAATTCTAATGAAGCAGGTAAATACAAGATGAAATCAGAGCATTAATTTCCTTCGTTTTTCTGAACACTGGCAATGCTATCCATTTCTGTATGGACTTATTCAATCTGAAGAGCAGAAGAATGCTCAAAGTTATACATAGTGTGTACACTACACAGTGTGAGAATAGAGTATTGCTCAAATTGCAATTATACTACACCTACCTTGTGAGTCAATTCTTAATACTATTACCCTACTAAATGTGACCTTGTATTATACCATTATTTTATTTTAAAAGAAACCTAAACATGACATCAAAAACTTAACAGTGTCTCTTTGGTGTTCTTAAAAAGCCTATCAATCCGTGCCTCAGAAACATCACTCAGCTGTTTCTTTCTCAGCTGCAATGTAGGCAAAAGATGTTTAATTCACAGTTTGACTCCTCGCTACTTGCAAGAAGCCCACATGAGGACTTTTGCTTTTGTTTCATTAATAATAGCACCAGGCAAGAGACGAGGTGGTTGTCAGAAGCTCAAGGAGAGTGCTTTCCTGTGGGCTGTTCTTAGTGAGGCTCTGCTCTAACTGAGAAAGCAAGAGAAAGGAGATAAAAGATCAAGAAAATGGTAGAGACCAATTAGTCAACGCAGCCTGTCAGAGCAAGCCGGCATCGGGAACCAAGAAGCCATCTCACTGCATATCGAGCTGCAGAAACAGCAGGTGAAAAGAATGTATATTTGGGCAAAGTAAAGTAAAACCCAAATGGCATTTCTCACATAAAGAAAATAAAGGGAACGAAACTACCTTTTGTAAAATGCTGTTGGAAAAAATGTATCAAAAAGAAGCGCTAACCACCAAATTGGGATCTGATTAAGACCCTGAAACTGTGATACTGGGATTATGCGGAATATGAAAAAGACAACTAAGAAAATGGAGTATTTGGAAAAATATCAGTGCCAAGTACAGCGTTGATGTATTTGTCCAACTTTCCTACATAGCGATCTTATCACTTTGCTCTATCTGCCAAAATAAGCTGGAAAAGCAGTACTCCAAACCTGAAAAGTGGCTGCAGCAAACCCCTGCTCATAATGCCTTCTCACAGAAAACTTGCTTAAAGCAGGGGAGAAAAAAAAAATATTAAGACTGAGGAAATTATGGCAGGAGGTGGTGTCTAGGAAGCAATGTCAAAAAAACCAAAACAAAACATAACTCTGTGTGTGTCTACTAGAGCAGCAGTTTTGAAAAGGAAGAGGAAAAACCGCAAACCCACCTCTGAATCAATGCCCCAGGGCTAGCACCCCAGTAAAGCTAGGGTAAAGACATACTTAGATATTTAAGAACTCTGCAAGAAGAGACTTTACTTCTGTGTGTAGCATTCATTAGGCAAATAATAGAATGAGCCCAATATGCCTAATTTTTTTTTTATTTAGCCACTGAGGGCACAAAGGCAAAACTGATTTGAGGTCCCCATTAGTAAACATTTTTGCTGAAAGAACTAACTTCCATGAAACAGTTCTTGAAAGAGAAGTAATTAATTTCAAAGAGATAAAATACACTTTATAAAACTCAAGGAAAAATAATGGGGTTGAACAACTACTAGAACAATGCAATGATGTCTTGAAGAAAATCCCTGCTTTTCTATGCCCCGTCAGATCAAAAGTTATCTTTCTCTAAAAAGTTATTAAAACTTACTGAACTTAAACCATCCTTCCTTGATCTCTCTACAAAGCCAGTTTTAATCTTGGTTGAACTGCATATTTGCCTGCTTCTAATCTGCAAAGTGACAAATAAAGTGACACTGTGGATGGAGGATAAACACTGAAACTAAGCTCATTTCTTAAGAAGTTATTAAAATAGAGTATAAATGTAGAACACATGAACATCAATTATAAATAAACCCCGTCTTAAGATGCTCCCTCTATGTATTCCCCTGCCTATGTATTCCCTATTCCCCACCTCTTTATATTCCCCACAGTGACATTCTCCATTTCCAACTCTGCTCAATGGAAATAATTTGAATAGGGATTGACTTTGAGGTCTTCCAGATTTAGCATAAGATAGGAAAACAGATTCCAAGTATTTTGACTCATTCAAGCATCAATAACAGTTGCAGGTGATGGGGGAGGGGAAATTATGTCAAAGCTGGAAAAAAAAATCAAGTTCAAAAGCTTGAAGCTGTTGTTCAAGTCATGCTAAGTACATTATGTGATAGTAACCATTTTTTATATTGTTTCAAAGGCTTGGCTTTATTTGGCACTTTAGTGATTAAAAAGTTAGCCTTTTAGGGCCTTAAATGGCTTGAAAAATATGCTACACTATTTCACAGGAGTATGGACTGAGGCAGTTAAAAGAGAAAGAGCATCTCACATCCATGGCTGTCTCTAAAATTAATTTAAACATCAAATAGATGCAAAAAACCATACACATACATATTTAAACCACTCTTTCAAAATATCAGGACATCTGTCTTGTAGGAGTTATTGCTCTTGGTGAAAATACTCACAGCAGAACCGGGACTTCTGATAATTAGTTGAGTCAAAACAGGCCTACGTATTACAAACAACGGAAAATAAACCCCTTTCTTGCTTCTGCCTTCTACATTTTGGGTTGTTTTTGTTCTCAAACCACAAGGCATTCCCATGGTGGTACCCTGTAAAGCTGCAATCTCTCTTGTGACCTTCAATCACAATATCAGAAGCACATTAATAATGTTATTTCTGACTCAAAAATTTACCTAGGTTAACTATAGAAATGTAAAAGTGGTATCTCAGGATTAATATAAAACTAAAAGACACAAGCAGGCTACAAGCCTGCAGTGGAAGTGCTACCACCCACGATTAACCAAGTAGAAATTAGTATTCTCACATGGTGCTTCATTGCGCACTTGCAAGAAATAATACCAAATAATTCAATAAAGCAGTAATTAAAAACCTGCCTCAATTCTCCTGGTACTGTGGCAATCATGCTTCCGCAACCTCGCAGCTGAGCACGGAGAACTCAGCTGCCTGCACCACACTGCAAAGAAACAATCCACCCACCACTGACTCCTGCTGTTTCATAGGGGATCCAATTACTGATATCATTCTGACACTAGAGATTAGCTGATTGCCAGTTCAGTGTGCTTACAAAATCTTATGTGTCACAGGAGGCCCTTTACTTGTTTCTGTAAGACAAACAGTGTTTTTTCTAAATCTATTAAAAACCCACTAGAATATATTCTCTCTCATGTGTAGCACTTCACCCCCATCCTGTTGGACTCAAAGCAAATTCCCCCTTTAAAATTGCTGTAGAACTAATGTGTGGTGACAGCAGCAGCAAAAATACACTTTTAATTGTGCTTTTCAAAGAAGAGACTTGAGCGAAGCAGAAGCCACATATGCCACTATTTCAGTACTCAGAAAGACCATGGATCTATTTGAAGTCTGAGATCACAATTAAAATTTTTCCTAATTAAAAAATATTGATAGAACGTTGCATTGATCTTTTTCCAAATCTAAGAGCATGCTGGAACAAGCATTTGTGAAAAACAATGGTTTGATTTCTGTTAGAAAGTGCTCTTCTAATCTCCACTGCTGTAAATAAAATGAATGAGGACTGCATAATAGCAGTTGGCTACATTCTGTTATCATTCAATCAAAATACGTCAACAGGGCTCCAATACTGTTTTCCCGTTCCAGTTGTTGAACCAAAACAAAAAGAAGAAATGGAAAGACAAACTACAAGTAGGGCAAATTAATATCTAAGCATGAAAGGTCAGATGCTAAGAAAAATGGTGAAGACAGACAACGATGAGCAAGAAATATTTCTATTTTCTCACCACCAACACTGGCATACTTACAGGCAGACATTCTAATGACTCTGCTGATTATTCAAGTGTCTAGACTGTATCTACATATGAGATATCAAGAATACCCTCTTTAATGCTCCAATGAACTTTACCATCCATTCTAGAAAACAATGTCTTCATCAGCTGCAACCAGGCACATTATATTACTTTGAATACCGTAGGATTTTACTGTAAATAACACCTTCTCTAGAGAACAAAAGTTTAAATTGATATGGGAAATGCTGTAATGCCACGTAAACTCAGAATAAAAAGGATTTTATTTTTTTATGCTCCTACATCCAAAAAAACAGAAGGGCATTTTGCAACCCCCATTTTAATTAATTTCATCTTCCTTAAATTAAAATGGAACTTAAGCCATAAATTTCTGAGGTTCAATTTTACCCAAGGACAATATGCAAATTTTGTTTCAAATGATTAGAAAAAGACTTCATTCACAACACATGAACAAAGAACACTGCCAAATAATACAAAACCAGGGTTTAAATAGTATTAAACAGACATGTTGCACTTTCACAAGTCAAATCCAAATCTTGTTTGGATTTGTCTATTCTCTTAACACCCTTCTTGGGAAAAGAAAGCTACAGAAACTTGCTGGTGAAAAGCATATTAAAGCTTTATCTTATACCCCAACAAGAGTAAAATAAGACATATAATCCTGAAACAGTCCAGGGTAAAGAAGCTGTTTCATTTCAGAGTTTCTAACCTCACCAGGTCCCAAGCACAGCATAAAACCAGACCTGGGCTAGACAGGGTGGGTAGGGATGTCAGGAGGCCATCTCGCCCACCCCTCTGCTCCCAAACAGGATCACTAACCTGCCTCTGACAGATGTTTGCCTAACTCATTCCCAAAATCTCCAACAGAGATGCTGCAGCACCTCCAATCAGTCAGCTGCTGTCCTTCACTAACCTTACGTTCACAAAGGTTTCCCTAATGTATAATTTAAAGCTCCCTCCCTACAATTTAAGTGCATTATTATTCTTGTCCTGCTCCCCCTAGACAGAGAGGACAGTTTATTACTTTCCTCTTTGCAGAAACTTTTCATGTATTTGAATCTAAATCTCAAACCTTTTCTTCAACAGAATAATTCTTTCAAATTGTGGTTTTTGTGAAAGTTTTCTAGAAAGCTGATCCTCCTGGCTGATTTTCTTTGGACTTGCATGAAAGCCATGGACCAACTACAGTATGATATGCAACTGCAAACACACTGTTAACTTCCACAGTGTTATCCTCTTCACTCCCAGCATTCACAAATGGCACTTGCCTACTGCACTTAATACTTGCTGAGTGCTGCTGTTTTTAAACTAAAACTGTCCCTCAGCAGTTTTTACTAATAAAACTGCCAAACGGGCAAAACCCCCAAATATTGCCCTAACTTAAAATCACTTGAACAAAACAAACCCCAAAACCCAAACTTCATTAGTTTAAATTTTGCACTCTGTTTTGTGGTGTGACTCACCCTTGCATCGTTACATCACATATCCAATGCATATTGTTTCTGAAGTGTATTGTTTCATTAGCTAAGTACTTAGGAGGTTGACAGACATTTCACATACACTCCTTTCTGAATTGTTATGCAAAACCAGGGGCCACAAAAATAAACATCATGTGTTCATACACCTGAACAAAGTTACTTCCATTAAGCAAGACATATAAGAAAGTGCAATATATTATGAAGATAATTGGTTCCTTTTGAAAGAGGTGCCAGTGATGGTGAGCTGTAAGCAACAGGGATGTACTACATCAGAGGGATTCCCTTGCTCCTCGTATCTCACACGGGTTAGGTGTCATCCCTCCCCTGGCTCTTGTTAAACATTACCAGCCCAGCTTGCTAGCCAGTGTCCCCAAGGCAGGGCTGCTGCAGCACTGAATCTAAATCATCAAAATAAAAGTGATGATATTACATGTTAAGCATAGGTGATTCCTTATGAAGTTTTAACTATAAATGACATCACTGAATGAAGTCATCTGTCGTTAATGAAACAATGAGCCTCTGACTCCATACCCTTCACCAATTCAAAGTCTACCATCGCTAGTGATTAGCAACAGTGATTTATTTTTTTTTCACTGAAGAAATACTATTCTCTTTTGATGCTCTCCCTAAGTATTTCACCACACTGTATCGCCAGTGCTGTGACATTAGCAGAGCATGAGCATCCCTGCACATTGTTCCTTACTAGTCAAAGCTACCCAGGAAGCCTAAGTAGATGTATTACAAAATAGAAGTATATGTATGAGATAACATATTCCAAGCAGGTTTGCGATTCTGTGGCACTAAACATTTCCAACCACTTATCAACTGTAGAGTTGCTATTTGCATTTTGTACTCTATACTTGAAAGCACTACAGCTGCCTGTGGCAACAAAGGAAATGCAAAACTCGTTGGAAGAAAATAAATAAAATAAACTGTTTCCTACGGGACAATTCAAAGTCTCACCTCATCATCCTGAGACATCAGGGATTCTGTCTTGCCTCGGTTTTTTATTAATAATACAGCAACAGTCTTTCAACCACTCTTTCTGAAGAGGTGCTTTTTCTTTGGAGGTGATATGAGTCACATGATTACCTCACTCATCTAGAGTCAAAGGCTAAAAACTGATAGAGGTTCTCACTATCAACTAGTCTATAATTTGGCACCCAGAGAAGCAGTAATAAATGGGTGTTTATCTACTCAACGGGGAATTTCATTTCACTCCCCACCCCCAAAGTCATTACCTGCACAATAGGAAGGAGCAATGGAAATTCACAACATAATAAACTATTACAGGCTTACTGCCTAAACGGCATCTGAAAAGAATTTTCTGTACCGGAAGCCATGAGCAAACCATAATCCACTACATGAGAAGAGAACTTTGTTGATACAATGAAACAAGTGGTATTTGCATCTCCTAAGAGCAGAGCAATGTTTCATACTCCAGATAAACAGTTTCTGCTGTCCTCAGTATCATTTTCCTTGGTGAAAAGAACATTAAATATTCCTAATTTTTTTTTCCTAGAAAACATTTGAATTAAAGAGTGTCATTAAATAAAAATTGGATAAGAGTTTCTGTCTAACTGAAAGTTAAAATATATTTTCTGTCTTGTTGAAAAAAGCTTATGTGCTCAATAGCATAAGTAATATGAAAATATTGAAAATATTGTTCAATTAACTTGGTATACCATTTACACTTATGCTTGGAAAGCATATTGCCAGTAAGAAAAGAAATAATACTTTTAGTGTAATATCCAGTTAAAAACATGCACAGTAACTTACTCTGAATAATAAAATCTATTTTTCTAGACTTGGCAGATTACTAGGGAAGAAATGAAAATATTTGTGAATCAAAGAACACTGAAAATGGTACACAGCCAAAAGTCATAATTTTATTGATTTTTTTTTTTTGTGAAACGTATTGTGGTACCATTTTATAACTAAGATATGAAAAGCTAGCGCAGTTTCAAGTAATACCTCTTGACTGCCATAATCTTAACAACCTAGGTTCTAATCAGCATTCTTCAAGC